>CM029600.1:33546083-33746083 GCA_017311375.1 Mytilus coruscus
GAACTTCTTGTCGGTGTTCTGAAACAGATTAAACTTAAACTCAGTCCAGAAGTTGTTGACAAATCCACATTTGAAATTCCAAAAGGAGGAGTAAAACAATTTAAAGGACCCAAGGGACTTTTAAGTAAACTTTTTAGAAGAAAATCGAAACCAGTCAATGAAGTTGTACTGGATTTGGATTGAAAATTACGCAATACACGTAATTTCTAGACTTTAAAATTTGAACCCCCTCCACGAAAAGAATTGTCAGTACTGGAGAATGTACAGTTAGTAGTTAGCGAATCCAAAGACAAGGTTCTAATTTTTTGTCGCCTGGTAGCTAAATATTGTAGAATATTGCAGAAGTAAGCTCCCAACAGATTGGTAATGTTGAGAAAACGGAGTCTTGTGGTGTAAAATGCTACATACGTGCTTAGGAAAAGTACACATCAAAGATATTAGATTGAAACTTTGAAACTTTGACAATTTGACACTTTGAATCACCATTGACTAAAAACATTGTAAATATCATATTCATCATTCAGTCAACGTACACATTTACCATTCCTTATTTTTGATACGAATAAATTTTATATATAAAGTATGCATTTTTTCTTGTTGGGTTGATGCATCGATGTCTGACAAAATGCATTGAATTGCTTTATTTTAAAACAACAAAAGGAAAATTGATGACAGACAGCAACACATGATGTATACTGGGTAACTGGTTCTTGGCTTGCACCAGGCATAACTAAATTAGCGTTCAATCTTCTCACTAATTTAAGACGGTGGTGCCGTTACATAAGAACAAACACCATTCATTTGAAAACAACACAATTGTATTGGCAGACATGACATTTACAAATGGTCTCTTACAAAACAAGTTTACATAATTAAATGAAAGCATTATTATTAATTTAGTGCTGAGATAACGAAGGCATTTCCTGGTCGAGTGTTTATTTGTTTAACGTTCAGTGGCAATTATTTCATACATAGTCATTACAATAATAAATCAGTAACAGCTTTGTCAGGAATCTGATGTTCAGTAGTTGTCGTTTGTTGATGTGGTTCATAAGTGTTTCTCGTTTCTCGTTTTTATATAGATTAGACCGTTGGTTTTCCCGTTTGAATGGTTTTACACTAGTAATTTTTGGGGCCCTTTATAGCTTACTGTTCGGTGTGAGCCTAGGCTCCGTGTTGAAGACCGTACTTTGAGCTATAATGGTTTACATTTATAAATTTTGACTTGGATGGAGAGTTGTCTCATTGGCACTCATACCACATCTTCTTATATCTATTGGAAAATATGGGTTAAAACAGTAACTATACCCCGACTCTAGAAGGGAACTATATTGCAATAACCTTTTCCATCTGTTCATTTGTCTGTCCGTTCGTCCAACAAATATTTCAGTCATAATTTATTTCAAGTACAGCTGGACATATTGACTTCATATTTGATCAGTAGCTTGACAGTGATGAACATTAATCGGATCTGTCCGACACTTTCTTCCTATTTAGTTTAAACAGTATTTATTAATGAAAAATTATAACAATGAAGTAGTACAATGTTACATGAAATTCAAATATGGGATTCGGAAACAAGTTCTTCCTGTTTGCCGATACTATGATTTGTTTTCCATCTGTTGAATGAATTAAAAAAAAAAAAAATCGCAGAGATGAGTTGTAACGTGTGAGTGCTTTTCTCAACTATTAGCTTTTTTCCAATACTTTAGAATACGAGTATGCTAGGTTTTATAACTGATCAAAAGAGCTCCCCTTTTTTATTACTGTTCTTGATCTTAACAAGTGTTGTAGAGTCGCCAATGACGAACTTATTAATAAAATTATACTTCACATTTTGCGCCAAAATGAAGATGCCCTCTTTGGTTTTCATTTTATGCATGGGTAACATTTCGGTGGTGGCTTTACTTCTGTAGATAATTTACAATTGTGCCATATCATATATTGACGTTCATTATAAAATTTGAGATTTTACAACGGGTATGATTCAGATATTGAACCTAATATTTTTATTACACCTGGCCCTTTTGGGCCATATGAACTATTACCATCAATTTGCAGAAAAAAAACAACAGAATCTACTTCCAATTCTTCCATTAAAATTGTCAGACAACCCATTTTCATGAAATATTGTCCACAGATTATGATATTTGACCAATTTCAGTATGTTTGCCGTGAGAACTTTTATAGATAGAAAGTGCTTAACATATAAAGAGCCAAAATGATCAGCATTACAAGATCTAAAAAAACATGATCAAAATTCTTAGTCGACTTCTCATAGAAAAAATACATTTTTGAAACTGCGAACAGAAATGAATAAAATTGAGAATGGAAGTGGGGAATATGTCAAAGAGACAACAACCCGACCAAAGAGCAGACAACAGCCGAAGGCCACCAATGGGTCTTCAATGCAGCGAGAAAATCCCGCACCCGGAGGTGGTCCTCAGCTGGCCCCTAAATAAAATTGTGTACTAGTTCAGTGAAAATGGACGTCACACTAAACTCTACAACATATAAATGAACTAAAATTAAAAAAACATACTAGACTAACAAAGGCCAGAGGCTCCTGACTTGGGACAGGCGCTAAAATGCGACGGGGTTAATAGATATAAGAAGATGTGGTATGAGTGCCAATGAGACAACTCTCCATCCAAGTCAAAATTTATAAAAGTAAACCATTATAGGTCAAAGTACGGTCTTCAACACGGAGCCTTGGCTCACACCGAACAGTAAGCTATAAAGGGCTCCAAAAATTACTAGTGTAAAACCATTCAAACGGGAAAACCAACGGTCTAATCTATATAAAAAACGAGAAACGAGAAACACTTATGAACCACATCAACAAACGACAACTACTGAACATCAGATTCCTGACTTAGGACAGGTGCAAACAAATGCAGCGGGTTTAAACGTTTTAATGGTACCAAACCCTCACCCTTTTTCTGAAACAATAGTGTAACATCACAACATAGAAAGACACACTATAAAATATCAACTGAAATAGCTTAACTCAATCAATGGACATATTAACACCATTGAACATACACTGAACAAATAAATTTGACCTAAATGTTTTGTGAGATCTCAACCCTCCCCCTGTACCTCTAGCCAATGTAGAATAAAGAAACATATAGCAATACGCACAGTAAAACTCAGTTTAAAAGAAGTCCGAGTCCGGTGTCAGAATAGGTAACAAAAGAAACTAAGCAAAATGACAATGATACATAAATGAACAAAGGACTACTAGCAGTTACTGACATGCCAGCTCCAACCTCAATAAAACTGATTGAAAGAATGAATATTTGTCTAAATATTTCCTGAATCCAAGTATGCCTTAATTCCTTAAGGCCACGCCAAATAATTACCTCGTTCGTCAGATCCCCCGCGTGTTGTGGAAGGTCGACGAGAAAAAAGTACTTTTTAAAAAAAAACCCGCGTCCGTCTCTAAATTTATGTAACAAAAACTTTTATCAGTTGTGCGTTTGAAAGTAAAGCTTTACGGACACGGAAATTGACGCCAAAAACGATCTAGATCTAACACTCACAACGTTATTATGGCCAAAATATAATATGATATATATATTCTAAACGTAAGACATGAGTGGAACATTTTTAGTTACAGTGGTAACGAAGTCAAAGACCTTACTGCCAAACACAGCTGCCAGTGTGGAATGTGATTTGGACATTTCTTTCTGATATCAATTTGTTTTAAGTGCTCCGTGCAAGACCACAAAGCACCAACGCCACCGGATTGAAAGAATCAAATTATGACAATATACATGATATAACATGCATAAGAATAAAAGAGAATCCCGAAGATGATGGTACATGCATTGAAATGGCACTGCAATGAAACTGTTATATTTTTTACTTTTTTTTTTATCTTTTAGAATAAAAGGTTTTTTCCTTGAATCTTTATTTACATTTGTTAGTATCATTACAAAGTTATAAAGCATGGAATTTGACACGAGAGTCTGTGTGGTAATTGAATATAACACATCAATCCAACTTTATAATTTACAAAATCTTCTAAAAATAAGAATTTGTATGATTGTCAATGAGACAAACTTGGCATCTGGCGTGATGCATTTGAATACTTAAAGTAGTATAAATTTGTGTGGTTGTTGAAGGACAGTCCTTATTAAATTTTCAGCTTGTTTTATTCACAAATATGTATAGTTGTATATAAAGGTTTATACATGCATATATGCTTTGCCCAGACAACATTTGTACGTTGGCACAACAATGGCCCAACGTATTTACATTCATTGGCCCAACGTTGTTTTTAAACGTTGGCCCAATGTATAAGTGGCCCTATGTTGGCCCAACGTGATGGCTAAACGTTGGTACAACGTTGTTAGGTTTTATACAAAACATAGGTCCAACGTTGGCCCAATGATGGAATAATACAGCCGATGTTCAACAAACGTTGGAACTCCGTTGGTTCAATTTGTAAACTTTTCAATCCATATGAAGGATGCTAAAATCCCTTCCAAGTAACAACTGAAATAATTCCTGGTTTTTACATCAGTTCAAAATTGCGAAAGTATTAGTTTTTTAAATGTTACATTTATTGCGCTTTACTGATCCGCTGTTGTTATACCATATTGTTTCTTACTAACTACCCTGAAAATTTGGTATTTTGCCACTTTCTCTCCTTCTTCCTGAACATGCATGAAATATTTGCCACTGGAGGTTAAGCAACCAACAATCAATCAATCTTTCTCTCCAGGAATTGTTCTTTTGAATTTTACCCATATTTGAATGAATTTCAATCAACATATCCATGTTACCTGTTTCTTAAATAACGTAAATACAAAGGTATGAATATAATTTATTATTAGCTAGACAACCAGCAACTTATTAAAAGTTCATTCTTTTGTATCTATACATTGCTAAATCAGATCTAGAATGAAAATTTTAAAAGTCTATTCATGATAATTCATTTATCACATTTGTATAAAATTATTACGGTTTATGTTGCAATATTAAAGCTCTGTATGAAGGCATTGCATATTCATTTCATACAGCTACATTGTATTTTCCTAGTTCTGTATTCTAACATGGTTTTATTAACGAGAGTGTGTTCCTTTTGTTTTCTGCTACACTTTGTTTTGTCACTATTTCTGACTCCGTCTTATGTTTAATCCTTTATCCAGTATAGCATATCTTCATAAAAATGATTTCACTGCCCCTGTAATAAAGTAATGAATAAATTAGTACTCAATGTACACTTCTTAAGAATATATTAAATCTTTCTAAAAAATAAAAAAAAACAAAAGACCATAAAATACATTGTTTCCGGTCTCCTTGCACAACAAAATATGGTAAATAGGTAGAGAAAAGACTCTTTTTTAATATTTTACCAAGACTATCCAAGGCAAGGCAATATGCATAATGCATGCTTTACCTAAACGGTTAGGCGTTACTGTGCTAGCTAGGTTAAGCAGGAAAATTGAGGGTAGGTATGGATACAGGAAACAGAACTATGTCAAAATACGTTCTAACTAAATAAATAATTCTAGTTAAAAAATACAAAGTCAAATCTAAATACACTAGCATTAACGGTAATATTAAACATTTTATGTATTTATACATTGTATCTGTGAATTTAGAGTCTGATGTAGCATAAAGGATGGCTATTATATTTCTTACCTAGTAATTCATTCTGGGTATCAAATGGTAAAATGCATTTTGTCCCATCTCCATTTCCATGCATTTTCTAGCCAGAATATTGTCAATGATTCCTACTATTCCTTTTTCACTCTGATTTATTTTGTCTTCTGTAGTACTCAAATACCTGACCTATAAATTTATATTAGATTGTAAAATTGTATATTAAAAAGAAAGTATATTTCAGGTTATTTATACACGAATCTGTCTGCAAATTTTATAGACTTCCCCGTTTAGAAATATCCTAAAGTGTGGTATAATTTTTTTAACATTTTTTCCCCTTTTTATATTTCAAGGAAAACTTTTTTAATGGCTTTCTTCTTTAGATTTCTTAGTCGGTCATTACAGTCAATTAGATGCTTTAAATATAATTATCACACATACATGCCGTTTCATTTTTTTTATATATAACTTTTGATGCAGTTCACTTTTTATTTCCTACTGTTTATAACACAGCATAAATATAATTTAAAGAAGTAGCATCTTTCAGCTTTTTGTGATATTTACTCCTACTGTACAAATTATTCAAATACCGATTTTGTTTTCCTAAAGTTTTGCCGAGGACAAATTATAAAATTCAGTCGAGTCCGTATATATATATATAAATGACAAATTCTTGCACTGAACTTAAAAAAATTAAGAAATAGATACACGATTTGATATCTCAAACACTGTTATACATGCACATGATAATTCATTTATCACATTTGTATAAAATTATTACGGTTTATGTTGCAATATCAAAGCTCTGTATGAAGGCATTGCATATTCATTTCATACTTGTATTTTCCTAGTTCTGTATTCTAACATGGTTTTATTAAAAAGAGTGTTCCTTTTGTTTTCTGCTTCACTTTGTTTTGTCACTATTTCTGACTCCGTCTTATCTTATGGTGTTTATATATCTCAACTTGTTCGGTTCGCTCGTGTTTGTAACAACGTATTTGATTTCAACGAAAGAAATCTCTGTATTACTGAAAAATTATTACACCAGGGTTTTCGATATCACAAACTAGTCAAAACATTTACTAAATTTTATCATCGGTACAAGGACATCATTCGTAAATATAAATCAACATGTAGACATCTTATACGTTCAGGTATTTCACATCCAATATTTTATAGTAATATTCTTTACAAAGCACAAAATGTCGGCATTCACCTCAAAAGCTAACCAAACCTTTAAACAGACTTATTCGGAAAGGATATAGTTACGATACTGTTGTCAGGTCATTAAGGATTGCATATTTTGGCATTAATATTGATTCACTCATAGGGTCTTTGCATCGGAAATAAACACTAGTATTCTACAACCAGTTGTTGGCATGATACGGGATATGTTCTTCTCATATATTTTATGATTGTATGATACTAAACCTCTAACGGGAGGGATTGTACTTGATTTTCATATGATGAAGACATAATCTTTCAATCAGTTTAATTGAGGTCTGGAGCTGGCATGTCAGTAACTGCTAGTAGTCCTTTGTTAATTTATGTATCATTGTCATTTTGCTTAGTTTCTTTTGTTACATATTCTGACATCGGACTCGGACTTCTTTTAAACTGAGTTTTACTGTGCGTATTGCTATGTGTTTCTTTATTCTACATTGGCTAGAGGTATAGGGGGAGGGTTGAGATCTCACAAAACATGTTTAACCCCGCCGCATTTTTGCGCCTGTCCCAAGTCAGGAGCCTCTGGCCTTTGTTAGTCTTGTATGTTTTTTTAATTTTTGTTCATTTATATGTTTTAGAGTTTAGTGTGACGTCCATTTTCACTGAACTAGTACACAATTTTATTTAGGGGCCAGCTGAGGACCACATCCGGATGCGGGATTTTCTCGCTGCGTTGAAGACCCATTGTTGGCCTTCGGCTGTTGTCTGCTCTTTGGTCGGGTTGTTGTCTCTTTGACGTATTCCCCATTTCCATTCTCAATTTTACATGTGTATATGATCAATGACATGTTTTACAAACATATCGTACATGTTTGGCGATTTAGTTATATGAAAAAATTAATAAAACTAACGAATTCTTTTATATTTCTATGAAGTAGATGTCATTAAACAACATTTCTGAAACATTACGGAACAAGTACAATCGTCATATTTAACAAAGGTTTCAGAAATAAAATAATAAAATATCGGTAATATACAATTTGTTTGATGATACTAATGTTCAGTGGCAAATATTTCACGCTTATTTAGGATTAAAACTGATTTAAACAAAATCTAGAAAATATTTCACCCGAAACGTAAACTTCAAGATCAACACTATTAAATGATAGAAATTATATGTTTTATTTGTGAACAACATATATATAAATTTTTTAAAGATGCAACTTACATGTTCCTTTCTCTTTGAACTTTAGATGACGTGATTCTCTTTTTTTTCTGTTATCACTGTTTTCTTACAAATACACGACAGGAAATAACGTCAAAAGTGACCATCCCATTACATTCAGATATTCTATAAACTTAATTACCATAGCAACTATCTTCGAACTTTGTCTAACATATGGTCAACCTTATCAGAATGTTCTTGATTAACAGAATGACTATATCAAATATCACTCTGTAATTGCTTAATTATTATGTTTCACAAAGTTGAATGAAAAAGTTATAATAAATAATGACAATATAAAAAATCTGGCCAACGTTGGCATTATGTTAGTAGCAAACACCATTTGTTGTTGTTTGCATCACAATGTTTGCGACTATGTCATAAATAAATTTAAACTTTTAATCAGGCAATCTATTTTTTAAGGAATAATAGTTTTTTTTATTACAGTATTGAAATCCCATTATATAGTTTTACCTGGCTAATCTATAGAGTATAAGATAGGATCAATGTTGGCCCAGCATTGGCCCAACATAGAGTAGTAAATCTGATTTCAGTCAATGGTCACATTCGGTATATAGCATTCACTTTTCATAAAGCATGCAACAATCGAAATTATCCGCCTTCCCAAGAGAAATAAAGAATAAAATATTTCATAATCAGTTTTTATTTACCAAATTTCATATCGGCCCTATGTTGGCCTAATGTTGGTATCAAGTTGAGTTTGATGGTTTTAACTTTGGGCAAACATATAAGTATGCAAAGCATGCATCCAAATATTTGTCAGTTTTTTTTTGGTCAAAAGTACAAAATTTCATTCCACTAAACTTTTGTATGGATACAAAGTGAACTTGAAAATGAATAAAGTGAACAAAATTCGTCGCATATATCAGATATATTGATCTGTTGTGTCCAACATCGGCCCATCATTGGGCCAACATTAGTTGAACATTGTGATGCAAACAACAACAAATGGTGTTTGCTACTAACATAATGCCAACGTTGGCCAGATTTTTTATAACCAACATGAGATAATAATATGAATTTACAACAGCGGGCCAAAGTTGGGCAAATGTTGTGCAGCCAACACCAACGTACGCCCAACGGACCGATAATTTGCCAACGTTGGCCCACTGTTGGTCTGTGGACTGGGTGCATACCTTTATTTAAACAAAATACCATTCTATATGTGCCTGTATATGCCTGTAGTTCACTGGTTGTCATTGGTTTATGTCTGTCATATTTGTTTTTCGTAAATTGTTTTGTTATAAATTAGGCCGGTTATGGTTAGTTTTCTCAATTGAATTGTTTCATATTTTTCATGTCAGGGCCTTTTATAGCCGACTGTACGGTATGGGTTTTCTCATTGTTGAAGGCTGTACGGTTGCCTATAATTGCATACATCCACTTCATATTATATTTAATATTTTTACCACTAGCTATCAAACAGAAGAAATTAAAGGTAGTCTGTGAAACAGACAAGGTAAAACAACCAGAAATAAGTGCTTTTGATACAGATTCAGTGAAATCTGTTTAAAGGAATTCAACTTTTATGTGCATAGAACCTCACATTTCACTTGCTTCGTACGGACTGTTAGACTTTGACCATTAAAACAGCACATTTTGCACACTTTTTATGTTTTTATCTACTTTTCTTTCTGTTCAAAGTTCACAAATGAGTAAAGCATCTAAATTAAATACCACAAAGACAAATAGAAAATCATAAACATCTGTCAGAGAGAAAGTAAGCATGCTACTTTTGTAAAAATATTGAAACAAGTGAAAAAGCTACATTTCTGGCATATTAGCTGAAAAGTGACTTTTTTACAAAATTTCTATCAAATAAAGGTGGAAATCATTTATTCTCATGTAGTTTGACAAATTAATTCCAATAGATCATTCAGAGAAGTTGTCAAAGTACAAATTCAAAATTTGCTGAAATGCACCTCTTAGGCCACAGACCACAATTAATTCCCCTATTAGTTCTTTATAACGTTTTGTCGCATTAAAAAAAATCTACCTTCTTTTTTTGTCAAATCTTGTGTGTGTGTAATGTACAGTACAAGTCCAAAAATATATCCAACTTTCAGAAAAAATGCATGTGTACATCTTACAAATTTAGCCAATACACATCCATACCCCTATAGACAAGTCGAGAGATGTTCTGAAAACTGTAAATATTACCTTTTTGCACATGGCCTAATCACTCTTTCCATATCAAAATCAGTTAAAATAAAACATCCAAAAATTTATTTCAGCTCTCTTCTTTCATTTCCACCCCATAAAAAGTAAGAAATGTATGAGAAAGGGAAAGAAAAAAAATAAATAAAAAATACACTTTAATTAAAGGAAACTATATTCGTGGACAACGAAAAGCGGGATCATTAATTGTGGTCTGGGGCTCTTTGTTTTTAAAGATTTACTTTTCTTTGAGTTCAATTATCGACATTCTTCGAAGGTCATCTCGGTGATTAATTAGATGGCGTCTAGTCATACATATAAACAAAATTCTGGCACATTATAACGAGGTCATGCCTTGTTAATTGTTTCTTTTTGACTTTTTGTTGATTTGGATGTCTTAGTATCTTATAAATCAAATATCAGAATTTGAGTCCAATCGTTGAACATGAATTCAACAGATCATGCCCCTTTATATGATTTGGTGTATTAATTTTTACTTTCAGAATCGGTTAATGCTATCTTCCTTTCACATTTGTTATTCTTTTCCATCACGGTTTTCCTTTGCACCTGCGCTGTTTGATTGCCGAATTTCTTGCCGAAGTCACTGCATACAGAAAAGATGTCGGCAAATAGACAATAATTCGATAGCAGTACATTTCTGAAGAATTGAAAGAATAATGAATTTTCTATTAAAAGAAAGTCTATATACACTTGTTAACTGGTAAAACTTAGCCATTCAAGTATAGCAAACACATTTATCTTTTTGTTAAAGGAGTAAGTTTGGTACAGCCCCGATTATTAAGTTCAATGTTTCAAGATAACAAAAATAAAGTTGATGTAAAACATGCGGGAAAGTCAAATAGAAGTTTTTTTGTTCAATTTTATTTTAAAGAGTTGATTTTTACATTTTAAATAGACCAAAAATTGAGATTTTGTAAAATTTGACAAAATCGTACGGATTTCAACACAATTAAGGCCTAGGAAAAACAGAGCGCAGGCGTCGACAAGCTAAACATTAAAGTCAGATATATAAAATATTATAACGAGCATTATGTGAAAAGATCTTTTTTGTCGACGCATGCGCTGTATGCTTCCTACCTAAATCAATGGAAATTTTCCTGTTTTCATCGAGTTTTCGTAGAAAATCAAAATGAGAACGCAAGTACGTGAATTTTGAACAAAAAGACATATGTTCTATCTAGTCATTGTATTAACTATGATTCATGGTGATAATGGTCAATAAATCCTAATTTGAAATTTTAGCTAGAAATAGGGACCATTTAATGGCCTTATCGAACCTACTCCTTTTAAGGATCATATGACTTTAGATTCATAATGTTGAAAATACAAAACACTGGCATGACATAATCACAGAGATAATCTAATAATTTTGTAGTTTTAATTTACAACAATATGACAAACTAAAACACATGTTCAATGATTCTATGAAAAACTAAACTTCTAAATGGTAAACGCCACTAAACTAGATTATATTAATGTTTAAAACACCTATAACAAATTATGACAAAATCGTTCCACACGACGCATATAAATCCATTAAAACCTTAAGCTATTAAATATATCACAAAATCATTATGCAAATATTCAAACTCATTCCACATATTGCACTTCAATCCATAAAAATTTCAAATATTTTTTAAATGTTGTGTTAAAGGACCACCCTTTGATATTCTAGGTTGGGAATAGAATTTTGTAATGTGTCTGCCAGCCTAGCAATAATCTGAAGAAATAAACTGTTGACACAGAGATATGTCTCGCTTGTCGGCATAAAATTCAGACAAAGACAATTTGATGCACTGCAACATTGCTAATTAATTCAAAGTCGCTGGACCAACTAGTGGGTAGGGCCCGAAATGGTTGATAAACTGAAATGTACAGACAGCAATGTAACTCTATTGAAAATATTGTCTATTGTAAGTAGTTCCTATCGAACTAACTTAATCAAAAACTTAACATTGAAAATTGTTAATTGATTGAAAGTCACTGGACCATGACCTAGGGACAGGGCCTTGAAATAGTCGTCAAAATGATATGTACTGATAGTAATGCAACTTTATAGAAAATATCATTGATCTATCGCAAGTAGTTCATATCCAACTTACTTAAGCAGAAAAGTTATCATTGAAAATTGCTAATTTATTGAAAGTCACTAAACCATGGCCTAGGGGGCAGGGCCTCAAAATAGTTGTCAAACTGATAAGTACTGATAGCAATGAAACTTCATACAAAATACCATTGATCTATCACAAGTAGATCCTATCACACTAACTTGAGCAGAAAACTTAACATTGAAAATTGCTTATTAATTCAAAGTCATTACACCATGACCTAGGGTGCAGGCCTCCAAATAGTCGTCAAACTGATATGTACTGATAGTAATTGAACTTCATATTAAATATCGATGATCTATCACAAATAGTTCATATCAAACTAACTTAAGCAGAAAACTTAACAATTGTTGACGCAACCACCGCAGCAGCCGTCACCGGAAAAGCAATCCCTATGTCCCATTTTCCGCGACTTTCGTCGCAGGCGAGACAAAGACATACGCAACTATTATCAGCACCCGCAGTGCGCATGCGTTAAATTTTGGCACAATCGATATCGATAAATTTACTATAGATTATTAAAGGAAATATTAAATTTTGATTAGCTGTCAGTAAATAACATTAAATTTCTTTTTCATTGGTACAATTTTGAAAGTTCAATTTTTAAGCTTTCTACAGATCTAATTTGTATTTTGATAAGGATTGCAGGAGTTTGTTCCATTTTAATAAAAACAAACACCGGGTACACGACCTATTACTTCATACAATACAAAACCAAAAATGTGTGCACATGGGTTTTCATATATGAATAGACATTAAATCTTTATTAGAAACAACTTCATTCGCACTATTCTGTTTCACATTCAATGTTTATCATTGTTTTATTATTATCCGGAACAAATCGCACTGGACCGATTTCTTACATCACCGTATTTATTGTACTACGTGACTGCCTTTAATTTTTGTGACACAGTATGCTCCAGTATTTCAACACATGTTACATGGACGACATTTAATTTTCTGAGGAAATCGATACATATCACTGTCAAGTACGTTTTATAAACTGTGATAATTAAATCTGTTTTACTCCGTTAATTTGGAAAGGTAATTTATTAAATGCATACGAACTGTAAGTTATTTATATCGGAGATTTGAACTGTAAATTCTACTTTCGTTTTCATTTGATTGATTTATATAATATTTGCATTTTAACTTAATATGTTGTATTCATACACATTTTAAGTATTGCTTTTGTTTTATTGCAGTTTACCAATACACTGACTACTGTAACCTTTCTGGTGGAATATCATAATTACAATTTTCCAAACAAATTGTTTTCTTGATATAGTCGCCGAGATTGCGATTCAGTCACTTGGTTATACCTACTGGACCGGCCAGTACAGTAAATTGACAACAACTTGTCTACTAATATCCTGACCAGGAAATTCAACGGAACATCGTTCGTAGCTGTTACCTTGACACTACGCAACACAGCTGGTGTGTTGGCAGCAAACTAATAACGTTGAGCCACCATGGATCCAAGTCACGCGGAACATCAAGACGAGGTTCAGCCTCCAGAGGGAGATGTCTCTGAAGAACTAGTAGAACATCCGTCTAATACCACATATCTAGATGAAAATCCCGAGACTAGGCGAGTGTGCGAGCTCACCGAAAAGGGACACGAAGCATTCGAAGAGAAACGTGACAAGTTCTGTCAGGAGCTAGATGCCCTTTGGTCAAGTTTAGAATTCCAGTTATTGGAAGTGACCACTTCTCCGAACGGCTCCAGCAACTGCTAACAGCACAGGACAAAATCGTACAAGCCTGTACTCATTATCGCAAGTGCATAGATGAGTACCTGAACTTTCCGAAGAAGACCAGAACGTTGGAAAGTCTTAAGAACATAGACACATCTTTCATCAGACATTCGACTGTCTAAAGTGAACCTGGCTATTGAGACCCTGCACGAGAATCGCCTCGCTCTGACAAAGGCTAGATCCACCAAAACAAAAACATCTAAGGGTAAGAAAACCTCTCACAGTGGAAGCTCCAACGTCTCAGACATGTCAAGCCTTGCACGGAGGAAGCGTGCCAAAGCAGAGGCTGCCATATCTCAGATAGCCTTTGCTGAAAAACAAGCCCTGCTACTCAAGCAGGAGGCATTTTTAGAAGAACAGACTCTTTTAGACAAATGAAATCTAGGCCAAAATGGAAAACAAGGAGGCATACAAGCGGAACAAGAAGCCATCAGAGCAGAACAGGAAGCCGCAAGTAGAAAAGCGGAGACCGCACACCTGAAAACTGGAATGAAACGTGAGGCCGTACGCAGGAAAACTATAATGGAACAGGAGGCTGCACGTGCAATCCGGGAAAAAGCCGAAATTAAGTCTGCTATGAACATTCTAGAAGCACAAAGAGAGGCTGCAGCAGCATAAAAAGAGGCCCGTATCTTAGAATACGACGACAGCCAAGCGTTAGGCGAACTTCCTAATGAGACTGAAGACTCCCTCCAACGTGTGCAAGACTTCGTCAATAAACATCCTGAACCAACTGCCGTACAGGAAGTGACAGGCCTTCAAAAGAAAAAAACAAACTCCTGTTAAGATTGAGCTAAATTATGAAGCACCAGAGTTCGTGCCATCCGTGGCATTGAACTTGCCGTCACAAAAACCTGCTGTCTTGCCTACCGATACTTAGTCACGAGAAGTTACTTCATTCCCAGATCTGGGAACAGTAAATGGCATACGAAAACAAGGCGTTTCAGAGGAGATCCTTGTTGCACACCAAAAACAAGGCGTTTCAGAGGAGATCCCTGCTGCACACCGAAACCAAGGCGGTTCAGAAGAGATCCTTGCTGCACACCAGCAACAAATCAATCCTAAATCTAAGCTAAACAGATTTCTCCTACGTAAGGACCTCCGGTTCTCCCGGTTAACAAGCTTTAATGACCGGGCAGAATCCTTCCATACATGGAAAGCAAGCTTCAAAAACGTTACAGACGAGTTACAAGTTTCCGACTCGGAACAGATAGATCTACCGATCAAGTAGCTTGGGACAGAGTCGGTTAGACTTGCCATTAGCATAAGAGCTTCAAACGCCAGCAACCCTACAAAAGGCCTGCAGAGGTTATGGCAGAGACTGGACGAGCGATATGGTGCTCCAGAAATGTTGGAGGCCTCTCTCACAAGTAAACTCGTCAACTTTCCTAACTTGACGAACAAGGACAACGCACGTCTTTACGACTTGTCTGATATTCTATCAGAAATAGAATATCACAAAGAAAATCCCAAGCTGGGATGTCTGCTGGCTTCTTTTGACTCACCGTCTGGTATTAATCCTATCATTGAAAAACTACCCTATGGACTTCAGAAAGAGTGGATAACAAGGGCATTTAGATATAAATTGAACCACGACGTTGCCTTTCCGCCATTCACAGAATTATCTGCATTCATCAGGGAAATAAGCAAAATTAAGAACGATCCTGGGTTCATCTTTGGGTCAAAAGTCACACCAAATACAAAGAGTGCTGCGCCAAGGTTCACATTTCACCCTAAGGCTAAAGTTGGTGCCCATAACAGCTGTTGAGCAGCAATCAGGAGACGCCAGCAAACAAGGTATTTGTATTCTGCACAATACCAAGCGCTCCTTAAATGAATGTCGAGCGTTCCGAGCCAAGTCAATAGAGGAACGCAAAGGTCTATTGAAACAAAACAATGTTTGTTACAAGTGTTGCAAGTCCACCACGCACAGAAGTCGAGAATGCAATGCACGCATTAATTGTAAAGAATGTGGGAGTAAACAACACACCACCGCACTTCACATCAATAAGATACAATCGCCTGCAAATTCTCAGTCTTACTCGCCCAGAAAAGTTGACGGCGGGGAGCCGAGAGAATCTGCTATAACTAAGTCTACCTGCACAGAAATCTGCAAGGACCCATATAGCGGGAAATCTTGTGCTAAAATACTACCTGTGAATGTGTATCACAAGGACAACTGGAATAAGGCTATACGGATGTATGCAATTATTGACGACCAAGGCAACCGGTCTCTTGCCTCTCCCGAATTATTCAGTCTTTTTGACGTACGAGAAAAACCGGAAAACTATGCCTTATCGACATGCTCCGGCAGAGTAGTTACTTCCGGGAAAAGACGAAGAGGTTTCGTTATAGAATCAATACATGGTAATGAAACATTTGACTTGCCTGTACTAATAGAATGTGATCACATTCCCAATAATAGGGACGAAATTCCTACTCCTGAAGTCACAATGCACCATCCTCATTTAAAAGAATTCAGAGGAAACATTCTACCAATAGATGAACATTGCCAAATTCTACTCTTAATTTGAGACCTAATAGAGGCACACCACGTCCATGACCAACGCATAGGACCACCTAGAACTCCATATGTACAACAGTTGAAACTGGGTTGAGTAGTAATTGGAGAGACTTGCATTAACAAGCAGCACGTGCCTCTTGAACTAAACGTAAAAGTTATAAACATTTTACCTACAGGACAACCATCAACATTTCAACCATGCCCAAGCAAGTTTGACATCCGGGAAAATTACACAGACCCTGTAACGAAGGACTTACAATCACCACTTTTTGAAAAAAACAAGGGACGATGATAAGCCTAGAACGTCATATGAAGACCAAAATGATCATGAAGCAGATGAACAACGAATTTGTGAGAAATTCAAACGGAAGTTGGATAGCATCGTTGCCGTTCCGGGTGCCAAGACAGCCATTACCTAGCAACAGACAACAAGCTCTTCATCGTGCCAATCTGTTAGACGCCAGTCTTAGTAGGAACCCGTAAAAGAGAACACTTTCTCGCATTTATGAGCAAGATTCTGGACAACAATCAGGCAGAGCTTGCTCCACTATTGGACGACCACGAAGAGTGCTGGTATTTACCATTATTTGGTGTTTATCATCCTAAGAAACCCGATCAGATCAGGGGTGTGTTTGATTCTTCCGCCAAATGTAACAGAGTCTCATTTAATGGTGTCCTGCTGACAGGCCAAGACTTGAACAATGATCTCTTAGGAGTACTATTACGTTTCCGGAAAGAAATGGTTGCAGTAACTGCTGATGTTCAACACATGTTTCACTGTTTTGTAGGCAGAGAAGACCATCGAAACTACCTAAGATTCCTATGGCATAAAAACAACGAACTAAACGAGAACCTTTTCAAATATCACATGAGGGTTCATGTTTTTTGAAAAAGTCCGTCACCAGCCGTTGCTACACTTGGACTAAAAAAAGCAGCTCAAGCATCAGAACAAGAGTTTGGCAGTCATGTGACTAACTTTGTGACATGAAACTTCTATTTCGACGATGGTCTTACGTCATGTGCTACTAAAGAGGAAGCAATTAAACTCGTGAAGGACACCCAACAAGCATTAGCAAAATATGGAAACTTCCGGCTTCACAAGTTTGCCTCTAACTGTGCGGAAGTTATGTCTGCTTTTCAAGCCAGTGATTTGGCCTCCAACCTTAAGGATCTAGACTTAGAAGCTGACAGCAAACCCTGCAACGCAGTCTTGGACTCAGCTGGGACGTAAACACTGACAACTTCCTATGTCAATTGTCATCAGAAAATAAACCGATAACACGGAGAGGAATGTTATCAACGATAAACAGAATCTACGATCCTCTTGGATTTTAGCTCCAGTGATTATAGACGGAAAACTCCTACTGAGGAAAATAGTATCGGAAACCGTCGATTGGGATCAACCTCTCTCTGATGACGCAGCAACTGAATGGCAATCTTAAAGAGATACTCTGTTAGCTACACCCTACGTATTCCACGTACCTACGTGCCATATTTCAGCATGACTGTGACCAAGGAGCTACATGTCTTCTCTGATGCATCCGAAAAAAGCCATAGCAGCTGTTGCATATCTTCGCACGACCAATGTAACACAATGTGTAAAAGAACAATTTTTAACAAGGTGTATCACAATCTTAACGTAATTGATACAAGTATACATGTACCTTGCAGACATTTATCGTACATGTATTCTGCGGACGTTAATTGCATTGTGCAGATGTTAATAGCATTGTCAACTGCTACATGTATTATTTAATAGCTAGACTACTCTATAAACTGTTGACATTTATGGCTATTGTTGAAAGCTGATTGATGACCCCTCTGAACTATATAAGATCCAGCTTTGGACTCGAACAGCAGATTCCGACAGGAGATTCCGCCAAGGTCTCCCCCCTCGTGGGTAGGCTGTAATTAATCAGGACCGAACAGTTATACCGCTAAACGATCACGTTGTCATGTGATACTTCGCTAACACATGAATTCGTCAGATCTCGGCCAGTGTCACAGTGAAAAACAATCATTGAACTTTAGAACTATCTTTAGAAACTTTGTAATTACGTAATAAATTATAATTCTGTCTTAGACTTCTTTACATAAGTCTATTTTGGTGCCGTGACAGCAGGATCGACTTGGATACTTAAACAACGCAAAGGAATATAAAACGTAAGAACTAAGTTACTTTCATTTTTTCTTAATGGACAATCAAGATATTTCTATGTCAGCGCAAAAAGTAGCAATGGCTTTTCAAGGGATGGCATACATATCAAGTAAATTTGTAAATTTTAAAGGGAGTGTGGCCGTATATTTAAAAGGCTTAAAATTGACTGTTTGTTCACGAGATGTGGTTCAAATGAAACTGTTTATAAAATATTTTAAAGTATTATAGGTCAATTTTAAAATTATGAAGACACATTTTTATAAGTATAAAGGTTATTTTTTTTGTGTTATTTTAATTTGCTGTTATTTAATAGATAGAATAAATTATATAATTATATGATTCTTAAAAATAAAACGATTTTTTTAAAGTTTGAAGATGCTAATTTTTCGTTTAAAGTAAATATGTCAAAAAACTAAAATGTCTGATACTATAGCATTTTTTCGTATTTATGGTCTTTGATGATATTATTATTTTTTTTTTTTGAAGGTACATTCAATTATTCTAGAAAATATATATCTTACATAAAATAAGTAGAGCACCGGTATAAATGAAGGTTGAATTAGAACCTTTGGTAGATGAAGTTAGGGGTACATTGAGGATACATATGTCGGTCCATTGATGGTTATGGTTTATATATGTATATGCAGTTGGGTAGAGTTTACGCACATTTGTTTAGAGAAAACAAATAGTCTATAGTTTTAGATTCGAACCCCTTCTTCGGATAATTAACATAAGTGATGTTAGTAATTAAATGGTGCAAGTTGTTTTATGGTGTTAGATTACGCCTTATTTACATAATGTTAAAAGATAAAGAGAAGTATCTTCATAAAATAGCACATTAAAGATAAAAATTGATATGTTTGCCCCAAGGGATTTACATACTAGTATTGTTGTGGTAGATTGATATTTGTAAACAATGAGAGACATATGAACTTCATGACTAATGACAAAATTTTAGTGAAATAAATAATTGATATTTAAGGAAAGCTAGCATTAAAATAAGATTGATCTTTTTTCATAAACAATTATGAGGATTATTATCAGAAATTAAAATAAGAATAAGAAAATAACTAATTTAGTGGGAAAAAGTCTTAACAATGGGTTTTGTTCATTAATAAGCATAGAACAAATTTTAAATTGTTACGTTTTAAGATGTAAGTCAAGTTAAAAAAAAAATAGAAGGAATGAAATCTCAACATATATACATTCAGTCATAATGAAATGTATAAAAAGATAGCCAGTAGGTTGCTGATATTATAAAGCAATTAAATAAAATATATATAAAAAGAAAGGAAAGACTATGATGAGGAATCTATACAATTTTTGGGAAAATGTAATAGATTACGGAGAAAGACATTTTTTACGCAACAACGTGTTGTTGTCAAATAGGAAATATAGAGTCAGTAACAAATTGCGCAAGACATAGTTAACATTTTATCAATGGAATCTTAAATGTTATTTTAAGAGTGATGCAAATAATTATGTTGTCTATATTTAGTGTTAAGATTGAGTAATAAGAAACTAAAGTTAGGGAAGTAAAAGTATTACAATTGGTAACAAAGTAACACATATAATTTTAGTAATTTTTCTAGGTAGCATGTAGGGGTAGAGGTTACATTAAATGATTGAACTAACTTATTTCATTGTAAAATTATATATAAATGTATATCTTTAGAAATGAATAAATAAACATATCTAGTTTTTATTATGTAGAATTCTCAAAATTGTAAAGTTGTATACGACAGTTTTTTCCCCTTTTGTTTTAACCAAATAATTCGATTTTAAGAGAACGTTTTGATTATACCTAGAAATTGTTTTATTAAATTTTGCTAGGCTTGAATCACCAAGTAAACTAAAGGCGATTGAACAAACTATCGATAATCTGATTGATAAATACAAAAGAAATAAGAGGAAATGAACAAGTTTTAGTTTTTCCAAATTGAGATAAGTTTATCAGTGAGGTTTAGGTGCGATCTTCATTGGAATAGCCATATTTTTGTACTGTTAATTTGTTAAGAATATATCTCGGTTAGCCAAAAAGAAAGGTGTGAGTTTTGGTTTTAATGCCATGAACGATGGGTACCAAATGGGTTCAACGCAGATGGTTGGGACAGAAGTACCTGATTCCAGAAAGAAGGTTCCCTCTGCACCATTATTCAAAGACGATGCAAAACCAAAGACCGATGCTACCAGTCTCTTGAGAAAGATGTACCCAGAGCTAGATACGTCAACTACTTCGTAATGGGACTAGATTGTAAACCTTACAACGTTGATGACCGGATTCACTAGCAGATGATGACCGACATTTGTACAAAGAATTGCGCACTTTCCATTAGTTGTGGAATAATATGCTATGATGGTGACGGGAAACATTATGAACTATATTTTGAACTTTATGAATCATATGAACAATATGTGGATATATCCAGATATTGAACTGAACTCTATGTATCCAGATGTTGGACTTTCCGAATTTTATGAACTATACATGTGGTGATGGTTACCGAAAACTTAACAAGGAACTACAGGATTTATAATAGCATCAATGAAGAAGGACTCGGATATTTTACCGAACTTTCGTTCTTATTGCGATGGAAGGCATTATGTAACACAATGTGTTAAAGAACAATTTTTAACAAGATGTATCCCAATCTTAACGTAATTGATACAAGAATACATGTACCTTGCAGACATTTATCGTACATGTATTCTGCGGACGTTAATTGCATTGTGCAGATGTTAATAGCATTGTCAACTGCCCAACCTAATACATGTATTATTTAATAGCTAGACTACTCTATAAACTGTTGACATTTATGGCTATTGTTGAAAGCTGATTGATGATCCCTCTGAACTATATAAGATCTAGCTTTGGACTCGAATAGCAGATTCCGACAGGAGATTCCGCCAAGGTCTCCCCCCTCATGGGTAGGATGTAATTAATCAGGACCGAACAGTTATACTGCTATTCGATCACGTGTTCATGTGACAATTCGCTAATAGACATGTTCACCATAAGCCGATACCGAAACCGAACCCGAAACCGATACCGAAACCAAAAATAGTAGTGTGGTAAATGGTGATTTGTTTATAATGTTAATTAACTCAACCCTTTTACTCCATTATATTGTTTGAAATTTGAAAACACTAGATGGAGTATTTCTTCAATTCATCAGTTCACATGAATCTATCAAAAAAAGTAAAGTTAAATTCAACAACTACTAAACACACTAATGCAAGTAATATACAATTTAAGATTTTGATACAATTTATCTATGATGTACATTAATCATGAAGCAGGTTTCGTCGTAGAGAAAAAGGGGAGCATAGTTCTACAATAGGTGCAATATCGTTCCGACAATGTCTATAAAGAGAACCTATTATTTTATAAATTTTCATTCGTCTTATGGAATGTTTTACAAAAACTCTTCTTGCACGAATCTTTTCATTGACAAATTTGCTTTGGTCGCGGATTACTGCATTTTGATTCCGTAACTGCCTTGCAGTATATGGTGTTGCAATAGGATGTTCAGATGGATATATGGTATCGCCAAGTAAGTAACAATCACGAAGAAACGATAATATCTCGTGTGGACCGATCGCATCCATCAATCTGTAAGTCATCACGTCATTGTTATGACCTAGGAAACCAGATTTAATGTATCTTATTTTCTTTCCTGTGTCTATTATGACTTGCGTATGAATACAGTGTATATGACGATGTCCACTATAAAACAATGCCTGCTTTTCGGTTGGGCGATGTATTCTATGGGAGGTGCCAACTGCTTCTTCCAATTCTTCCAATTCACCCTTCATAGATTCCCATTCTTCAGCTGAAAGCCATGTAATCATTGATCTGAAAGCTTGATGAAGAAGTAGCCACATTTCATGGATAGCTTTATGAACTAAAGTTTTGCTAACATCAAACATCAAAGCCATTTGTTCAAATGTAGGGTAACATCTTAACCAAATCAAAACTATTTAAAGTTTATTTTGCCAGCTTATAAGTATCGCTTCTTTATTCCTCTGTCTTATTCTGCTTAGCACTCTCATGAGTATCGAACTTCATTAAAACTACTGTTTCACCGGTAATTCCGAAGAAGTTGAATTCATGTCTTATACATTGCTGGTAAATGTCATTTCCTAGATATAGGTATAAACTTTCATCAGGTAGTAATCGGGCTCGAAAGTCTTTTCTACATTCAATGAATTGGGAAAGTATTGAAAATAACAACATCAGTCTCTGCATTTCCATTTGCCGTTTTTTGTTTTGTTTAAAAAAAAGCTGCGATAGTAACGAAATAAATGTTAGACCTTTTCTTATTTTCTTTTTGGTTTTTTTTTTTTTTAGCTCGTTGGTGGGGCTAACAGCATCAAATAAAACATTCTTTTCCTCTGAGCCCAAATAAAACCAATATATATTGTTTTCTTTGTCTCAATATTATTTTGAAAATCGAATATATTATTTAAAGTAAATATAAGCATTACTGCACATCACATTTTAGATATTGTCGATAAAGCTTTAATAACATTTAATATAATGTATCCGACACTAGTTACACAATCAAACAGTCCTTGTTTGGATGCGAACAGTCAAGCAGACCTTTCAACAAAGTTATATATCGAGTGCGTCAGGTCGAATTAACATTTCAACACGAATTTGATAACGGGAGCAAAGCGTTCAAAATGACTTCGAAGGGTAAAGGATTAGCTTCTAAAGGTAATTTTTGCCTATTTGTGTCAATTGATTATTAATTATTTATTACTTCTTACTGAAAATAATCTTAATATTTTCGTAATTTTGATTATTCTTTTTTACTATGTCAATCTTACTAACCTCTTTTTTGTTTAGTTTCTCCTTTTTCATTCTGGAAATACAGTGGCAATTGTAAAATCACACCAGTTATTAAAATATATAACGATTAAGTAATAAAATCAAAAATGTACGTGAAGTGAATGTCCTAATTTTTGAACCAAGGGCAACTGACTATGAAAATAGCAGATGTGTTTTTTTTTCTTGACAACAATTGAAACTATGAAATAATTTTCTTAATAGTTGAGGATAAAGATGGACCAGAAATGTCATCTATTCCCAAACCTAGCACCTCAAGAGGGAAAACCAAAAGTGCTTCCAGAAAAAGAAAAGAAAAGGAGATGGAGGATGAAGATGAAACAGAAATGCAACCTAGCACATCAAGAGTTACAATCAAACGTGCTTCCAGAAAAACAAAAGAAAATGAAATGGAGAGAGAAAACATAAAAATGTATATCAAACTGTTGAAAGTAATTTTGCCGATAGCACACAAACTTTGTGGATCCTCCTCTCCTGATACAGATTAACAGTAGTCACACAATTATACTGAAATAAAAATGTTTGCCTTTATAAGTATTTGTTTAGGTTCATTTGTAAATTAAAGGTTCTTTTTATATATATATAGTCGGAACGATATTTCAAATATTGTAGAACTATGTACAGTTCTTTCCTTTCGACGAAACCTGGTTCATGATTAATGTACATCATAAATTAATTTGTATCCACATCTTAATTGTATATTACTTGCATAAGTGTATTAAATACTCGTTGAATTTAACTTTGCTTTTTTGATAGATTCATGTAAATTGCTGAATAGAAGTAATACTCCATCTAATGTATTCAAATTTTAAACAATATAATGGAGTATAAAGGCATTTACCTCACTACTATTTTTGGTTTCGGTTTCGGTTTCGGTATCGGCTTACGGTGAACATGTCTAATACCAGAAGTCATCAGATCTCGGCCAGTGTCACAGTGAAAAACAATTATTGAACTTTCGAACTATCTTTAGAAACTTTGTAATTACGTAATAAATTATAATTCTGTCTTAGACTTCTTTACACCGACAGTAGTGGTGAACTCAACCGTGGGTTCATTCTGGATAAAACAAAAGTTGCTCCAACAAGTGGTCACACCATTCCACGACTAGAACTATCTGCTGCCATATTAGCAGTTGAGATTGCACAATGTATCATGGACAATCTAGATTCGCATATAGACACCGTGAAATTCTACACAGACAGTAAAGTAGTCTTAGGTAACATCCATCAGTAACGACCCAAGAAGATTCTTTATCTACGTTGCTAATAGAGTAGAAAGAATAAGAAAGATTACCTCTCCAAATCAATGGAACTACGTACCAACTGACCGTAATTCCGCAGTTTCTGGGACAAGATCCATACCAGCCCACGAAATCATATTAGTGAGTGGTTACTAGGACCTAGAAAACTTCTTTCCTCAAAACAGAAAGAAAATTCCGAGGACGAATAGCAACTCGTCGATCCAGATGAAGATCGAGAAATCCGTGCAACTGTTAATGTTGCAAAGACATATGACACACCTGAGTGTAAAGATATCGGAACTGATAGATTCAACCGATTCTCCAACTGAACATCACTTGTGCGAGCGGTAGCCTTTTTGGAACGTTTCTCCAGTTTACACGGGTCAAAACAGGCAGAATCAGTGACCTCTCTGTAAAGTTTTTCGAATGCAGAAAATTTCATATTGATGTCTGAACAATACGAGGTTTACGGAGAAGAAATAGATAACATTCGACGCAAGGAAAAAATACGTAAGCGAAGCCCGATAGCCAACCTCAACCCGTTTTTGGACGAACGAGGACTATTACGAGTGGGAGGCCGTATCGTCAAGTCTGACTTGGACCTCCGTGAAAAGAAACCATTGATCGTTCCTGGACGCCATCATATAGCTACACTGTTGATCCGACACTACCACAACAAGATTAAACATCAAGGTCGCCACTTCACAGATGGCGCTATTCGATCCGCAGGATTCTGGATCGTTGGAGCGAAACGACTACTTTCGTCTATTATTCACAGATGTGTGACATGTCGCAAACTAAGAGGAAAAACCGAGTGTCAAATTATGTCTGATTTGTCAGAGGACCGTCTTGAACCGTCACCTCCGTTTACTAACGTTGGAATCGACACCTTTGGCCCATGGACAATTATTTCACGTAAAACCCGTGGTGGATACGTCAACTCCAAACGTTGGGCAATTCTATTCACTTGCTTAGTGACAAGAGCTGTTCACATCGAACTCATCGAGGAAAAGAGCTCTTCAGCCTTTATAAACGCTGTCAGAAGATTCACAGCCATAAGAGGCCAAGTTAAGATCTTCCGATCCGACCGTGGAACAAACTTTATTGGCGCAATCGATGACTTGAAAATTGACTCAATCAACGTTGAGGATGGATCCTTCAAGAACTTTCTGTAGAATTCCGGTACAACTTGGATCTTCAATCAGCCGTATTCGTCCCACATGGGTAGAGCCTGGTAGAGAATGATTGGTATCATCAGGAGAATACTTGATTCTTTGCGTTTGAATGCCGCCGGAAGGATCCTAACACATGACGTGCTCAGCATGTTAATGGCAAAAGTTTCAGCAATAGTGAACTCTAGACCTCTGGTACCGGTATCGACAGATCCAGAAAATTCGTCAATCTTAACTCCAGCTATGTTATTGACACAAAAGACTGATTGCATCTTCACTTCAGATCAGCTTGAAGAATTCGACAAACGGGATCTATGTTTAGCCGAATGGAGACGTGTACAGGCTCTGGCCAGTGTTTTCTGGTCCCGTTGGAGGAAAGAGTACCTACCGCTACTACAACCACGACGAAAATGGACCGAAGATCGCCGTGATCTCATCGAAGGAGACGTCATTCTTCTAAAGGACAAAAACATTTGCCTTACTGAATGGCCCGTAGGAGTTATAGTAAACTCATTTAAAAGTTCCGACGAACATGTCCGGAAAGCAGAAGTACGAATCATCGTAAATGGAAAAGCCACATACACACGACCAATCTTGGACATGATTCTTCTCATAGAGAACGACTGCATATAATTTTGTGTTAATACTTATACTATAGATTAATATAGTGAGATAATCAAGTGTGTTTTATATTTGGAATAGTGATATCAGTTAGACGTCAGACAGGGAGTATCCTGTTTCATATTCAATGTTTATTATATGTTTTCATAATTATTCTGAACAAATCGCACTGGACCGATTTCTTACATCACGTATTTATTGTACTACGTGATTGCCTTTATTTTCTGTGACTCCATCTGCTCCAGTATTTCAACACATGTTACATGGACGACATTTAATTTTCTGAGGAAATCGAGACATATCACTGTCAAGTACGTTTTATTCATTTATAAACCGTGATAATTAAATCTGTTTTACTCCCTTAATTTTGAAAAGTCATTTATCAAATGCATACGAACTGTAAGTTATTTATATCCGAGATTTGATATGTAAATTCTACTTTTGTTTTCATTTGATTGATTTATATAATATTTGCATTTTAACTTAATATGTTCGATTCTTACACATTGTAAGTATTGCCTTTTGTTTTATTGCAGTTTACCAATACACTGACTACTATAACCTTTCTGGTGGAATATCTTAATTGCAATTTTCAAACAACTTGTTTTCTTTATATATTCGCCGAGATTGCGATTCAGTCATTTGGTTATACCTACTGGTCCGGCCAGTACACGCACATATATTTATTCTCTGGTTTTAAATCTATCCAACGATATGAATTTCATATTTTACAAAATTTTGTGGATCAATTCCTTTTTTATTCAAAAATCGAGTTGCGATCATTTTCTGAAGATGACCAGAAATAATCCAAGTCATACCAGGTAAATATTGATGGATAATTTATTAACACATGACCATGTGATGACTTCTATTACTCTCTGTAGTTTGTGATTTTTTTTCTTCGTGACGGTTAGCCTCTTTCTTTTCAAGTTTACTTTATAAATTGTAAATTTCCATGCATAAAAGTTTCAAATGAGTAAACAAATACATTCTCTAAGACAAACCAATTGCCAAAGTCTGAAAAGAATAAAACAAGGGCAGTATATGTGCCAGTGGGACTATATACGAAAATATATTTATATAGTAAATGTAAATTTAGAGATTACAAAACGACAATCGGTTTAAATTGAAATAACCTGAACTAGATAATTTAAAAGAGGGACGAAAGATACCAGAGGGATAGTCAAACTCATATATCGAAAACAAACCGACAACGCCATGGCCAAAAATAAAAAGACAAACAGACAAATAATAGTACAGATGACACAACATAGAAAACTAAAGACTAAGCAACACGAACCCCACCAAAAACTTGGGGTGATCTCAGGTGCTCCGGAAGGGTAAGCAGATCCTGCTCCACATGTAGCACCCGTCGTGTTGCCTATGTTATTACAAATCCGGTAAATAGTCTAATTCGGTAAGTCACATTCGTGAAAAGGGAAGGGTATTGTAGTTAACTGTTTTTAAAGAAGCAAAATTTTCGATACATACGTATAATATATTAGTCTTTTGCTTATTTGATGCACATTCTCCTTTTGTCCACTCAATTTTTAGAAAAATAAATCGCATAGAATAAAGTAAATATTATTCTTTATTTGTCTCCGTCCTTTCAAAAGTTTCTGTCTCGAAAAATATTTAATTTTGTATTTGAACATTTATATAAAATTTGTGTTAAAAAGGATAATTATTTTAATTATTTTTCTGTTCATGTAAAGTGCATTACTTTACATGTTTTACATGTATTTGCAGAATTTAAAATTTTGAAATTATTGAACTGATAAGATAATTGGTATTGTAAAAATTTAGAATTATACTTGAAAACAGATGTCTGCGACCCCTGTTGTTTCGACTAGCATGTTTTCTAAAGATATCCACAATTTCAACATGTATTTGGTCACCTGGTGTGAATTTCAGATGAAATTGTCATGTTTAAATCCGTTGTTAAACTTTCATTTAGTATAGCATTGCATATCAGTAATATTATTTTCCGGGCATCATTGTTGAAACTGAGGAACATGTATTGTTAGCCTGTCCATTGTATGATGACCTGCGAACCGATCTTTTTAGAAAAATTTTGTCAGAACATCCAAACTTTTAAAATGTTCTAATTTGAAGAAATTGTCTATTGTTCTAGCCAGTGACTGTGATAATAGTACCAAAATCTGCAAATTTATTTAGCTGTACATTTATATTTATTCATTTTTTTTTTTAAACCCCGTCTCTCATAATTCTTTTTAGAATGGCATTGATATTTTATATCATTTATGCATTCATGTATTATGTTATGTTTTGTAATATTAACCGTGAGACATAAATAAACTATTTGTATTGTATTGTATTGTAAATGTAATCGTCCCAAAAGTAATGTATAGTTCTTTTGCGCTTGTAATATCCTAAAAAATGCCCTTGATTGTATCGATTTCATAATTTCCCAAAATGGAGATGGTATGGATAACTTTCGTGTACCAAACCTTCATAATCAATTCGACATTACTCTTTTTTCGCATTGAAAAAGCTCATCTAGGACAATAAGTTTATGTAGCGTGTTTTATGATTTATAAACAAAATGCATCGTCGCGGGGCACAGGTAGCATTAAGTGTTGAGGGTCCATTTTGAGGAAAATGTCTCACAGAAATCATGACTTAAAAGTGAATTCAAAAATCAACATACAATTCTTGGAGGTAAAACAAGATAAAAAGCAGAGACTGAATTTATTCTTTTAATAAAAAATCTAAATGTTGCAATGTGTTTGTGTTTGTGTTTGTGTATGTGTATTCAAATTCTACGTTGTCGCTATTTCGGGTTTACGTCGAAAGAAAGGTTTTAGATATATCGCCGTATTGTTCGCTGGCTTATTGTTCTAAATCGAACATTACATCATGTGAAAGTTAAAACAAAATTACTATCAAAATGAACATTTCTATTGATGACTATTGTGCATCGTTTTCGATTATGTATTTATTAGTTTGTTATTACATGAATCACATCTATCCATATTTTGATTGTCAACTTATTGTACATTTCTCTAAAAAATCGTGTTACTGAAATCAAGAAAGTTGTATCAAGCTCTTTGCTATTGATAAATAGCAATTTTAAACTTATTATACACAAATTAAAGTGCTTTTATAAAATATAACCAGACAATGTATTTAATGATATATGTTTTTGTATATCATTATCTTATATTTGTCCTTTTTGACTTTTTATTTTGTACGTTTGAAATTCAGTAAAATCAAATTTTATCTTTTGGAAATAAAGTCAGTTTACACAACTCGTATTTATGCAGAACCAAACATGTTTTAATGTCATATGGTTATAATATTGTTTACCTAGGGTTGTTAAATTATTAACGAGTGTCAACATTGTCTTTACAAACTCAGCATGCTGTCTTGATAAGATATCACACACAGAAATAACCGGAATAATGTCAGTCGTTATATTTCGCCGATCTCCGACTAATCTCCGATTGCTACATTAACGCCTGAATGCATACACAGTTAGAGCGCGTCATAGCGGAATTGATTGACGCGCTTAATTGTGGGGAATTGTTTACAATAACAGATTAGGCGGGAGAAAAAGGCGGAGCATAAACAGATAACATGATTAGTAACCTCCTTAAGTTATATTACCTATCATAATTTTTACCCGTTCGCTTTGCAAATAGCGGGGAAAAAGGCGGAGCATGATTAATAGTGAACACCTTCATCACAATGGAATTTGACAACATATGTTTGCATTGTCAACATTACTTTGATGTGAACAATTTAAAAACGGAGCGTAGACGTAAACTTATGAAGCATAGTGATGTTGATCTAATTGAAACTATTGCGAATTGTTATCAGTTGGAGGGAAATCTGTTGAGAAAGTATGTTGAAGAAAATGAAGACATATGTATGTGATGCATGTTTTAAATCTCTTGTAACCCTATATAACAGCCACAAAAAATGCAAACAGTTGACTGACACTCTCAAAGAAAACGTTTCGAATAACTTTAAGAATCTCACCATCAAGTTAGAATATGTCCGTGGCAAGAATAATGCTAAGCGAAACAGGGACTGTTTATCCCCTTCTAAGACTGAATGTCTGTTTATCCCTTCTAAGACTGGATGTACACCAAAAGGAAAGAAATTGAGACCACCAACAGGATCAACTCCTAAAGGCAATACACCCATTCAAAGAACTCATACACAGTCACAGAATCAGTCCCCTGGCCCCATAGTCAAGGTATATCACGTAACATTAAATTCTTTAATTTATGTTCATTGAACATTTTTTACATGTAAATTACAAATATACATATATATGCATGTACACAGAATGTATATCATGTGTATATATATATATATATATATATATATACATGTAAAGATGAGGGTGGTTTTTAACAACCCTGACTAGCCATAGCTATAGGCCGCTAGAGGGCGCAGAATTATTGGATAAGAAATTAAAATCATGCGCGATAACTCGTACTGGCTTACTCTGAGGAAAATAGTTGGCCATGAATTGCCAAATGCAGGATGTATATGAATATTTTGTACCACAAAATTCTGGAAATGAATTTTCACAAAATGCAGAAAGTAATTATGTACAGAAATGAAAATAAAGAAGCCTGCATAGCAACTTGTGAAAATAAATATTTCGTCTACAAAAACAAATCACTTTTTTGGATCTTGTTGTACAGAAATGAAAATAAAGAAGCCTGCATAGCAACTTGTGAAAATAAATATTTCGTCTGCAAAAACAAATCACTTTTTTGGATTTTGAGATGATTTTTGCATCATCGCAGATGATGGAAAAATAAATGAACACCTTTTTATTTGATACTGTCAACTCAGTTACACTGCCTAAATCCTCTATAGATTTTGTGTAAACATCTATCAATCAATATAAAAGTATACAATTGTTCAGCCGGACAGCAAATCTCAAATTGGCGTCGATTTTAATATTCTGGTCACGTGATTTTCAGTTCAAAAATGACATTTTTTAGCAACGGCAATGACGCCACGAAATCGACGGCGTAAAGACATTTTGTGTATTTACCATGCTCAACCAAATATATCATTTGATACGGCTGGTTTTAAACTTTCACTACGTTATTCTTTTAAGGATGAAAATGTAGAATTTCCTTGATAATTTGATTGACAAAGATGAAAAAACGTGCCCAAGCCGTGACACTTGTCAGTAAATAAATGGAAATGGAAATGACAAACGTAATGGTTACGTATTTTCCTTAAGAGGGATGATAGCTCCTGATATTATGAACATGAAATGCCTATGGTTACAAAAACTCGCCAGGTAAAACGGCCGTGTGTCAATTCAACAAGTCCAAAATTGGCGACCGACCAAAGGGAAATAACTCGAATGATTACTCGTGCAATGGACGGCTGATCAGAAACGAATCAAAATAAAGATTTCGCTCAATTTTAGAAAGGAAAACAGTTTTCCTGGGGCATAATATCCAATAATTTATGCCATATGCGAGAGTAAAATGTGTAAATATGAAAATTACTTGGAAATCATAAATTAATCATTGGCATGAGGACACCTGTCAAGTTTCAGAATGTATGTCTGTTTTGTTAGCGGTGCTTTGCTTTTGCGCCAATTGGCATTTCATTTGCGCCACAAACCATATTTCGTTTGCGCCAATAATACAGGTAAATAAAGGTAAATAGTATAAAACAATAGATTTATTCAAAAGAGACTTTTGATAACTTTAAAACACAGCCTTTGTTTGCATAATAAAACATTCATTAGAAATCAGTCATCATAACCATAAATTAATGGCGAACGTAGATACAAGTATCTTGTTTTGGGGAGGGATAAATCCTACTTTGTAAAGAATCACTCTGATTCAAACAAAAAATTCTCTGAACCTGACATCAAGATGCTTGATTTCTTGATTGACAACATATTTGTTACGTTTGGAGGACGTGTTTTTCAACAGACTGTCGGAATTCCAATGGGAACCAATTGTGCCCCTCTTCTTGCCGACTTGTTTCTTTATTATTATGAGGCTGACTTCATACAGGAACTTCTTAGGAAGAAAGATCAGAAGTTAGCAATATCCTTTAACTTTACGTTCCGCTATATAGATGATGTTCTCCCACTAAATAATGCAAAATTTGGTAACTATCCTGAACGAATCTATCCCATCGAACTAGAGATAAAGGATTCTACAGATACAGATAAGTCTGCCTCATATCTTGACTTACATCTAGAAATTGACAATGAGGGTCGGTTGAAAACAAAACTTTACGACAAAAGAGATGATTTCAGCTTCCCAATTGTGAACTTTCCATTTCTATGTAGCAACATTCCAGCAGCGCCTGCATACGGAGTATATATCTCCCAATTGACACGATATTCCCGGACTTGTATTTCCTATCATGATTTCCTTGATAGAGGATTGCTGCTCACAAGGAAGCTATTAAACCAAGAGTTCCAAGTGGTGAAGTTGAAATCACCTCTTCGTAAATTTTACGGACGCCATCACGAGTTGGTTGACCGTTATGGAATAAACGTTTCACAGATGATATCGGATATGTTCCTTAAATCGTAACTACAATACCCTTCCCTTTTCACGAATGTGACCTACCGAATTAGACTATTTACTGGATTTGTAATAACATAAGCAACACGACGGGTGCCACATGTGGAGCAGGATCTGCCTACCCTTCCGGAGCACCTGAGATCACCCCCCGTTTTTGGTGGGGTTCGTGTTGCTTAGTCTTTAGTTTTCTATGTTGTGTCTTCTGTACTATTATTTGTGTGTTTGTCTTTTTATTTTTAGCCATGGCGTTGTCAGTTTATTTTCAATCTATGAGTTTGACTGTCCCTCTGGTATCTTTCGTCCCTCTTTTAATGAAAGCACTATACACTGATAAATTCTTAAACAGAGACTTTTTGTAATAATGTTAAAACACAGTTCTGTTATAAATTAATGTGATCTTTAAACCTAAACGAGTAAATTAAAGAGTCTGTGCTAAGCACTATATACTGAAGTAAAACAAAAAGTTTGTTCTGGTACAAGACTTGTAAGCAACGGCCCCGATATGAAAAATATGAAACAATTCAATTGAAAAAACTAACGTCATGTTTGTCTCAGAGTTGACAATGTCCATCTTAACACCTCAAATATAATAAGAACACTATATAATTTTAAACCTAATTGACTCTCAGTTTTAGATTAGAAATAAGCATGAACTCTCTTAATTACCAAGGGGGAATACTATATAAAAAAAGTTCTTATTCACAATATAGAATATAAAATTGAGAATGGAAATGGGGAATATGTCAAAGAGGCAACAACCCGACCAAAGAGCAGATAACAGCCGAAGGCCACCAATGGATCTTCAACGCAGCGAGAAAATCCCGCACCCAGAGGTGGTCCTCAGCTGGCCCCTAAATAAAATTGTGTACTAGTTCAGTGAAAATGGACGTCACACTAAACTCCAAAACATATAAATGAACTAAAATTAAAAAAAACATACAAGAATAACAAAGGCCAGAGGCTCCTGACTTGGGACAGGCGCAAAAATGCGGCGGGTTTAAACATGTTTTCTGAGATCTCAATCCTCCCCTTATACCTTTAGCCAGTGTAGAATAAAGAAACACATAGCAATACGTACAGTAAAACTCAGTTTAAAAGAAGTCCGAGTAGTCAGAATAGGTAACAAAAGAAACTATGCAAAATGACAATGATACATAAATGAACAAAGGACTACTAGCAGTTACTGACATGCCAGCTCCAGACCTCAATGAAACTGATTGAAAGATTATGTCTTCATCATATGAAAATCAAGTACAATCCCTCCCGTTAGGGGTTTAGTATCATATCATCATAAAATATATGAGAAGAACATAACCCGTATCATGCCAACAACTGGTTTTAGAATAAATTTGTTTATTTCCGATGCAAAGACCCTATGAGTGAATCAATATTAATACCAAAATATGCAATCCTTAATGACTTGACAACAGTATCGTAACTATATCCTTTCCGAATAAGTTTGTTTAAAGGTTTGGTTAACTTTTGAGGTGAATGCCGACATTTTTGTGCTTTGATAAGAATATTTCCATAAAATATTGGATGTGAAATACCTGAACGTATAAGATGTCTGCATGTTGATATTATATTTACGAATGATGTCCTTGTACCGATGATAAAATTTAGTAAATGTTTTGACTAGTTTGTGATATCAAAAACCCGATGTAATAATTTTTCAGTAATACAGAGATTTCTTTCGTTGAAATTAAATACGTTGTTACATACACGAGCGAATTGAACAAGTTGAGATATATAACCACCATAAGATGGTGACAAGGGAACGTCACCATCTAAAAATTGATAATTAACAATAGGAAATGAAAAATCATCTCTTTTATCATAAATTTTGGTATTAAGCTTCCCCGTTAAAGATAAAGATATCAAGATCCAAGAAAGGGCAGTGTTCATTGTTAGTATTAGATTTATTTAAAATCAGTTCGGCAGGATAAATCTATTTAGTGTACATACTGAAGTCGTCATTATTGAGAGCCAATATATCATCTAAATATCTACAAGTGTTATTAAATTTTTGTATCAGATGTTGTTTCGATGGGTCTTTGCTGATTTTAGTCATGAATTGTAATTCATAACAATACAGAAATAGGTCCGCAATAAGTGGTGCACAGTTAGTCCCCATGGGAATTCCGATAACCTGACGATATACGGAATCTCAATACCGAACAAAAATGTTATCTAGTAAAATTCAAGGGCAGTTATAGTATCAAAGCAGGTCCAGTTGACATAGTTCTTTTGTTTGTTGTTACATGTACTAAAAAATGACCTAAAAGAGTTTGAACATATATATATTCGCATTCCGACTTTTTAAATGCCCATTTAATCAGGTGTGTGAATTTTTTCTTAATGAGATTATGAGGCAACGTGGTATATAGGGTAGAAAAATCTAAACTTTGAACAGATTCGAAATCACCAATATAAGCATGCAATTTATCAAGTACTTCCAACCAATTTTTGACACTCCAAAAGTAATTAGATCCACTATTTTCAAAGTCCTTATTTGAACAATTTATTACCAGGTTTTTGATTGTACCAAGTGTACTAGTAAGAAGAAAAGATAGTTTAGTAGTGGAACAATGGCTTGAAGACGAAATAAATCTATATTTGTAAGGAGTTTTGTGCAGCTTCGGAAGCCAGTACATAATTGGAACTTTCAATGTATTTGGTTTTGCTTGTAAAGAGGTAGCTAAACGTTTATGTTTGTTACAGATGTCATTTTCCGAAAATGGAGTCAGTTGGAATGTTTGTGAATTCGTGATTTCTTTTGTAGAACATCAATGTAAAATTTACGTCAAACAATAATGATATTGTTAGCAGCCTTATCAACCGGGACAAAAATATATTCCTTGGCGAGTTCTTTTAGCTTATGTTTGATACGGGAAATTGGGCTATTATGGTTGCTGTTAGGAGTAAAATGATCTTTAAAATGTTGAATACGTATATCAACTATGTTCATTGCCAAATTAAAAAAAGAATCTAATGATTTCTTGTCAGCTTTTTCTCGTTTTATCCATTTAGAGCAGTAAGTACGGAGTGAGTCGAGGATGATGTTACGACACTCACTCCAATTAATAATTTACGGGGACGATATTTAGGTCCTTTACTGAGAAATGATTTCAACTGTCGGTCACGAACGATGTTAAGTTCTCCTGTTATAACACGGGAACTGGGGCTATAAATGTATTCGGATTTACTGTAATTTCATGAGGTAGGTGTATTGTCACTGATATTAACATCTTACACACTTCGCTGTAATTAAACACATATTTCCGGGTAGATTTTTTGTAAACATAACAAATAAGAGGGAGTTCAGTATTATCAAAATAGCCAGGAATTTGTTCTTTAACAGAATGATCATTAAACATATCGGCAATATTTACAAAATCAAAACCTTTATTGACATATTTAATTTTAATAAAATGTTTTTCGTGATCTTCAGAGCGATCAATTTTGGGAAACAATTCAGAATAATAATATGCAATTATAATTTGGACGATTTCATACTTAGGACTGCAATATGGAATTGTGTTGCATTCCTCCAAAATTTGATGTAATTTATTAACAGGCAAAGAACAGAGCTTGGTTAATAGATAGTGTCTACCGTTGTTTTTTTAAATAGAAATTAGGTCTGAAATTTTTGTATTGTTATTACGAAATTTTCTTTGATTGCGATTTATTCTACGCCCATGAGAACGGTTTTTACGTACTGTTTTAGAAACTATATCTAAAATGTTAACAGAATCTGTTCTAGATATATTACCAATGCCCATGATATTGTCGTTAAGACCGAGAGGATAGACTGTCTGTAATTTTTTAATCCAATTTAATTCAATTATTTTTCTTGATCGTATATATTTTGAGTGAGATTCCCCAGGCTGCTTATTAACTACCTCTAAAGGTTGAACTGTTAAATATTTAAAAGGATGATTGTGCTTCTTAAGGTGTTGATACATGATACTTTTGAATTTATGAGATCTTTTAAATGAATATTTAAACTTTTCTGTTATATGTTAAAATGTAAAATGGCGCAAATGTAGTTTTTATTTTTTGGGCAAATGAAATAATACCTTGTGTCCCTTTTTTTAGATCACCATTTTAACGAGATAGTCCTTATTTTTTCATATAATCATCAAGAAATCATGGATATTGCTAGTGAAATTGACAATTATCACATTTAGATTTTTTCAGTTTCAACTAGGACTATCATATACTAGTAATAATCCCAGGTTTCAAACACTGTTTTTAGAACTATAATACTACACACAATTAGCTTCAAAAGAAATATTAAAAAAGTATGTCGTAAAAAATACTTACAAAAGTGAGGGGTTTTGAACCAGTAAATTTTAGAAAAAATACTGATCCAAAGCTTAGGTGAAAAATTTCCAGCAATAAGGGGAAAAAAATGTTTCAGCATTTTCCCAATTGCATGTTTACCTCTATTTTGTCATACTTTGATAGAAACAATCATTGTAAGGCATACATCTCCTTAGAAGAATCAAGTATTATCCTTGAATACACATATTATACTTCATATTGATTCAGCATTCAATGATTCAGGAACAGATTTTTTTCTTTGTAGATCTACATTAAAAAATATTTTATAAAGAATATGGGTATGAAATGTACATGTTTTATATATTCTGTTTTAGAATAATATTTTTAGAGAATTTCTGTTAAGACCCATTGTCAGTTATATCCGTGAGCTAAAGTTTGTTTTTTTTTTTTCATTTTAAATGGGTGTAATACAATACAATACAATACAATATTTTTATTGTCAATCAAGGACGCCCTAAGAGAGCAGTGTAATTACAAATAGTTTATTACAATGATTATTATTAATTTTAATGATATATAATGACAAAATATATAATAGTAAAAAAAGCAAAAGAAAAGCAAAACCCCAGAAATGTATATATATTTAACATATAGAAATGTTGAGGCATATATTCAACTGTTTATGGATATCATACGTGCAATAAAATTCAAATTTGGCCTATGAATCATCCACTGGGTCAATTAACCGGCATCATTTACTTTTTTTAACATAATATTATCCCTCTCAGTCCAGAGACTGCTTATTAAATTACATAGGCAATTTAGAACTTCTAGATTCTCACAACCCATTAGCCATATAAACATATTTTCGGTGCTACATTTCGTTAGATTAGCATAAGAAATACAAAGTTCTTTTATAAATGTTTTTCTATAAGTTTCTAATTTTTTGCATTGAAGGAGGAAGTGGATCTCATCTTCCACCTCCTCCTCACAAAGTTTACAAATACGCTCAGGAGCTGGGATGTTTTTGTGTCTCCCTGTTTCAATTGCAAGCTGATGGTCCCCAGTTCTGAGTTTTGTTAATGCCTGCCTTTGTTTAAAGTTAAGCAGGTTTAAATAGGGTTCAAAATTAAAATTTGTTTTGAATAAACGAAATGTACGAAGTTTATTTTTTTTGGTTATTAATACTTCTTACATCATTAAAAATGTTAATCTTCCATTCTTTTATATACAATCCTTTTAGTTTTCCCATGACTATATTTTTAATACAATATTTAATTTACTCTTATGTAGTTAACTGTTGGGAGTGAGATACAGAAGCTCCAAAACTTTAATAATATAACTATACCATGAAGTGTGACCTTTTCCATGTAGGTTTTTAGACAGTGATAGTGCTTCTTTTAGTAAAATGTCTTCAGATTTTTCTAAAGTTATCAAATATTTAAGGATGCTTCTTAAAATAGGCAATTGTATGGGTAAATGTCCCACTTCTGCCATGACAGCATTTGTTGTGCTCTTTCTGTTCACACGAAGTATATATTTACAACTTTTTACATTCAATTTTTCAAGTATAAAATCATTACATAGATATAGGAAGATGTGGTGTGAGTGCCAATGAGACAACTCTCCATCCAAATAACAATTTATAAAAGTAAATAGTTTATAAAAAGAAGATGAATCCTTGAGTTTTGGGGGACTGCCAGCACACCATATTTCTGATCCGTAAAGTAAAATTTGCTGAATTGTATGGTCAAATATATGAATGAAGGTTGAAATTTTTGCAAGTGAATCATTAAATGATTTTCTTAGTTTAAAAAAGGCCTTTAACCCCTTTTTGTAAAGTTCAGATTTTGCCTCTGTAAATGCACCAGATGCTGAAAATACAACTCCAAAATATCTATAATGTTTAACATTTTCTAATGTGATATTATTGATTGTAAATTTTGAACCCAATTAGCGACCAGACGTGTTAAATATCTCACATTTAGTTTTTTCATAGTTTATTTTCAGGTTCCACTGCAAGCAATAAGGTGACAGCCTATTAAGAGAGGTCTGCAGTCCCTTTTCACTTGAAGATAACAATACCATATCATCAGCATACAGCAAACAACTCAATGGATTCTTATTTAATAATGCTGGGTCACTAGAGATCAAAATCATTCTTTATTTCCTTAATAAATATTTTGAAAAATTTGGGCTTAAATTGTCTCCTGTCTTACCCCAACATCAGATTGAAAAATTCAGTCAAATTATGACCTGATTTGACACAAAGTTTAGTATTGAACACTGTGTGGGACAAATTTGCAATTCCAGAATTGGCAAATCTGACTTTGTCGGTTTACAAGATATCAAACATATTTTTGCCCAAGTGATAGATAATCAAAAATTAAATTTCCCATATGTCCCAACATGTCACCGTTGTCACTGTTGTCACCACAGCTGATTAAAAGTACATTTCCATGGAAATTTAAAATTCCATGGGAATATTCGAAGTTCCATGGGAAAGTTAAAGTTCCCATCGGAAAAGTACTTTTCCATGGAATTTTAAAGTTCCCATCGGAACTTTACAGTTCCCGTGGGAAAAGAAGAATACAGAGAGTTCCATGGAATTTAACTTTTCCGATGGGAATAGTTTATCTTCCCATGGGAACAATTTTCTTCCCATGGGAACAATTTTTCTTCCCATGGGAAAATTTGTCTACCTTGGGAACCATTTTCTTCTCATTGAAACAGATATTTTATGTATGGAACATGTTTTCCGTTTGATTGTTTTCTCCTAGAAAAATAATAATTTGTTGAAAATGCAGGATTTGTGTTAAATTATTGCAGTATGCAGGTTTTCTACAAAATGTCAATATGGTTTCATATCTAAAGCTGCTCTCAACATGCAACTTCCATAAAACTCTGATTATCCAGTTAAATATGAAGCAATGGCAAGTAAGTTTTAGATAAGTTGTGCGTGTGTGTTGTGAATACAAATTTCTATTATTGAACTTATTGGAAAATAGATAATAAATGTTTAACAACCGGTGCTTAAAATACCCCATTTTTAATATTTTTTTTGCAAAATACAAGACCCATAAAACAAAACACTATAACCATGATAACATGCTGAGATAATATATTCATTTACAATCTGTATACACGTGCGTAATTAACGGGTTCTGGTTGAATGAACATGAATTTCGATCGATTACACACAGATGACGATCAATAGAGTGTGGCACGTGTCGTTAAAACAGTTACATGGTAATTACTAAAGATGTGATTATATAATTTGGAATTATTTTTAATTTAAAATAACATAGCCTACTTTTATATTTCATGTCCTTTGTGGCAACTGTATCATCACATCATGTCCCTAGTGCGTATTACTGAGGTGGTCATTTGTGGCATTTCTACGGACGTCTTTATTTCAATATTTTGATTCCTTTCGTATTATATTTTGTATAGGCAGTTTATGTAGATGAATTACAAGAACAGAAAAAAGTAAATTGAAGTCATATTATTAGTCTCCGTTGTATTGTTTTAAAACTTAACATTGACATGGATTAGTGATTTCTGTGACATATTACATGTACATGTAACAAATGTACAAGTTTGTTACTTTGAGGTTTTTTTGTGTGACTTATCTTCGTTTTTGTTTTGTTTTTGTTTAAACACATGTTATTTTCAAAAGTAGCATATGGGATTGAACACAAAATACATAAGATAATAACGAAAAACAAAATAGAAATAGATGTAATACAAACTATAAACAAAAACGAAAATGCAATATAATATTTTTGTAATATGAACTGGCGTGAAAAGTAGGAATTCAGAATTTTAATTGTATGCGAAGTTCTGAATCTTTGTGTAATTCTGATATAAGATTGCACAGATTCAAAAATTGCTTTACTTTGCTGAAATGTATAAAGGTCACCGTGAACAGGTCAATTGGTATAAAATATCTTTTTAAAATCAAAAACAATATTTCTCTTGCTTCATTGTGAAATGGGCACTCGAAAAAATTGTAAATACAATCCTCAACAGCATGGCTACAGCTGCATGCGGATTTAGTTTAATATTAACACAGATCTGCATGCTGGACAGGGGCGGATCCAGCCATTTATAAAAGGAGGGGTTCCTAACCCAGGATAAAAGGTGGGTCCAACTATATGTCCCCATTCAAATGCATTATCGTCAAAAAAGGGGTGGGGCCACTGCAGGATTTAGTTTAATATTAACACAGATCTGCATTTAAGGAGCTTCGCATACTTCTGAACCATGAATGATATTAAGTTATCTAACACCACAACTAAAGAACTAAAGAAGAAGGGTGGCTGTTTTATATTTCAGAAAGTCCATATGTCGGGGTTTAAAATTCCATTCAATAGAAGTAAATGGGAAAAAAGATGTTTTGGTTATATCTAGTCTATGACGCGGGTACTACATAGTTGTTACTAATTCGTAAATCATAATTTGAATTTGACCAATAATTGGGAGCATTAAATCGCAGAGATAATCAATGGCAGTCTCTTTATGTAAAGAATATAACACAATGAGCTTTCTTGACTTTCTTCTGTCTACTAGCAATTTCCGGCCTATTTCGAGGTGTCAGACCACCAATTAAAAATCCCATCTGTTCAACCAAATTTTCAATTTTCACAGCTTTCTAAATATTTTACCTAAAGTTTAACTTCAAAGAAACCAGGTATATCCTGAATTGTACATGTATCACCTTTCTACATGCCAATTTTCAACCCATGTTTAAAGTCTTATAAGAAAATTCTGATCTTGAAAACACAGGTACAACCAAAATAACTCCCGGTTTTCTGAAATCTTAAATTAGTATACTATGTAGCGCATTAATCCTGAATTTTAATGCAAACTCATAGACAAGTGAATTTTGGCTCAAAATGGTCTAAATATATTTCCTTTCACCAAAAGTTTCATTTCTGCAACTTTGTTGGTTAGTTTAAGTAAACAATGACATCAAAAGCACTATTTTGTGTCAGAGTAGGGCTACTTTTTAACATACGTTCTAAATTGAGGGAGAAATTGGTGGTCTGACACCTAAACGAAATATGTAGCTTAACGACTGACATATGTATGCATATTCCATAATTAGTATAATAAAGGTTAAGTTTATACGATCAAATTTATTTCTTTATAATGCATATTTCAAGTTTTCAAGTAAATATAGAGGAATTAATTGAGAGCAATTTCTCTTATGGGTTCTCTCATATATAGTTAGAAACCCCTGAGACTACTATAACACTTTATCACCTAATTATTTTCTCTATTCTTTATTTGTCGGTCCATTTTTCTCCATTCTATACTTTTTTTGCCCCTTATTCTCCATTCTAAAAAAAACCCATCCACACCCTCCTGAATCCTACCACAAGTGCACCGACGATATTTGACAAGGTTTACTACAATAAACATGAGGTTAACTACAATAAACATGTATATTGGGCACTCAGCAGTGAAAAATATGTTACAAGTATAGAATAAAAGTTTACTGCAATAAACGGAGCCTCGTGTATCTTGGGTACCCAGCTGTGAAACAAAATTCATCTCCCATGCTTTTGAGACTACCTGTCTTTACAGGTAAAATATCTGTATATTAGATACAATTAACGGACGTGTAGCAAAACCATATAACTGTAAGATTGATAAGATTAATCACATTCACATTTTCAAAAGTGGCCGCATAATAACAAACTATTAACAAATTATTAATGATTAAAACAAAATTTAAATATGAATAGAGATAACTACATTTGAAAAATAAAACTATTTTCCTTTTTTTTTTTTTGATTAATTCAATTTTGTTTTAATTTATTTTAGAAGAAAAAATAATATCCGATACTGTTATAGATGTGATATATGTCGTCTGCTACGGTCGAATACGAAACTACGGTTAAATACGAAACTACGTTAAAATAACGTAGCTAACTATACCGGAGACTCAGATAATCCGATAATCGATAACCCGAATAATTCAGTCGTTATATTCCACTGCTCTACGATGGCTCGCGAGTGGGAGAGTCGATCACGGGGAGGGACTGAATTATTCGGGTTAATAAATCGATAGTGACCAATCTCTGTGTTATAGTAGTCTCAGGAAACCCTAATTAACTAGCGGTGTTCCGTGTAAAATTGTTTCCAATATTTTTTTATCTGGGACTAATATACATTTATAAAATCTTTTTATGTCCCAGTATTTATATAATACCTTTATTTAATTCCTTAACTTGACCATCAGCATGGCTAAGGAAATTATTGCCAGAGGTACTGTGAGGTGACCCTTCCAGGTATTCAAGCGATTTCCTATCGGGCTTAAAAACTCTTATTACACGTAATGCAGGTTTACGCACCGCACCGCCTGCTGAGCAGTGTACGCGCGGACGGTAATTTAAAAATCATCTGTTATAATATACATCATGTGTACATTGATATACTATATCTTACTAAACTCATACGTGTAGTCAATTTTACTACCAGTTGTTTATGAAATACAGTTCTCGTGCAATGAATGATATTTAATTCCAACCAAAGATTTGAGGAATTAACAATTTATTGAGATATTTTCCATCGGTAAAATTTGAAAATGTAAGTTTGTACTACTTGTCAATAATAATGGATATTTCAAAACATTTAAATATTAATTCACAAAATGAACGCACTTGCCAATCGTTGGTTTAGAAAGATAGAAAGATTCGGAACTAAAGATAGCCACAATTAAAATATGTATTTTGAAAAAAGACAAAACCGCCAGAACAGATCTGATTTAAATCCAGGATCCGTATATGCATAAATGGTACTTAAGTTAAGATTTGACCCGAACGGACGGATTTTCCTACATGTTCTACAATAAATTTATACTACGATTGGATATTGTTTTATGCATATATGTCCAGATCTATATAGAACTTACTTTGCTTCGTCGAAAGTACGAATATAGAAAATCACAGATTTATATTTCAACTAGAACGTTCTAGAACAGTTAAAGAAATCATTACAATTGTTAGTTATTTTGTACATGTATAACTATAATGCGAACCTTGTGAAATAGCACGTGAAATCCCAACTAAGCGTGAATTCTTTGGAAAAGCGACGGTTCTATTAATACCTATTGTCAATTTCAAGTTCTGTTTCGACATGCATTGTAATTATGTCACTGGACGTTAAAATTCCATCATTAATTTCGTCTTCGTCAAATATTGCTGTTGGTTTCTTTTCTTTTTTCTTATTACATATACATAAATACACCACAAGTTATTCCTATGTAATCTCATTTAGATATTTAATGCAAAGTAAATTTTAAAGATGACAGTCGTATTAGTTCGATAATGCTTCAAACTAAATATAAACTGAGAATATATGTATAACTGCCATATTCCGAATCCCGGACATTCATTTGTGTAAATGAAGAAAAGATAACAATGATCGGTATCTGAGTGAATCTACGTCTCTAGTCAAGATTTACAACTTTTCTTGAATATGATTGCCAATGAAATAAACTATGCAGGAGATTTCAAATTAGCCCAATTAATTTGTGTGTGTACTATAACAACTGAAACCGTAATTCTGCTGTAGTGCACGTCGATCGTATCTGTAACAGGAAGGCGTATGGTAACCATACTACCTTACTAAGTTCAAAAGTACATAACAACCCTTTCTTTGTGCATTATACGCTCAGGAACATACATCATACTATTTTGCATGGATTGGTAGCAAATGTTACTTTTCAACTGTAGTCTTTAACCAAAAGCGTTGTTTTTTTTTTTTTTTCCATCTGACAAGCCTAATTTTGGATCAAATGATCATACAAGTATGGAGGCTATAGGATTTATAATTCGGCTAGTCTGGATGACTTCGTGCAATACCCCGCTCCATATTCATTATAGTTTTACATAAATCATTTAAATTTTAGATCCTTCAGTTTGCATATAAATATGATATTTTAAATTTCGTATGGCTTAGTACAACCTGCAAAACATTTTATTTGATGTCACCAATAGTAAACATATAAAATGAAACAATAACTTACTACTAGTATACCAATATAGACTTTTGTTGTATGATTATACAAACCGAAATCACTACTAGACGAGGGGTTGACACGCTCAAATTAACAAAATTGTGTTTCAAAGAACCAATGCACCAAACTGATTTTATAGGATTTAGTTTAACATTTTAACCTGTTCAAGGAATGTATTACTTGACAAGAACAATTTAAATGTAGGACAAAATCGGCTTACAACACGAAATTTGTTCAAAGAATAGTACCAAGCATGTGACAAAATGACGGGTATGTAACAGAGGTATCGCAATTGCAGATGGATTGGTGGATAGTTACTGTTTGCTCAACGTTCAGTGACAAGTATCTCATGCATATTGCAAGACAAAACTAAGTTGGGCAGACGACAAAAGCGAAATTGTGACAAATTCGTTGTTCAAAATTTATTTTCAAGTGTTATTTAGGAAGTCAAACATGTATATGCAAAGTAAATTTTACTATTATTTATTGAATAAAATAAAAGATCAAAATCTCTAAAAGAAAATAAACCCGGTGAATGACAATCCTTGTTGTTGAATTTGGGTTTGGCTGACCTTAATTGATATTATGTTTTAAAACAATTATTCAAATTAAATATACAATCATTTTACTTTTTTTTTGGGGGTGGGGGGTGGGGGTCATTGACCTAAAACATAACAACAATACAGGCTTATAGTATTTTGAAGCATTTTGAAGCATTCAAATATAATGAAACGTATGATAATTTTTACGAATAAAAAGAAAAAGCAAGTCGGCCAAAAAATGATTGATATTTCAAAGAAAAATGTATAGTGTGTTCATTGTAAACTTAAACCAGAATGCGTATAAATGTCTCTATTATAACAGTTACAAACCACTTCTAGAATTAAAAATCAGCGATTTACCATTCATGCAATAATATTTTGTCGAAAGTGATTGAGATGCCCTTATTAGGCAATTCAAATTCTCGGACACTTAATTTTTTCCAGAACACGTTATAGTTAATATCAGAGCCATATAATACATGTATTATATCTGGGACTTTAATACTAAGTATAATAGTCCCAGATTATATTATCTGTTAATATGCATCCTTCTTTTAAAGTCTTGTTTTTCTTAAACACTTTAGGACCGTATATCGGGTACACTGCCAAAAATAATCTTTCAAAAGCAAATTTAAGTTTCAACCTTTAAAACTTGTATGTCAGATAATTTGACCACATGACAAGACATTCTACAATAAAACATTGGTCACGCACGACAGATTCCGATGTAAGACACGTGCCGTTACAATAGCCAGTTTACACGCATCAGCGCAAACAGGTTTGTCGAATAGGCCAGTTGATTGGAGGAAAGTTTCCGAAAACCACGCCTACCTTAAACTAATACCCAATCAAACGCCTTTGACAAAACATAAATAATACATGTATAAGATTACAGAGATTTGGTTGCGTAAACAATATTTGAAAAAGTTTAGACTCTTAATTCAAACTTAGAAGTATAGAATATGCCCGTAATGCAAGTTTCGCAATTTTACAATAAAGTTTATACATAATTTCACCTACAGACCTTCTAAAATTCAAACTGACCATTATTCCGTGCGTTCATCGTGTATCGTGCGTGTTGCGTGCGTGTTGCTTGCGTGTATCGTGCGTGTATCGTGCGTGTACCAACCGTGCGCTCATCATTCATCGTTCCGTGTATTTTCCGTGTAACGTGCGTGCATCGTGTATTCTTAATCGTGTATGGTGCGTGTATCGTGCGTGTATCATTCATTCTCAACCGTGTATCGTGCGTTCGTCAATCGTGTATAACTGTGTACATCAGATAACGTGCATTTGTCAAACGTTCATCTCTAATCGGGTAACGTTCATTCATTGCGGTTTTATATGATAGTCGGTTATAGAGTTCATCAAAGCTTATATTTTATCTCACGGTTAAAGTGTATATATATGTTCCGACTTTAAATAAAATTTACATTCATACTTACATTCTTGTGAACACTTAATTAACTTCATCGTACATAACGTTCATACAGATTCATGAATTTTGTGTAAAATTTATTTATCATCTGTAAACATTTCGTGGTTATTCAGTGAATCTTGGCTGGGACTGACACATTTTAATATAATGATACATGTTCTACGTACAAACAATAACATGAGGACATTTCTACGACAGAACAGTTAAAATGGAATTTCTATTCATCTGAGCGAAATGGGCTTAAAATATACTGTTGGCCAACTGTTATTTGTTAAAAATATTCCGCCAATTAAAAACAACAGTGCTTTTGCAAAATTTAGATGTGGGGTAGCTCCACTAAAAATAGAAACTGGAAAGTATGAAAGAAAAGAAGTCCACGAGATGACATGTGTTGTAGCTCTACTATTGAAGATGAACTTCATGTCATTTTAAAATGCCCATTAAATGTAGATTTAAGACAAAATATGATACATTAAGCTAAACATTTTAATGAACATTTTAACCTTTAATTATCAGATAGCGAAAAATTTATATTTTTATTTAATAACGGCAATGTTGCTGCTATAGTTGCCAAAAACATCAACAATATTTTCATTGAAAAGAAACGGCATTTTATTTCCTAGTTCTCAAAGAAAAAATGTTTTATTTTCATATAGTTCAGGTGGACACTGTAAATTTTAAATGTAAATGAGTAAATATATTGTGTCTTAAAAGTCTCTCATCATTCTTTTTAAGATTAGTACATACAATTCAAATGTTTTAATGTTTTATGTTTATTTCTGTGATTCTCATTTTATGTTTGTATATGGTGAGACTATAATAAAATATTGAATCAGTATTAACATGATTAATGTTCAACTTGAGTCATTTCTCCAATGTTGAACAATGCAAGATTATAATTCTTCGCTTATTTGGCAAATTCATATTCTACTAAATATTCAAACATTTAAGTTTTGATAAATACCATTACAAATATAATTTTGTCTTCGTTTCTGATGGTCACGTGCACGTAAGGTTATTCCATTGAGAAAATACAATATACAAGATTGTCGGGTAAATGTGGATTGCGGATTAAGATTTTAGATGTCAAACTTGAATTAACAAATTAAACTGAGGCGAATTTAACACGAATATGTATTTTCTCTTCGACAGTGTTTTATTCTCTGTTCTTTATTTTCATTTAAAATAAGCTAAATACGTTTTGTGGAAAATTGAATACAAATAAACATATGTATTTGAAGGCATTTTTAATTAAACAAGTATAAGATCACGCAAATATGTGTTTACGAGTTTAAGATATTCTTTTTATTTAAATTTTTGATAAAATAGTTAAATATATTGTATTATCATAATAAGTCTTTATTTAAATGGAATAAACATGGAACACTTTCACAGATTCACTTTTCATTGTGTTCATGGTTGCATATCAAGGACACCGTTTTTAATGTATGTCTAAAGATTAATATCCGAAAAATAATTCACAATAGTACTTTGTATTAAAGAATGACGGATTATTTTACCATGGGTGGTATTTTTGTTCCGTTACTGAGGACATTTTTTGTCCTTTATGAATCCATATGACAAATTTGACTCAATAAGGATACATTTTATCTTATAGAAAAATCGGTAGTTTTATCCGATAGATTTTGTGTTCATCTTTATCGGATATAAAAGATTGAAAAATACAAACAATTAATTGAAGTTTCGTATGCATCTATCACGATCCAGCAACTTTTGACTAGTATAAAGGGTTGCCTTGGTTTTATAGCTCAAAACGGTATTATTTGTTTTGCTTTACATTGGGTTAAATAATGAAATGTATGTTTCAGAAATTTACACAAGTTTGATTTCGGCTTTGACTCCCGGGGACACTGTCGTTTACAGTAAAAGACGAAAATCTACACATGTACGTTCTTATAAAAAAGAAGTTGTGGTATGATTGCCAATGTTCATCATTATATCATAATTATTGTACTCCCCCTAATAATGAATCTATAATATATGCCACTGGACGTTAAACGATCAACTATTAATTCATCCATCTTATCCTTTTAGTTTTGTGATAATTTGCATATCAAATACATGAAACAACAGGGGCGGATCCAGCCATTTTAAAAAGGGGGGTTCCCAACCCAGGGCAAAAGGGGTGGGTTCAACTATATGTCCCCATTCAAATGCATTGGTCGTCCAAAAAGGGGTTCCAACCCCTGAACCCTCCCTGGATCCGTCATTGAACAACTGCAGAGTTTCACTAAAGTTAGAAGGCCGATATCATTGCACATATGAAACAGACATTAACATCGATCCTACGTTTTGATCCCTCACAAAACAACACTTTATAAATTTCATGCATCTATAACGCTTTTCTGGATTTACTTTCACTAGGAACGCTCAATGCTAAATATTTGAAAGCCAAAGAATGTATAAAATAGATAGGAGTGTAGAGCTATATGACCAATAAAGGGCCTATACACATTCACAACATTCTGTGTATTTATGTGTCTGTCCAAAGTCAAAAGCACGTAGTTCAGTGGTTTTCGTAACATCAATTCTGTTATACACATGTCTTTGGGCTTTTTTTTTTTGTGGCAAGATACATGTAGCTTTGAAATAAAGAAGTCCGTTAGTTTGCTCAATTGAATTGTTTCATATTTTTTCATGTCGGGCGGGGCCTTTAATAACCGACTTTACAGTTCCCGTATTTTTTTCATTATTGAAGGTCGTATAGATATAACTGCTAGCATTCCTCTTGATTTGAACTTTCTTGAATAGTTGACTCACTAGCAATTATACCACATTTTCTTATTTTTACATAAGCCTTCAATCCATCAAAGGCCAATTCAGTCTGCTGTAGCTGAAACCTACGTTTCTTAAAAAAAAATCTAAATTTATATACTGACAATTTAAGAAATGTTTGTCATAGTTATCTGTTCGTGATATAAGTATCAAAATATTTTAGCTATGAAGATGTGTAAACCTTTAAATAAACCCTATTTCTTTGAGCAATACCTACGGAATTAAAATAATAAAACCATTATTAGAAAATCGGAATATATGTGTGTATGACTCGGAGGTGCAATGGAGATCATAAAGTTTGATGGCCATGCGTGAAGTGCGCTGGTCTGCGCCGAAGTGCGATGAGCTGTTCGATGGTTTTCGATGGTTTATATAACTCGGGATACCTAGATTTAAGTCTACAGATGTGCAATTATTATGAGCAGTATATTTGTTTCAATGTCAGTATATAAAGCATTTACTAGTGTTATTGTCTATGGATGTAATAGTTAAAGTTGCCGCGTACTAATTGAGAGATCGTCCTATTTGATGTTTTGCATGTGGAAATTATTCTTGCTTCAACATGTATCTTTACTTAATTTGTTCCTCTAATGAGATCATCATTTACCGTTATATAATCATAAGAATAGTTTCACGGTGGACCCGTATGTATTGAGGAATGACACTTCATCGTACGTAAAACAAATCTTTCGTATATTTCCTGTTTCACAGTCCTACATGTATATTGAATTTTACCCGCAACTCAGAAAGTTGACCAGCGCGGGGTATGCTTAAACCTCTTATTCTAGATGTCAGGTAACTTACTCGTGTTTATGTTGTATTGCTGTCTGATTGACGAATATCCGTCATTTATATATATATATATATATATATATATATATATAACAAACAAATTTAAATTATATATATATAAAATTTGTTTTTAGGGATGCATCCAGTTGCACCTTTTCATTGTGTAATTGTTCTCTTCGACAAAATACTGCCTTGAACTCAATTTTGATATAAATATAAAGAAGCCACATTTGGTTCTTAAATGGATATTTTTAAACACCTAAAGCTAGGTAAAGCCTATCTCTTGATATAGGCTCTTAAATTCGGCAACTTTTAGAGACCGACCGTGCTTGGGCTGTATAGCCAGTCAAGGTCAGGTCGCTAAATTCTCATTATCTGTTTAGAGATTTTCTGAAAATACGATGGTTACTGTCTCATTAGAAACTAAAACCTTATCAAATATGGTGGCCTTCGGCTGTCATCTGCTGTTTTCGGGTTGTTGTCTCTTTGACATATTCATTATTTCCATTCTCAATTTTAAAATAACTAAAAATATGATAAACAGTTGTCAGATCAATATTCATTTAACAAGCCAGTGCGTTGATACAGGTTATATTCTATTGAATTTACTATATCCGTTATTATTACGTAATTATATAAGTCCCGTGTCCAGGTAAAATAACAATTTGTGGTTTGTATGTCAGATGAAAGTGACAACGGGTGGTATGTATACTAAAATGTTTATCGTCTTCCATTATACATGAGGGTGTGGATGGGGTTTATAGAATAGAAAATTATTGACCAAAAATAAAGAATACAAAAATAACCAGACAAATATATAGAAAAGAAAATGATGAGGTACTAGAATATATGGAATAAAGAATGATCGACAAAAGGTATAACGATTAGAAAAATTGCCTAAAATGATAGAATACAGAAATAATGAATCCTATTCAGACCCTCATAATCTGACGATGACATTTAGCTTTAGGACAATTATGGGCATGTGATACAGTTTTAGAACCACAGTGATTTTTTTTTACAAAAGTTCACATATATACAAGCTAATTTTTACAAAATCAATTTGTATATGTAATAAAAATTATATCTTCATGTGCTAAATTCAAAAGACAAATGGGTTTGAATTATTCGACATTTACTTATAACATTTCGGTTTCTTGGACATTTTTGTCCTTTGAACAGACATCCTTAACTTTTTTGTTTCAAAAGATAAAGATATGCGGATTTCGGTAAAGAGATTAGGAATATCTTCGCTACAAAATTGGGCTCTACATTTGTGTAACAATTCTTTGTTAATATTTAATTTTTGTGAAAAGAAATTGATACAAGAAGAAAAAACGGTATTTTTGTTGTATATTTATCTAGTTAAAAAAAGTCGGTAATTTCTTCATAAAAGTTGCAACGAATAATCTTCATACGGTATCAAGCAAAATGTCATGTCTAAAATGAGGGGGCCATAACTGATAACACTTTTTCTTAAAAATTAAAAATCATTTAATATTCATCGGTTTATGATTAAATGAAATATATAGAAAATTGTAAAGTTGTTTTAAGGAAGGAAAATAATGTTTGTCCCGAGAAAAGCCCCCCTTATAAATGATCATTAATTTACCTAAGTGGGGCTTAAATTTGGAGACCGATCGTGAGGCCTGACTGCCATAAACAACAGATAACGAACAGCAAACAGTGGATACACCAATTGATATGTATGAAAGACAACGGCGGACACAAAATCATTGCACTGAATAATTTCAACTACCATTGAGATCGTTTTTTCCAAATCTCCTTATATCAAATTAGAAATGCATTTTAAAAAACCTTGGGATATCTTTTACAGTTTGGAATTGAATTGGAATTAAAATTGCATTTCCCAAAGAGTTTCAGGTAAAACCCGAGAATCTCACCTCCTAGAAATTTGAAGTGCAAGGATGTTTGAAAATATGTATGAATTTTATTACATACTTGAAATTGTATAAGGAATATAAAAGATTCAGTATGTTTACTGTACAAACAAACAACAAACACCAAGTGATGGATACAATTGTGGCTTATATTGTTTAATTCATTTTACTGAGAGCAAAATTTGATTGATTGATTATTCAGTGGTTGTTTAAACGTCCAGTGGCAAAATTCCATGCATATTCAGGACGAAAAGTCGTTTCAGAAGTATATTATGAAGTATTTGGTATTACAAATATTTAAATTTTCTCATTGTTTGGTAAATTTCATTTTCTTAGCTATTTCTAATTAATTTGTACGAATCAGATTTTTCTGACAAATTATATATTTTGCTCTAAATTAACTCATACGATTCTGATAATATAAGGAACATTGTAACTTAAGTAAAAAAAAAAGATTATGATTGTTTAATCAGTTGTTATGTAAGTTCGCTCGTGTCAGTCGGATCACTGATTTTCGGCAATATCAAGAAAAACCGGCACGTTCCAAATATTGTCCAACTACTCATTTAATGGTGATTCTTTTCTTTAAAATTGGAATTTATGTAATAAAATCTATCTCTACCTTAGTATGAAAGCAGAGTACAAGTAACACGTCCTTTCTAGTCCTTAGTGGCATATTATAAGTCCTTAGCAGTGTTTAGACGTACAGGCAGAAAACAGTCGAAGGCCACCAATGGGTAGACAATCCCTTACCGAGGGCGTTTTCAGCTGGTCCCTAAACAAAACAAATTTTAGTTCAGTGATAATGGACATCATACTAAACTTCGAAACATACAAATATTTCCTAAATTTCGGAACGTAAACATATGATAATTAATTAGTTAAGGTTTACAAATTTAGGCAGATAAAAAGAAGGGGGTGGGTGGGGGGGGTCAATGCATTTGAATGGGGACATATGGTTAAAACCACCCCTTTTATCCTGGGTTGAGAACCCTCTTTTTAAAAATGGCTGGAATCGCCACTCTTTAAAACGTAGCAATTTATAAATTATTTATATTAAGTAGAATTATAAAATCGATGAGTTTTATAATTTGACAACACTCATTGATATTGGAAATACTATACTACAATTAATTTATTTAATACATGGAGTGTTTAGTAAAACTGCCGACCAATCAACACAGAAAGCGAGATATCTAAAATTTGTATACCCTTATAGATTTTCATTATCATACATCAATTTTAAATGCAATTCCAAATAAAATGGCTTTGAGAACCGTGTATTAAGCGCTTATCGTTCATTCGTCCATGAATCATTCACCGTGCGTGTATCGTGCGTGTATCGTGTGTTCATCATTCATCGTGCATCGTGCGTGTATCGTGCGTTCATCATTCATCATTCATTTTCGTTAATCCTCCGTGTAACGCTCATCGCTCATCGTGCGTGTATCGTGTATCGTGCATTCACCGTGCGTGTATCGTGCGTGTGGTCAGTTTGAATTTTAGGTCTGTACCTAGTGAGGAAAAAATACAAATTTTAAAAATTTGCAAATTAAAACTATTTCGAATTGTTCTCTATGTGTTATAGTAGTCTCAGTCTATTCGTACAAAAATCACCAGCAATTAAAAATCAAATATTTCTTTCACCTGTATCCAATCGGAAAAATAATTCATTTTAGTATTTGATCTAGATGCAAAGACGACAATGCTCCTCACAGTTAAAACAGTCTACTCCAAATTTCATAGCGTATACAGAGCTTGACATATACCCATTACTGTCCTATGTAAAGTTGCGAATGATACATTTCTAGAGTATACTTCTTAATGGAAAAGAAAGTAAAATTTGTGTTGAATTATACAAACTTGTGTTTTATATTATGCTAATAACGGAATAGAAACGAAGTGGATATCATATACATGTATGAAAAATATTTTGATAATTACGGTATGATCTGCGGTATGATTATGTCCAATATTATAATGCACAGTTTGTGATAAATGGGTGTCAAAATGTATTAAACAAAACCCAAAGACCAGTTTCAACAAGAATGCTTCGCTTTTATTGCAGAATCGCATAAAACTTAATGTTATCGTATTTTTAAAAGAATTAACAATTTGAAAAAATACTTTTCATTTTACCTTACTTAATTTATTTATATATTATGCAAATATAGATGTGGTAGTCACCACTTGCCGATTGAGTCTGGAAGGTGGCAGGATTTACAGAGACAAAACATAATCTGCCGTCTCTGTGACACAAACAACATTGGTGACGAGTACCATTACATTATGAATTGTAGAAAATTTATAGAAAGAAGGAAATTTTACGGAACTACTGCTAGTCAAACCCTAATATCTTTAAAGTTGATCAACAGTTTAACTCATCAAATATTGTAATATTAGAAAAACTATGTAAAAGTTATAAATGTGAAAGTCAGTCCTCCAAGTTAATTTAATTGTATCGTTTACACATGCATGTAATAATTTTACCTTATAGTTATGTTTATGTATGTTCTCGATAACTAGTAATTGAAGTTTTATGAGAAATAAAGTATTCGTATTCCTTTTAACCATAAATTACACGAAGACAGCCTACCGGTAAAGTACAAGTGGATATATCATAAAGTATATATTAAATCCTCCTCCGTCCTAGTAAATGCAAAACTCTGGATTCTCTTTGATATTTACCTGAGAGATCATAAAAGTCAAATCTAACAAGACTTTCAAAGGTGTTTGCCAAAAACTTGTGTAGACGAGTAACAATATTGCATTAGCATGATTAGGAAATTTGACCAAATGAATGAAATAAACTTTAAAAAGTAAGTGCACATCTTTCTAGTGGCGAAAACTACGCATATCGAGTTACGTCGACGAAAAGAATAGGTACATTAATAATAATAATATATGAAGTCATTTTCATGAAATTATAGGATTATAATTAGAAAACAATCTTAAACACGATTCGTGATTCCCCATGTATATAGATTAAAACAGATTTATAATTTTGATTCTTAAATTAAATTCTGAAATACAAAGGCATGGCTCTGATACTTGACAGTTCAGCGAACACTATTACATGAAATGCACGATGCTATTGATCGAAAACAAAGGTGAGAGATTCAAATTGTAAAATCAGCCGCTGGACGGTAGAATTTCTATCAATCATTCAACGGTAATAAAAGACTTTTGAGTGTAAAAGTATGATAGAAATACTTTTAATTTATTGAAATTACATTTTTTATCAAATGGAATGCTTGTTAAACTGTTCCAGTCATGGTTACTAGTAACTGTCAGTCCGTTGCGATATTTCATAGCTCTTTTACAAATTCTGAAAAAAGAAAAAGAAAAATAATGTTCCCATGGGAAAATATATCTTCCATGGGAAGAATTTTAGTTCCATGGGAAGAATAAATGTTCCCAAGGGAAAAGGTGTTCCCATGGGAAGAAAAATTAGTTCCTTGGGAACAAAATTCCTTGGGAAATTTAGAATTTCCCATGGGAAGAAACTATCTACTAATGTTCCCATGAGAAATTGTAGTTCCGATGGGAACTTTAAAATTCCATGGGAAAAGTACTTTTCCGATGGGAACTTTAACCTTTCCCATGGGAACTTCGAATATTCCCATGGAATTTTTAATTTCCATGGAAATGTACTTTTAATCAGCTGTGGTGACAACAGTGACAACGGTGACATGTTGGGACATATGGGAAATTTAATTTTTGATTATCTATCACTTGGGCAAAAATATTTTGATATCTTGTAAACCGACAAAGTCAGATTTGCCAATTCTGGAATGGCAAATTTGTCCCCACAGTGTTATTGGCATACATGTTTTCAATATATGATAAAATTTATCACTTACGCCAATTTGTCTCAGTTTATAGAAAAGCCTCTGAAGCCAAACTGAATCAAAAGCTTTTTAAAATCAATAAAGCATGCATACAAAGGTTTACTCCCTTTTTGTATGTTTTTCAATGAGGGATCTTAGAACAAACATATGATCCACAGTATGTTTTTCTTTGTAAATCCTTTTTGTTCGTGGGGTATAATATTGTTTTTTAAAAGAAATTTATATAACCGTAAATTGAGGACTTTTGTGAATAATTTTCCAACACAGCTATTAATAACAATGCCTCTATAATTAGATGGATCATCTTTATCTCCATTTTTATGCATAGGATACATATACCCTTGACTCCACTGAGTTGGATACTCCCCTGATGAGAATATAGTATTAAATAGTTCATTAAGTGGTTTCACCAAAACCGACTGGCCACATTTAAGCATCTCATTTATTATTACATCAAAGCCTGCTGCTTTGTTATTCTTTAGCTCTTTTATTGCTTTATGTATTTCATTCTCAGATATGATGTAATCTAATTCGTTAAAAATTTTGTTTTTTTCTAAATTTTCTAAAAGTATATCCATTCCTTTATTTAAGTATGTCTCTTTGTTCAATTTCCCGAAATAATCATACCAATCAGTTTCAGATACATTACTTTCATCATCAGTTTTAGATTTATCTTTTGATTTAAGCTGATCAAGCAGTTTCCAGTATTCTTTTGGATTTGTATTGTATAAAGTGTCAAGTCTATTTATAATCTCTTGGCGGTATTTGCGAGACTTAAGTTTTCTAAGTTTCCTATATTGCTTAAGTGTACTAAAATATAAAGATCTAACATTTGGGTCACTGCCATATTTAAGAAAGAGAATAAGTCTATTGTCAAGATGTTTTTTTAAGTTTATCAATGACATATGAGGGGCCTGATGGGGGTGGGGGGTGGGGGGGAGGAGGGTCTCATCACGATTCACGAGTTGATTTTTTTGTCAATCACGATTCACAGAAAATAGATTTCCATGATCACGGATCACGAAAATATAAAAAGAGTATAAATCTGTAGAAAAACGGATCACGATAGCGAAAATGCGCCGATCACGAAGAACGAAAATAACCCATCAGGCCCCTCACATATCATACCACTTAAAAGAGGAGTTACTTGATTTAGCCTTTCGGCATGCAGTATTTTTGTTCTTAGGGCTCCCCCTTTTCATTTTGAGGCATTGATCAGCTGCATCATAAATAATTTTATTGAAATTGTTAACAATATTTTCAATTTTATTTTTCTCTATGGAAAAGTTATTAGATATTGAGTTTTCAAATTCTTTAACTAGTGCTTTGACTGTATTGGATTCTAATGCCAGTTTTAATTTGGTTTCACAGTTATCGTTCCATTTATATTTATTAGGTAAACCAGTCAATTTTGGATTAACAACATGTGAAAAACAGTTAACATTTATCATCAAAGATATTTTACAATGATCAGACATTAGACCATCAAATTTATGTACCTTGAAAAAAGATATATATTCTAACAATTGCTCAGAAACAATAAAGTAATCTATTACACTATTACCACTGGTATGAGGTATACTGACCCAGTGAATCTCCAAAAATACGGCCATTTAAAATGCGTAGCCCAAGTTGGATACATAAATCATTTAATTGTCTGCCCCTTGATGTAACTATTTTATCCATACTTTGACGTTGACTAATTTTATTGTCAGGACTATATCAATCAAAAAGGGGAAGATGGGTCCCATTATCTTCTTTTATAAAATCAAAGCTTATTCCAGTTCTTGCATTTAAATCTCCCCCCAGGATAATCTGGCCTTGTTCTGAAAAAAGGGATATTTCTTTTTCAAGAATATCAAAATAATCTAGATCAAGAGACTTAGTATAAGTAGAATCTGAAGGGGGGTTATACATATAGCAGATAAATATATCTTTTTAACGGCCAAAAAAGCTCCTGCATAACTGTAACCAAATGTAATCATTTGTTTGGTATTTCAGGAATTTAATTCCTCTCTTTAAACATGATTATGTATATACTGAGATGCCCCCAAATCTTTTCTTACTTTTTAGATTTTGGTCTTTAAATTTTGGATAGCTTTAAAATCTGGAATTTCTAAATTGTCTGCTGGGCCAATATAAGTTTCCATAAGACATATAATGTCACTTTTTTTAATATTTGTAATAAATTCTGGGTCGGTGAACTTATCATGCCCCTTGCTAGTATGTCCTTGAATGTTCCAGCTAGAAATTAATAATTTTTCTTTTCCATTAGAATGATGATTATTTTAAGAGTATTGACAGATAAACATGCTCCTAGAACCAATATACATTAAGGCAATCAGACATGAAATTATACAAAAGGAATGAAACATATGTACTATATTGCAACTAACTTCTTCCTATTTGGTTTGAAAAAATGAAAGTAAAAATAAAAATGTTGAGAGTTATCTTTCTTTGAATAGAACTAGCACTTTGTTCTAATGAACTAGAAGTTAACCTATAGCTGTACAATGGAACCTATGGGAATGCAACCCGAGTATAAATCTCAGTAACCGAAAATTATACCATAGATATCTTTGGTTTTGTTGTATAGGGTCTTCGAGAAAGAAAGATAGCAAGAACTGGCTGTCTGAATTTTTTGACATTTGAACAACAGCATCAGTGCGGGGCCACTAAGCTAAACTGCCCGCTTGCACCAGCCGATATAAATGAATGCCTAGGGTGGGAATCGAACCCACGTACACCAACTCTGTTGTCCTATATATTTAAATGAAAAAATCACTCCTAGAACAAATAAAGTTTAAAACGATATATAAATGTATAATATATTATACTGGAAAATATAAGTTGAATTTCGGTTATTGAAATTTATACTTGGATTGTATTCCATAGGCGCCACTGTACAGCTACATGTATAGGTTTGAATTTGCCGAGGCGGCTTTTTTGGAGGAGGGGGCAGGGAGCAAGCCCCTTTTAAGGAGCTTCATATATGGTAAATACATAGACTTTTTCATTGTATTACTCCAAATATTGGCTTGCTAGATCCCCTTTCAAAATCCTGGATCCGCACCCGATTTGTTATACATTGCTAACATCTAGACTTTAACGAGATTGCTCAAGTAATAACAATAATGTTGAAATGTTAAAATTAGATAGCGTCTGGTTTTTCTAAATGAAGCTAATTTTTTGTGTAAATTATTGCAAGTCAACATGTGATTTTAATCATGAACATTTTGAAATCCTTTTTAAGTAATGTACGACTTGGGCTTCAGGTACAAATTGAAATGTGGAATGATTCATCCAAACTCTCAAAAAGATTCTTGTGAAATTAATTTCCTCGGAATTATAAATGAATATTAAAAGATAAATAACATTCGAACATTTTGATAAAATAAAAAAACTAACCCCTTGCAGTTCAACTTTTAATCTGGGGTCTCTTGCGTCCATATCGAGAACATCTAATTCCTTTAACATTTGTTCGTCTGTAACGTTATCCGTCACCAATGTAAATATGTGCATCCATCGCTGTCGAAACAGCTAGTCTAACTGATTTTCCCGCTGTTTCAGAAGCCCGTGCTTATTTTAGAAAGTAGGCGGAGCTTTATGTGTAAGGTCCGAAAAGGGTATTTTAACTGATTCTTATCAAAACTATTTTTAAAGTAAACAAACAAAAATATATGAAATATACAATTTTAAACAGCAAAAGATGCGATAGGTTAAAACAGATATTCCATATTTTTTGGATAGTTTGCGGTGTTTCGTAAATTATACCACTTCGTCTCGTGAGGTTATTGCCGGGGGTTTCAACAAAAGCTATGGTATAATTTACGAAACACCTCAAAACTATCCAAAAGATATGAAATATCTATAACTTAATTTCAAATTATTCTTTGATTTTAACAAAAGAAACTGTTATCAATAAATGTATAAGCATGTATTTGGTCATGTATACACACATACAAATATATAAAGAAAAATGTAATTATGTATGTGTACACATCTGGACGTGTATTAAACTTTTTAAATGCTAAGATGTTTTTAGTCTTGTTCTCTTGGTTTTTTTTTTTTTTTGGTTTTTTTTTTGGGTTTTTTTTGGGTTTTTTTTTTTTAAATGACAAATTTGTGTAGGAGAGAAGCTGAAAAAAATATAAAATATAAACAGCAGAGTTAGTTGCATTTTTTTTTTTTTTTTAATACAAAATCAGATTCTTTACAAGACTGAAAACTTATTGTCAGTCATTACAATTTGCAACAAGTGTAAAAATATTCTTGTTAACTTAAATTCTTCTTTATTCATAATGTCCCCAGTCATAATTTGAGGAATTTGCGTACTGGTTATTTCTTTGATGATAATAGTCATTTTGCCATGCATTATTGTTACTAGGTTTCTGCTGATAATAGCCGTTTTTCCACGAATTATTATTGGTTTTCTGCGATAATAGTTGTTTTTCCATGCATTGTTGTTGGTTTTCTGCTGATAATTGGTCCTGCGCAGAGGCTGTAATGTAATATATATTTACATTTTTCATTGCAGTGGTTTTCCTTCTTACTCTTTTTATCTTTGGCCTGAAAGTGATTGCAAACCTGTCATTTGTTTTTTGTGTTTGGTCTCATTTCAGAAAAAGGGGATTATGATTAAAAAAACATTTATAAAATGTAGTTGTTTCTGTTTTTAATCATTCAGAACTTGTCAGGTCTTAGAAGATATAGAGCTTGGCATATGCCATGGATACCCATCCACCATTTACAGTTCCCTGAGTTGTCAGGACTGTATTTAACAAGTTATATTAAATTTTCTATTTTTCAACAGAAAATAAAATCTTCAACTCTTATTATTAAATGAAACCACCCGACCCTCAATTGCTGAAAGCTTAATAATATAATAAAAAAAAATTGCACTTTTAGACTCCTTTTACTTTATAAAACATGTGTACATATATATGCGATAATAGTTATTCTCAATGCCAAGAGTATCAGGATGTATTCTGGGTGTGACAGCTAGTAAGTAGTTGTCAACTTAAAACCCAATTCCCAATCACTAAATATTGCAAAACATGCACTCAAATGATAAAGTAAAATGCCAATATACTGTAAAAAAACCTGAAAATTGCATTTCAATAATTATATGTAATTTTGTATCTTTTAGTTGATATAAATGTAATCAATTTAAAAAAAATCACAATATAAAACAAGGCTATGTAATAATTATACAATGGGAATAAAACTTTTAAAGTCTAAATTGTAGCATCAGAGACACATGAAACCATCTCTGTAGCATATACATTAATATGGGGAATAATGAAGAATTGTCAATTAAAAAATACCATGTTGACCTGATATATAAATCCTCATCAAATGCAGGTGCTTGCAGCTAAAAAATGTTAACATAGACTGGACTAAATCATCATAAAAAGGATTTATTTTGGTAAACTGTGTATAGATTGAACAACTGATGAATTATTACTTGAAGATGAACAGATAATGAGCATAAACAATTATATTATGATGTGATATCATCTTCATTCTTTTGCAATAAAATCTGTAAGCTACATAAATAGAGATTGGACACTGTTCAAATTATTATTCCTCTTTCTTTTATTTATGATATATCAGATCTAAGAACGTTTATACTGAAGTGATCATGTCATCTCGGACAAATCCTGACATTCCAACAGATCACAGACCTGTACGTCAGTCACTATCATTGCTTCAGTCGTCCTCTTGGTCTGATTTCTCATATAAGACTTTTCGCCACTTTTATTTTTTTCATCAACGAAATCAGTCATTTCATTCGAATCTGTTTCTCTTGTACTTTTTGTACATGGTAAAGCATCTTTCAATTTGTTTCTACAACGTTTATTCCTGCATATGACAATACACATAATTGCTATGATAGAAACACATGCTATTAAGCTAGCAATTATTGCCCACTGGTTCTTGTTATCTACAACATATAAGCAATTTGATTATATGATGACTATAATAGAAAATCAAGAATAGTATAAAAAAAACCCAGAATGATACTTTTTTGAATGAATTTATTTTACAAGACCCTAAAACTGTATCAGAGAGTTTTCGCTGTCCCGATTAGATCATTAGTTGTAATCTTCTCAAAACATTTGATATATTTGAATTCCAATATTTTAAGTTTGAAGCGTACTGCAGGAAAGCAAATTTCACAATGACACCGCTTTTGTTTTCACAGTGATGTGATTTTTAGTGAAAACATAATGATTTGTTAGCAACGATGAAGACGCCACGAATCGGCCGTGATCGAGAACCTCAAGTATTTCCCGTGCTTAAACAAATATTTCAGTTGGTATTGCAGTCTCCGCTTTCACTACGTAAGTCTTAACAGATTGAAGATGCAGGTTTTTCTGACCAATTTTTTGGTTAAGATGAAAAACGTAACCAGGAAGTGAAAAATTTTTCAAGTGTAAAGAAATGTAATTTCAGAAATGTTTGCGATGTTTTTATTATAGCGAAAATTGCGAAAAGATAGGTTTCGCAAAAAAGTCAAAACTCGCATTTTAAAGTTTGCTCGAAGACAGAAAAATGTATCCGCAAAAGATGACATGTATTCATGTGGACTGTTACCTTGAGGTCTAGCATGTTAAAAATCCGACTAAGCTTGTCAGTTTATATGCAAGGTTCATATTCATATCACATTAACATGTTTTCGTCCTGAATATGCATTTAATTTGTCACTTGACGTTAAACAGCCATTCAACCAACAAAAGAGGCAGAATATTCCAAGGGCAAAACTTATAAGTCAAATAGAAACTGACAAAGACTTGGCAAAGTACGAACTTAAACAAGAACACAAAACACTACAAAGGAAACTATAGACTGAGCAGCACGAACAATGGGGGTGATCTCATGTATCAATGTTGGGCATTCTTTTTAATGAAACATAGGCTAATTCTATAAATCGCCAACATATTTTTCCCCCATGTGGCACAGCTTTTGGTTGCTTTAAACTTCTACATACCAAAACATTCATCGAAAGTAGTCTTTATTGGATCAAGCTGTTTGGATCCTATCAAACAAGTCATGTGTAAGTCGCCCTTGCAGAATCCATAATCTTTTATGTTTAATGTCAAAGTAAATGTTACTTTGTAAAAAAGCTGGATAAGCTCAGACTTTGTTATCACTCTTGAAGTAATGTCTTTACTCTGAATAAAATCATTAGTTAATATTAGTTCACGCTGATATGTGTTTCTGACTTAATGATGTGATATTTTGTTTCGTGCACCTAATACCATTTTCTTATATTATTTAAATGATATTTTCCAGTTAGTTGCATGCTATATATTATTTTACAAAAATTGTAGTCTGCGATGAGAAACAATGGTTGACTTCGAATTATTTTAATTATAAACGTTTTTAGTACTGTGATGAGTTAAGCCTTTTTCAACTGATTTTTATAGTTCGTTCTTATGTTGTACTGTTATATCACTGTCCCAGGTTAGGGGGAGGGTTGGGATCCCGCTAACATGTTAAACCCCGCCACATTATGTATGTGTGTGCCTGTCCCAAGTCAGGAGCCTGTAATTCAGTGGTTGTCGTTTGTTTATGTGTTACATATTTGTTTTTCGTTCATTTCTTGTACTTAAATAAGGCTGTTAGTTTTCTCGTTTGAATTGTTTTACATTGTCATTTCGGGGCCTTTTATAGCTGACTATGCGGTATGGGCTTTGCTCATTGTTGAAGGCCGTACGGTGACCTATTGTTGTTAATTTCTGTGTCATTTTGGTCTCTTGTGGACAGTTGTCTCATTGGCAATCATACCACATCTTCTTTTTTATATATAAGCAAATAAATAGATTATAAGTTCATGCAAAAGATCTCCCTCATAGTTATGAAAATAAATATACCAAGCTACATTGCCTGATGTGTATGGCTTATTTTATGAGAATAAACACGATCTACATTTTTGATGTACTAGTAGATCTGTATCTTGAAACAGAGTCCGCATTAACAAATGAAAACAACACTTTTAAAACTTCATGCGTCCGAAGCGCCTTTCTGAATTTACATTTATCAGGAACGCCCAAAGCCGAATATTTGAAATCCAAGGGTGTATAAGAACCGAAATGGTTCAAGAGCTATATGATTAAAAACGACCAAAAATAAAAGCCAAAGTCATCTGAGGTCAACTTTGCCTGACAGAGTAGAAACCTTAGTTCCTTAAACATTCCTTAATTAATAAACGGACAATTGAAAAGGTTTGTTATAAATCGTGTCAATATCGGACTACTGAGCTGATGATACCCTCGGGGACTGATAGTCCACCAGCAGCGGAATTGACCTAGTGCAGTAACAAATGAAAATAACAAGATATTACAGTGCAGAAATAACAGTCGGCATTCGGTTTATCGAGGACCAAGTTACTATGTATACGGTTACGTTGATGATTGGTCCGTTGATTGAGTAAATATAAAAATGAGAAGATGTGGTATGATTGCAATTGAGACAACTCTCCTAAAGAGAGCAAATGACACAGAAATTAACAACCATAGGTTGACATGTTATCAAAATTTATTTCCACACTAGACTTACAAACACTTTAACATTATTCAATTAGCTCAACGGACTCGTGTTCAATAATGTGAAGGTCGAATTTGAAAACAAATCTTATATGTAATTTCATTTCAATACACTTACATTGAAAGAAGTAGTGCAGTTTGGATATGGGTGAACTTCTTTGAAATCAACTCCCATAGTCAAAATGGTGTGGTCGTTAAAAGAGTATCGACTGTCTAGTGTATTATTCATAGGATAACCTAGATGTAAAATAGAAAGAATAAAAAACTATACTGTCAGAAACCTTTAAATTATAATTACTTCTTTGAATGAAGCATAATCATTCAATTCAATCATTTGGAATTTAAAAAAAAACGCTAGCATACTTAATAAGTCGAAATCTTTTCATTGCTTGCAAAACAGTAGTTCAATTTCTAATGAATTCAATCCAGATCTTATTAAACATTTAACTGTAATGTTTAAATGTCTTTAATTTTAAATGCATTTAAATCTGGTTTGATGTTTTTGTTTATGAAGGACAAGTTCTATTTATATTCATGATTATATGCAGATATTTTCGATTAAGAATCTCATTAACTTTGTCATGAATGAATTATTGTATAATAAACTCTCAAGCGATGAAATATAAACATTGAACTATAACTGTTTCCGAATAGTATATAAAATAAAACTCATCAAATATACCAGACTTAAAATTTGTACGCCAGACGTGCGTTTCGTCTACAAAAGACTCATCAATGACGTTCGAATCAAAATGTTAAATGTCCAAATAAAGTACGAAGTTGAAGAGTGTTGCAAAATCAATATTTCCGAAAGGTTTTACCAAAATACGGCTAAGGTAATCTATTCCTGGGGTAAGAAATCCTGAGTGTTTTAATGATTCAAAGTTTTGTAAACAGTTAATTTAAAAAAATTATCAAGAATTGCCATAGATATTGGACAACACACGAGACCAAAAAAGCACCTTATTCCTAAAACAAACAGATGTACAAACAAAGACGAACAACACATGGTTCAACTTTCTGTTGATTGTATCGATCTCATTAATCTGGAAATAAAGTATACTGCAGATAGTTAGGTCTGCTTGAAATCGACAGTGGGTGGTTTTAAGAACTAAACTTCACTAAATTTGTCTCATTGGTAATCATTCCACATCTTCATATTTTCATATTTTAATACGTCAAAGGCGATTACATAAACTGGATTTTTCCCAGTATGGGATTTCCATTTTTATTTTAGAACATGCCAGGACGTGATCAATTTCTCCCGACTGACGAATTTTGAACGTCACCTTTGTATCATCCACCTCTTTTTACCCACCTTCATATGGAGAATATGTGTTTCAAAGTTACTACAATAATCCAGAACTTATCATGTTTTCCTAAATAGAGAGTTGTAGCTTTCATGGACGCATTTAAACCAAAGATTTTTCACAGTTTTGTTGAAAGTATCTGTTCGAAATCTTCAATAGATATAAGAAGATGTGGTATGAGTGCCAATGAGACAACTCTTCATCCAAGTCAAAATTTATAAAAGTAAACCATTATAGGTCAAAGTACGGTCTTCAACACGGAGCCTTGGCTCACACCGAACAGTAAGCTATAAAGGGCCCCAAAAATTACTAGTGTAAAACCATTCAAACGGGAAAACCAACGGTCTAATCTATATAAAAACGAGAAACACTTATGAACCACATCAACAAACGACAACTACTGAACATCAGATTCCTGACTTAGGATAGGTTCAAACAAATGCAGCGGGTTTAAACGTTTTAATGGTACCAAACTTTCACCCTTTTTCTGAAACAATAGTGTAACATCACAACATAGAAAGACACACTATAAAATATCAACTGAAATAGCTTAACTCAACCAAAGGACATATTAACACCAGTGAACATACACTGAACAAATAAATTTGACCTATGATACAATGTAAATACAAAATAAATAAACTAAGAGAAAATAATAAAAGTAACATGTTATATTGGTATGAAATGTTAAACAATTTAAGAAAAAACGATATGCTCGAACAAAAATATCAGCCATTTGCAATAACTTTAAACACAGGTAAATGAAAATAATTTTGTTGTTAGGTATACGTGTACAGTTCCAATAGAGAAAGGAAATATTTTTACAAAATAAATTATTTTGATGTTCATAGTACGAAGTGGAAATTTATAGTAGTACCAAACACTTATCAAAGCTGGTATATAGACCAGATATCCCCCTGAATAAAATTAAATAACAAAAAAGCATTACAAGTAGTATCAACAGGTCAAATAAACAAGAAAGTACGATTTGACACTTTCATTACTTCAGTGACTGTTACTGAACATTTATGTCACATAGGATCACGGATATGTTCCATTTGTACTGAAATAAATCCAAACATCCTTTCCTCCTTAATGAATGCAGCACAATGAATGTTATAATGCAAGCTAACACCTTCTTCTTCTTCTACAAATCTTAGCTTTGATCAGGTTCATATAGCTAAGTCTTTTAGTTTTTTCGGGGAAGTGTATGTCCGTCTCCTTCTTTTATGGTCCTCTTAGCATCTTCGTATATTATTACAATGAAATAAATAGATGTCATAATTGCTAATGATGTATACATGATTTCTACTTACATTCATAATCATTTCCAATGTCCAGGGTTTTTCTGTCATTTTCAAATCCATATGAGCATCTATATGAACCCGTTAAATCTTGCTCGCTGAAGTTTTTAATTACCAGACCAAAACCATCAGGACTTTCCGTAGTATTGTATTTTGATATTTCAGATGGAAATCCATTAAACGATAACAGTTTAAAATCAGACGCCAGATATAAATGCCATCTTTTGTACATTCGTCACAGCTATGATTAGAAGTCTTGTTATAGTTGCAAAAAAGTTCGACGTCTTCTCCAAATATAACAGGTTTAGTTTTCAGCATCCAGTAGACAGCTGTAAATACATATAAATAGATGATTATTGTATGTATCACATTTACCCATGAGGGCATTAGCCCGATTTGGTGTAACTAATCTAACCCAATATATTATAACGCAAATGATAGATTTCACAAAATAACGATGTAGGTCATCAGCTATTTGACCTTATTTCATAGAATATCCCTATGCATTTAATGTCATCTTGGTGTAATATATATTATATTTTATGTGTTTTTGTGCTTTTGATCAGTCAGGTATTCCAATTTTTCCATAATATAACTCATTATTTAATAAGTTAATCAATTAAGTGTATAAAATACATGTTATTTTGATAGATGTAATGAATAATTACAAATACCATAATGATAATCATTTGAAAGAATTAATCTAAAATCAGAGCACACTTAATTCAATAGTTTGACAAAAGAACTGACAGAGGGTTGATCATTACCATTTCAAGTGTTGTTACAATAATCTGGTTGGTTATTATGGTTGACAAATATAATTAAACTGTTACAAATTTTAATATATTGATCCCGCTATAATTGGTGTTCTAGTTTTTTTTTTTTTGTCCTTTCATTCTGTTATATTGAATAGTATAGGGGTTAATTTCATTGCATGATCATTATCATTGCTCATAACGTTTTACTAACCATTTTCGTAAATCTTGCTTTAACCATTTTGATTAAAGTTTTATGTTTGGTGTGTTTTATTTTGGCACTTTATTTATAGGATCTAAAATATCCCAATTTACGGTATTCCAAATATACGATGATTAATATGACTATGAAAAAGGTCAGTACATATAGATATATTCTAAAGCAATTTCTAGGTTTTTTCTATGTAAATCTTAAGTTCTTTCAACTCGACGTACGAAATGAATATGTATATGTATAAACACGCATGCATGCTAAACATAGCCTTGGGGAAAGCATTTCAAACCTGAGATCTCGCGAGATAAATTGAGATCCTCGATTTCATGAAAGTGTTTGAAGTAGCAAATTTTAAGAGCATCCTGTATTAAAACAAAAAGAACAAAGACGCGCAAAGCTAGTTGCCACAGCAGACAAAATAAAGTCTGTTGGTGCCATGAACAGAAACATTCAACAGTATTTGTTAATTCTACCGAAACTATTTAATAAAATTCTTAACTATATTAAACTAATTAATGAAACACTTCAGTTAAAGATCTTCTAAATTAATTCACTGTCCAGTTGTCAGATATTTCAAACCAATACTTTCCCCCCAAAAAAGGGAAAAAAGAAAATACAGTCCCAATAAAATCACTATATATATTTTACATTGTTTGCCTGTGAACTATTGCATAAGGCAATGGGTCAGAAAAGGCGATATTGGTTTATTCATGAGATTATAATTTCATTGTATGCATTATATGCAATCACGAAATTTCTAGTTCAATATTTCAAACCTCTATAAGATGTAAATATGCATATTAATAGCAATGCAAGACAAACCTGTCTGTTGGAAGCATCTACGATGTAATATTTTATGGCGCATTAAAGTTGACACCTTTTTCCGAACTGCCATTTCCATTATATCTTCACACGACAGACTGTGTGAAATATGTCATTTAAAACCAGATAAATCAAGAAACGAACACAACAATCCAGCAAACGCACAATTTGATATTACCCTATCATACACAATAACATAATTGCGACAATAGACTGAAAAATCCACTAAAATCAAAGATTGAGCTACCGTCCTAGATTTGGTTCGTTTTTTTTTCAATCTCATCTTCAACCTCTGCAATAAATTATTTACCCCAAAGTCTGAAGATCAACTGGCTGAACTGAGAAGAAACAAAGTCGCCAATTCATCAGCTTATCTGAAAGTGACATATTTTTTGAACAGAGTGGTTGTTAATGATCGATAAGCACATCCAAGTTCAAAATCAAAACATGACGCTGTTCAGGAGGTCTCGCATTACTTAGGTTGTTATAAAACTCGTTACTTAATTCAAATAGCTGACATTCTCCCATTGAGAAGTATTAAACTATGCCTCTTTATAAAACATTCAGATAAGCAGTTAACAACATCTGCTGCAGTGGATTGAAATTTCCTTTTAAACCAGCTATTCCTCTGTTGGTAACTGCTTCAACAATAAACATAGGACTTTTGACAAGAACATGCTGCAAATATTTTGGCAACCACCTCTCGAACTCCACATTTTTCATAGGGAGTACATTGTTCATTTTCTGCACTATGGCTGTGTAAAGGTAATCTCCAACCCGTGAATTATCTGCTAAATTATCATCTCCTGTGTCAGTTTCTACCAATTTGGCAAGAAACACTGAATCCCTACCTTATGGATATTGAATGTCGAATTCCAAACGTTCCGGCTGAATACAACTTGATGAACTTAATGTTTGTTCAATGCCGGGATTCCTTTTAGATCGGTCTATACAAGGTAACAAACCTTTGGATGGTCCAATATCAGATTTTCAATAAACAAATTGTGGTCACCATCTTATCTTTTCTCTCTAGAAATCTCTCATGGTGCCAGTCTAGTAGTGACAACTTGTGTAGAGCTTTATAAAACGTCTTTCTGAACAGTTCATTGTCCGCCTAACTTAGTTTCTTCTTATAATATGTACTACGAATAAGGCGTTTAGCTTTCTTCATGTCCTTCGTAAGAATATACAAACTATTCAATCATCGTAAGGTAATAATACAAATGCGTGTTTTAGTCTTTCCTCATTACTTGTTTTCTAAACACTGTCAAGATCTGCACAATTTGCTCAGAGGTCCAAGAAGGAACCAACATTGACTATGATTTAATTGCCACTAGAACCTGCAGCACAGTCATCTATTTCACGGGCTTTCACAAGAACGTTGTTATCCGTCCCTTTCATTTAAATCAGAATCAATGTCCCTTCGAACTACACAGAATCATCATCGTCTTCGCAATTATCATTACAACACTGTGAATTGGACGGAAATCATTGGAGTTATTGAATTTATTTCTACTATTTTCGTTAGGAAATTCTTCGGCCATCGTTTAATGCCAGTCAGTTTTCCCTTCCTCTTAGTCGAGGTTTTGTTTTTACATATCTTCGTGAATTTTATCAGCGTTATCGAACTTGAACTATTGATGTGTTGGCCTGCGTATGATTCCTCTTCACCGAGTATTTTAAAGGGTTGAGAAATTACAATATCATCAAAAATAGTAACTAATGACACAAACAAAAATCTTACTTCGCAGATCAAAAAAGCTGTTCACAGTGTGATTGAATTTATTACGAAACCATTTGGAACAACGAATAAGGCTCTCCTGATCTATTATTAACACACATATCTTAATGAGGATTGTACTGTCGATTTCAATAAACTTTTATAAGACAACACTACATGAAACTATCAGAAGTGATGTTTCTGATTTATTTACCCCTGGGCTACAGTATCTATCCAATCTCAGCAAAAACATAATCAAAGCACTGATCGCTGTAAAGGGAATTGTCGTCTAGTTTCATTTCGGAGCCTTGTATAGCTGACTATGCGGTATGGTTTTGCCCATTGTTGAAGGCCGTACGGTGATCTATAGTTGTTAACTTCTATGTCATTTGGTCTCTGGTAAAGAGTTGGCTCATTGGCAATCGTACCCCATTTTCTTATTTTTATAGTCAATGTTTGTGTGACTTTGATTTTTCATCCCTATGTAAACAAATTACAACTAGCAGGAGACTATACTTGTCCAATTCATAAATAGCTATTGACGATTGAGTTTGAAAACTAAAAAAAATAATTCAATGAATGAACAAAATAATTCTAGAAATTCATACGTATGCTTTATTTACCAGGTAATATTCGTGCTTGCTAGCGTCCTCCCTTTTGGAACAAGAACAACTAACTTAACAAATTATTACCAGTCAAATATTTATTTGTGTTTTATGTAAAAAATAAAGAGTGTGGTATGGTTACCAATACAACAACTATCTACAAGAGATGAAAGGGTCCGGCTGTAAACAACTGCGGGTCACCGTACGTGGTTGTGTTCATTGTTGAAGATAATATTCTCTATTCTTGATTTTATTTTATCTGTTCAAATTCATTATAAATTATGTAAGTACCGAAGTATTGATTACTGAGTTGATGATATCATCGGCGACTAATAGTCCACCGGCAGCAGTATCGATCCAGTGCTGTTAAAAGTGAAAAAAAACAACACTTTATACATCACATGCGTTCGTAGGGCTTTCAGGATATATCTTCATCAGGAAGCGCTAAAAACCGAATATTTGAAAGCCAATGATGCATAAGAACCAAAACAGTTGAAGCGGTATATGATTAAAAAGGATCTAAAATAATGATTTTATTACATTAAAGACCTCACCTTCACAGATTTAGATATTAGTCCACGCACTGCATTATTCAACCGGAAACCAGCCAGAAAAAAGAACTATACCCCTGTGGCAACCTCTCCCACCTGACGCATGCGCGCCATAAACCTACATCATTTTTTCCGGTTCCATGGTTTATGTTGCACGTTTTTAGAGAAGGAAAAAGTTTTTTGCTTAACCACGTTATTTTTCTGTACAGAAAATTTATATTTATATTATTTCAATAGTAATTTGTATTAATTATTTGTTTTATTCGGATAATTTATTTATTTTATCTGAATAATGAATAAAACACCAACTTCGGCAACGCAAGGCCAAGAAGTAAGTAACACACACACACAAGTTCCAGTGGTTTGTTGTCCCTTGGCGTTCGACCACTCATTCTGATGAGTTTTAGGATAGGAGTATGGAGTTTATCCCTGGTGTTTCTGGTGTGAGTCTGGAACAGGACCCAGACCCTGTTAGGACTTTGCCTTTCACTTCTGGTGCTAGTCAGTTGAGGTTATCTAAGCCTAGCAGGGTATCACATACCGTAGCTAGGCCTGCTGAGATACCAATGTCTCCTGTTTCTTGCACGACAAGTATGCATGAGACGCTACCAGCTGGCATCAGGAGTGACCCCTTTTCCAGGACTAGGTGGCCTATGAATTTTGCCTACCCTCCCATGCCTATGGGTATGCCCAACTTGCCTCCTTATCCTCAGCACTTCGATCCGTATTCGGCTCAGTCAGTTTGGTCTGGTTAGGGTTTCGGTGGAAAGCCGTCTTCAGAATCATTCTCTTTTAAGGATGAGATGAGGACTTTTACCAATTCTATCCATAAGATACAAGCAACTGTTAACGCAAAATTCATTGAATTTGGTAACAGGCTTACCCTTATGGAGTCAAGGGGTCTGTCTAAGGATCCTCCAGAGGACCCTCCCAGACCTTCTAGACATCTGGTGGAAGATGATTCTGTTTCCTTGGATCCCAGAAGCCAAGAAGGTAACTTTCTTGAAGACCAAGGTGCTTCTTCTGATAATGACAGTGTTGGGAGCACAGAGGGAGAAGCTATGATTTCTAATGATCCTTCTTTAGGCAACCCCTCTGAATGTCTTATGAGTTTAGTTTATTCTATTCGTAGGGATATGTCGGATATACCCATGTCTTCTCCACCAAGGGTTACGTCTGCCCCTTCAGATTTTATGGCTTGCTTTGGTTAAGTCAAACCAGATTTTAAGGGGTATCATTCTTTTCCAGAGTTGGGTCATTTCACAACAGCTTTGTCTTTTGTTAACTCGTCTTTGGTTGAGAACCATGCTAACACAAGCAAAACTGGTGGTAGTAAGTTCTCTGGTTTCGGACCTGCCTCTTATCCAGGGAGATGTAGATCTAAGGACTTTGATATTCATGGATCTCCCTTGGGTATGTCGGCTCCTATCTGTGATAAGGCTTATTCTGGTTTACTGGGTTCGAAACCTGTGGACGGTCTCAGACTTTCTCAAACTTCATATGTCAAGTCGGAGAATAATCTTAGGTGTTTTACTTTTGTTCTGGAGACAACTGAACACTATTTGTCTGCAGCTGGGTCTCTTTTAAAGGACAAAGGGGAGGAATTTTCAGACTTGAAGTCTAGGCTTCTACATGTAGACAAGAGTCTTGGAATGTCTCAATTCCTTCTTCTTGGCACCTTGGCCAATTTTACTCTTGCTAGGAGACAGGAGATTCTTGCATCATCGACTGTCTCTGAAGCTCTCCAGCAGAGACTTCTGAGTTCTTCTCTGTCTAAGGACAAGTTGTTCTCTGTTTCCTTGGATCAGCTACAGGAGGAGGTGAATAAGGCTCCTCCTGTTGTCAAGGTGGATGTTAAAGTCACTGATGGGAAAAGTTTTGTCAAGACTACTCAGATTAACAAGCCTTCTTCCTCTCATCAGTCCAAGCTCCTTCTTCCTCTTCTTCTTCACAACCTATGAAGAGATCAGCTGTTTCTCAACCTAACCTTTCAAGTGGCAAGAAAGCCAAAGTTGTAAAGGGTAAGAAGCAGAGTAAGTGATTTGTTGTCCCCTCCGTTAAATCCTTCCCCACTGGAAGAGGAAAATTTTACAACTCCTCTTTCTCATTTTCCAGTGAGGGACAGGATTTCCCACTTTCATCAATGGTCTCTGATAACTTCAGACAAGTGGGTACTTTCGATTTTACGGAGGGGATTGGAGCTTCAGTTTTTGGAACAGCCTCCTCTTTCTCCTGTTCCAATCAATCTGTTAGTGACAAAGGATTCTCGAAAGAATCAGTTGTTACAAGACGAAGTGAACATTCTAATTCAGAAGGGTGTGTTGCAGGAGGTAAATCCTCCTTTTCATCTAGGGTTTTTTTCCCGGCTGTTCTTGGTTCCCAAGAAGAACGGGAAAATGAGACCGGTTCTAGACCTTTCTGTTCTGAATCAGTATCTGGTTGTCCCACATTTCAAAATGGAAACCAACAGGTCAATCATGATGGTCGACACTTCATTCAGGAATTTGGACAACCTCACTAGATTTGATGGATGCTTATTTTCACCTCCCGATTTCTTCCAAATTTCGTCATCTTCTGAGACTGGTTTGGGCAGACAAAGTGTACAGTTTCAAGGCTATGCTTTTTGGCCTTTCTACTGCCCCCTTTCCGTAGTTTTTACCAGGATTTTTCACACTGTGGTGTCTTATCTTCATACTCAGGCGGTACTCATTCACTCCTAACTAGACGATTCTCTAATCAAGAATCATTGCCGATCTCTTCTGGAGGAACACACCGTTTTGGCTATTATCCAATTACTCCTGAGACTGGGCTGGGTTTTTTGATTTTATGGGAAAATCAGATATAATTCCCAGTCAAGATTTCATTTTCCTGTGAGTATATTTTCGGACAGATACGGGTCTAGTTCTTCCTCCAGAAGAGAAGATAATCAAGGTACATTAGTTAGTCAGTGCTCTGATGCAGTTTTCAACTGTTCCAGATCATCAATTTCTTCAGCTGGTGGGTTTCTTGATATCTATCATGGACGTAATTCCACTAGGACGTCTACACATTCGTCCTATCCAGTGGTATCTGACGGAGTTTTGCTGTCGGAGGCACCTGTTCCAATTCTGCCTCGGTTGTAACCTCATCTTCAGTGGTGGCTTCAGGAGAAACATCTTCTGAAGGGAGTTTTGTTGGATCCTCCAAACCCCAGTCTATCTCTGTTCACAGATGCGAGCTTGAGGGGTTGGGGAGCTTATCTGGAGGGCAGAACAGCTTCAGGTCTTTGGTCAGGTGCTCAGTTGGAGGAACACATCAATCTTCTAGAGATGAGAGCTGTATTACTTTCTCTCTTTCATTTTCAGGCTGTGATTCAGGGTCAGTCACTACTGGTTCCCATGGACAACTCAACAGTAGTGGCTTATCTTCAAAATCAAGGGGGAACTCATTCCTTTTCTCTGTATCTTCTGAGCAAGGAAATTCTCCTTCTGTGTCACAGTCTCGATATAATTCTGTCAGTGAGAAATGTTCCAGGCAGTCAAAATCTTCTGGCGGATACTCTTTCCCGTTCGCGTGTTCCAGTGAACACAGAATGGGAACTTCATTCGTCAGTGTTTCAGGAGATCATTCTTCGTTCGGATCGTTCTCATATAGATCTGTTTGCCACCAGTCTGAATCACAAGTTGGAGACTTACGTTTCCCCCATTCCAGACGAAAAAGCTTGTGCAGTAGATGCTATGACCCTATCTTGGAAGGGAATGTTCAGTTACATGTTTCCCCCCTTTCGTCTTCTTCCCAAGATATTGCACAAAAATTCAGAGGGATCTTTGCAGGACCATTCGTATTGCTCCGGCTTGGCCAAGACAGTCTTGGTTCCCAGAACTACTTCTTCTGTGTTGTGCAAAGCCGTTTCGACTTCCACTAATGCACGATCTACTTTCTCAGTTCAAGGGAAGAAAGATTCATCAGGGTCTAGAAAATCTCCATCTGCACGCTTGGTTACTGTCAGGAATTCCCTCAGAAAGGGAGGCTTTTCTGAAGGAGCAACGAAGCGTATCGCAGGGTCAGTCAGGCAATCTACAGGAGCCGTTTATGACTCCAAATTGTCTATTTTCTCTTCTTGGTGTCAGTCGAAACAGATTGATCCTCTCTCAGTTACTGTGCAACAGTCAGCGGATTTTTTCGTTTATCTTTTTGAAGAAAAAGGTTATACTCCGTCTACTATAAAGGGATATAGATCTGCCATAGCCTGCAGAACTACATGTCTTTCAGGAGGCTCAGATTTTGGTGATAATGAGTTTTTGTCCTTGTTGATTAAAAACTTTTGCCTTAATAGGCCTCGTGAAAGGCGTTTGGTTCCTTCTTGGGACTTAGGTTTAGTCTTGAAGGTTCTTCAGTTTCTGCCTTTTGAACCTTTGCATTCAGCCTCCTTCAAACATTTATCTTACAAATGTCGTTTCTCATAGCTTTGGCTATTGGTCGTAGAAGGAGCGACATTCATGCCTTGTCTATTTCTAAGTCTTGCCTCCGCTTTGCGGCTGATAAGACCTCAGTTACACTTCTTACTGATCCTTCTTTTCTAGCTAAGAATCAATTACCTGATAAAGGTTCTGTGTTAATCACTATTCCTGCCATACCTGCTTCTACAGGTAATCAAGTTTTGTGTCCTGTGAGAACTTTGCTTTTGTACCTAGCTTCTTCAGCAAAATTAAGACCTGCTGGTTCTTCTAGGCTGTTCATTCCTATTAAAAAAGGAATTTCTGACATTTCTGCTAAAACCATTTCTACCTGGATTTGCAATACTGTCATGTTGGCTATAAGTCTGCTTCATCTGAAGTTTTAGCTAAATATCAAGTTAAAGCTCATGACGTCAGAGCCTTAGCCTCTTCTTGGAATATTTATGATTCCTCCTCTATGTCGGAAATCAAGTCAGCTGGTTTTTGGAGGTCAGATAGTGCCTTTTATAACCATTATTTACGCTCTATGCCTCTTCATTGTGACAATCTCTATTCTATAGGACCCGTAGTTGCTGCTCAACAGGTTGTTTTTCTTCCTCCTAGTGAGGGGGATTCAGCGCTTTGTTAAATTCTGTTTAACTAAATTTATGAAGGTTAGGTATTTAATGTAATAAAAATCAAATTTTTAGAATTAAAATTTAGTTTTGTAAATTAAATACTCACCTTCATAAATCAGAGGTCCCCTTTTCCACTTCATCCCCTTAGTGCCTGGCAATTCAAGGAACAAATGATGAAGGTTTATGGCGCGCATGCGTCAGGTGGGAGAGGTTGTCACAGGGGTATAGTTCTTTTTTCTGGCTGGTTTTCGGTTGAATAATGCAGCGAGTGGACTGATATCTAAATTTATGAAGGTGAGTATATAATTTACAAAACTAAATTTTAATTCTAAAAGTTTGATCTTTAAAAGGATCTAGGTCAACTTTGCATGAAGATATTGAAACCTTAGTTTCTTAACGATTTCTAAATTTATAATGGAAAAGTTCGTTACAAATCATGTCAGTACTGAAATATTAACTACTGAGTTGAAGATACTCTCGGGGACCGATTATCCACCAGCACCGGTATCAACACATTGCTGTTAAAAATGAATGATGTTATACTTTAAAAATTCCATTGGTTCTTAGCAGTTTTCTGGGTTTACCTTCATCAGAAACGAAAAAGCCGAATATTTTAAAGCCAAGGATGTTTAGAACCGAAACAGTTAAAAAGAACTGAAAAATAAAAGCCAATTCCATCCAAGGTCATCTTTGCCTGACGGAATTGAAACCTCTGTTTCTTAACAAAAAAACCGTACCAATTTTATTGCACCAGATATGCATTGCGACAACAAATGTCTCTTCTGTGATGCTCGAGGTCAAAATATTTGAATACTAGTATTTAAAACACTGTATTAACAAGCACAACATTAAACTGCAACAGTATTGTCACAAAATTTTGAAAAACTGTGGTCGTACTTATTCAACATTCAAGTGTATTAAGCTATACAAATTTTCTATCCAATGAGAAAAAATCGGTATTGAATTGATTTTCAGGTATGACAATGCAATAAGAAGAATTGGAGTTCTTCGTTTAACACTGGGTTTTTATGATGAAATTATTTTTTAACACTGGGTTAGTTAAGTCAATATGATATTGATATACAAAATGACAAACAAATCTTTGTTCTCATCTCAATCCAAACATATTCAGTATGGGTTTTTTCTCATCGTTGGAGCCGTACGGTTACCTGTAATTGTTCACATCCTTCCCCGCATGTCTTTGATAGATAGTTGTCCCACTGAGAATCATACCACATCTCTATATAATAATACAGAATAATTGATTGATTGGTTGTTGGTATTTTACGCCATCTTTAGTATTTTTGGCTGTATCGTGACGGCCAGTTTTTATTGGCAGAGGAAATCGGCGTTCCCGGAGAAAACCACCGATCTTTAGCAGAAAACCTGCCAATCCCCAATAATGAAGACAGCAGTCGAACCCACCTGCCACGAGCGAGGTTCTTAATTATACGCATGCGTATTGTGTTCATAAAGTTATGCAGTAAAAAAAAATAAACGAAATAGAGCAAAGGGACTTCTTCGTCTTCGTACAAATGTTAAGACGTGTTCAATGATCAAAGTGATGAACTAAATTTTATATCACCTAACTGGCACTTTATCAAGTACGACAAGCTATGCAATTTTATAGCAAAACGTCTGAAGACCCCAATCGATGTTATCAAAATATTGTTTACAAAATAATTGTGTGTGTTTGTCACAAAATGTTGAGAATAGGGATTTTTCAGAGGGTTTCAATATTAAATCAACAACCGACTTAATTTGATGGAATGCTGAAAAATCTATGAAAAAAAAAGAATTAGCAATGATAAAATATATCAGTCTATAAATTATTTTTCTTGAAAATGTCACAAATCTGTCTTTGTTTTTAACTCATTATTTCTAAATACATTAAACTAAACAAAATAGAATATCTAATATATAGCAGAAGAAGAAACTAATTCGAAGTATTTGGCATGATGAACTATTGACCCAAGTTGCAAATATAGCAGTCTTACGAATGCCCCGACGTAATTAAACTTGGATTTGAATACTCTAAATCAATCAAAATAAATGTGTGGTGAACTATGTAGGACTATACTATGGAACGCCACAGCTGCCTTATGATGACGATATCACTAAGATTAATTTATATACTATAAAGACGTTTTGATATAACATAGAGCTACCTTTTGCTGTCATTTTACTTTGTCATGAAGACATTCTTTTATACTATGAATACATCTTGATATAACATGGAGCTACCATTTCATATTATTTCACCAGTTTACTATACTATTATGCGATATTACTTTATCATAAAGATACATTTTATACTATAAAGACATCTTTATATAACATTTAGCAACTTTTTCATATTATTTTTGTCACCTCACTATACTATTATGTCATGTTACTATCTTATAACGATACATTTGTATACTATACAATCATCTCCATATAATATGGAGCAACTTTTTAAACTATTATGTAAGATTACTATCTTATGAAAACATATTTTAATATCAAGCTACCAATTTGTTATACCACGAGGTGTCCTTTTTATACCAGTAGACTATTTGATTACACTACAAGACCACATCATCGTACTATCAGAACACAATTCTATAAGTACCGGCGAAAATATAATATTTCATACTTTTCAATTATTTTTTTTTTATTTTGTGTGTTTAGTAAGTTCCAGTATATATGGCCACATCAAGTTAATTTGTTGATGATCATCCACCTGTTTTAAGCAAGTGAAAATTCTATTAATTTTTAATTCTTAACAATCTCTAGGAAATTCACATATAATTCTCCAAAATACAAATTAGAAAATTGTAGAAAGTGTTCATGGGACATAGATGCTAAGTTCTAAAGGGGCGTAACTCTTGAACGGTAACAGTTACAATACCCAAATTCGAACTTGATCTGTATATTGTGGAAATAAGCATTGCGTATAAGTTTCAAATAATTGGCCAAGGCTAAGTAAAGTTAGAGCACGGAAACCACAAAAATAAAAAAGTGAAAGTTTTCAAGGGATGTAACTCGTGAGCCGTAAAAGATGCAAAACCCAAATTCAAACTGGATTAATATCTTTTGTGGTTATAAGCATTGTGTATAAGGGAGCTACCATTTGATTTTTATGGGGGGCTAGGATGAAATTTGAAAAATAAAAGGCAGGACAGGAGTTTTGATTAAAAAAAAAGGCAGGATGAGCAACTTAGCAAAAAAGGCAGGATGACAATTTATCCCCCATAAAAATCAAATGGTAGCTCCCTACGTTTCAAATCATTTGGCCACGCCAAACTAAAGTTCGAGCATAGAAACCAATTTCAAGACATATGTACGTGCGTACGGACGGACGGATGGACAGAGGTAACATTTAATACCCCTTTCGCCTAGCGACAGGGGCATACAAATAATATTTACTCTAAACATGGTTGGGTGGTTGAAGATGTATGGGCAGCGAGTTGGCTATTAATCAAAGCATCATGGATGTTGTGATTCAGCCAATTTTATAGCTAGTCTGACATAAAGACATATTTAAGACTTAGTGCATGATTTTTTTCATTAGTTGTTATTGGCTTTGAACTAGCTGTCAGCAACTGCGAGTACTCTCAGCTCTGTTGCGTGGATGTATAAGTACCCGTCCACTCTGTTTTTTTGTTAGATGTATTTCTATTTGTATCCATCTCATGAGTAAGTCTTTTTCAACTGATTTTTATAGTTTGTTCTTATTTTGTACTCTTACACCACTGTCCAAGTTAGGGAGAGGGTTTGGCGCCAACAAACTAGTTAAACCCCGCCACATTCTGTATGTTTCTTTCCCAAGTCAAGAGCCTGTAATTCAGTGATTGTCGTTTGTTGCCGTGTAACAAATTTGTTTTTCGTTCATTATTTTGTACATAAATTATGCCGTTAGTTTTCTCGTTTGAATTGTTTTACATTTATCCTTTCGGGGCCTTTTTAAAGATGACTATGCGGTATGGGCTTTGCTCAAGGTTGAAGGCCGCACGGTGACCTATTATTGTTAATTTCTGTGTCATTTGGTCTCTTGTGGAAAGTTGTCTCATTGTCAATCATACCACATCTTCTTATTTTTATACATAACAATTAATTAACTTCAGTGAGCGTGCTCAACTACCCAATGCCCCCCGCATTGTCAATGGGTAAAAAAAAATCCATAGGAGTGAACCTCAGGTTGAATTTGAAGAGGCTCAGACAAGAAATGGAGACGCTATCCAGATTCATCAATTTTTGTCTTTCCTTGACGGAGTCAAAAAGCGAAACATAGGTATGCTGTTTCCGGCGTCGGCGGCGGTGTCGTCAACAATGTAGTAGTTTGTGATTAGATAAGTTTCTTGGGAACCACTAGTGGTAGGCCAATGATTTTCGGTATGCAGCTGTATTAGCTTCGGCACATCTTATTTCCATGGAGATTATTTGACCATGTACCTTCAGTCATGGTTCATTGACTTTGAATATTTCGTATAATTTACATGTTAAAAGTATTGATATTTTGATTTCAACATAAGCATTTTACTATCAAAATAATAAAAAAGCGAGACATCTCTGTGTTTACAAATTAGTATGTGTAATTTTTACATGTCCCTTTCTCTCCCAAAAAAGAGGTCCCTCATTTCAGTTTTTTTTCTGAAAATCGAGCTCAAATCAGGTTTAAATGAGAGTGAACCTCAGTTTAAATTTAAAGAGGCTCGGACAAGAAATGGAGACATCAATTTTTACAAGCCCCCTCCCCAAAAAGTGGTCCCCTATTTCTGATTTCAGAAAACGGACAGTGGCACAATACCAAACAAGAAGGCTGCTAGGACCGCCTAAGGACCATTGCTGCCAAGTCTGGTTTGAATTGGTCTAGCGGTTTCAGAGGAGAATATCTTTAAGTAAATTGTTGACAGACGGACGGACGGACGGACTGATGACGGACGCCAAGTGATGACTAAAGCTCACACGAACTTTCAGGTCAGGTAAGCTAAAATTTGACTAAAAAAAAAAAGCAAATTGAAAGAAAATAGAACTTATTAGCATTTTCCAACTTGTCATTTATTTTAAGTTCATAAAAATCACTCGTAAGAGCATAGTCATAAATTTGAAAGAGATCCCCATCAACTGTTAATGTTGCATTTTGGGATGGTCTGGGAATTCTTAATGAACAGATGCATGTATTTGCAGTTGGTAAGAAGGATGTCTCAACTTCTGACTCAATGCATGGATGCACCTTAAACCCCAATATGGGCTCTTCTGTTTTTCCGGTCGCAAACTGTAACACTTTCTCTGATGTCATAGGATTTCTGTTGTCACCTGAAAAAAGAATAATAATTGTCAACTTACACTGTTTCTTATTTCTGCTGCCCAACTATTCAGTGGTATTAAGGAGAACAAGCAATAACTCGTCTGCTCTCAGAGTAGGAAAAATGCGTCCTGGAAGGGTGAAATATCGTCTTTGCAGACTGTTTCCTTGTGCAGTTAACAAGTATAAAATCCATATCAGCGTGTCTGTCTTGTACAAAAAAAAAGGTTCATATTTAAAACACCAGAACCTGCGTCTGTTTCGATATGCATGTACTATTTGTAACTGGACATTAAACACTTATTCGTCACTTTCATCCAAGTTTTACTAATTAACAATCCAGTCTAAGACTTAAAATGCAACGGGAGATAATATATATATTTCGTTTCGTTTTTATAATATATATGATTAATTTTTATTTCGTTTCGTTTTATTTCATTTCGTTTCGTTGATCTCGGTTTCTTTTTTCATTTCGTTTTTATTTCGTTTCACACTTTATAGGCACCCTATTGTATCGTACTTGTCTGATGTTGGTACGGGGATTACCGTTCGGTTGGGGTACGGGGATCAAAGATGAACATTTTGTTTTTAAAACACCTTCCAATCTTAAAAACACAAATGCTTTAAGTGTGTTGTCACCTCGGGAGGGGGGCGACTTTCTATATACAAGGTTGTAGGACGTGCCGCTTGAATAGGTCACATTTTCCAGCTTAAATATATGTGAATAGTTAGGGAAAAATATCAAAATATATGATAAGATCAAAAAAATTCCCATTACTTGTTAAATGAAAAGCCCGGAATATTTTTCACAGCCGAACGTCTGGGTGTTCAAGGCTATGTTGTTGTCTACACATTTTCCCTCTTCGACACTTTGGTATTCCACTATTCCAACACACCACACGAAACCCAATCAATATGGAAAAAGTTTACATTTTTATATACGCAATCTAAATTATATGAAAAGGGTCTGGTATCAGAACCCAAGCGGCACTGCTATCAATTAAGTATTGAAGTGCCCCTCCCCGCCGAGGTTGTATATGTCAAGCGCGAGATAAATTCGTAAAATTGGATAGGAACAGAAAGAATTGTCAATGTTAAGCATTGATTTGTTAACTTTATTTTACACATTAGTATGATTTTAACAAAAATGTCATTTCAAACATCAGCCGATCTGGACTATCTTTCAGCTTTTAGTTCCCCATAATATTCAAGAATACGGATAAAATGTGATTTGGATACGGGGAAAGATGGTACGGGTACGGATACGGGTTACCCATTTTGTACCGTACCGGTAAACATGATTTGCAAACTCGTTAAAACAACAATTTCGTGAAAAGAATATACTTAGTAGGCCACCTTTTTGTATAATGTTTGTATGTCATTTTGTTTGTTTGTTTATTTTTTTAGGGGGTACTTGTCGCCTATCGTGTCGACACCAAGTCTTTTCAACTCCATATTGCTGAGGGTAAATGTAACATTACAGTCGATCGAATCTTTGAAAAGAATTGTGTTCGAAGTTGTGCCAGTAACAGATAGAAAAAAGTCAGGGTTAGAATTCATACAACAGACAAGGGGCAGTGGCAAATATTTCATATATAGTTTGAAGACAGAGAGGATTACCCAGGCACCCTTTGCAAAAAAAAAAAAGAACTTTTTCTTCTTTGTGCCTTCGGACTTTATGTTTTGAATTGTAGTTTTACTTTCCATATTCGGTATTTATTCTAATGTAAGCTTCACGTGGTAAAAATCACGTGATGCAGAAATATATTATCTTGGAGTTAGGCTATTTCCTTTTTTTAGGCGGGGACTCCAAGCAGACAACATGCATGTGTATAACGGAACTGTAGACTTTCTTATTAAACAAAAAGAGAGTTGCCGGTCCGGTACATGAATAGATCAGTTAGAAAGCAGGGTTTTAATTTTAATTAGATTGGTAAGCTTAAATCGAGGGTTCAAAATGAAGAACGCCAAAAAAAGGGGGTTCACAGGAATAATTTTATTGATGAGCTCTACATTTGAAAGGTTTATTATTTTTTTAAATTAAATTAATAGAGAGAACAAAATGTTAAACAAATTGTGAATGATCTTTCTTCCTTTCTCCCGTAACAGATAGAAAAAAGTCAGGGTTAGAATTCATAGAACAGACAAGTGGCAGTGGCAAATATTTCATCTATAGTTTGAACACAGAGAGAATTACCCAGGCACCCTTTGCAAAAAAAACGACTTTTTCTTCTTTGTGCCTTCGGACTTTATGTTTTGAATTGTAGTTTTACTTTCCATTTTCGGTATTTATTCTAATGTAAGCTTCACGTGGTAAAAATCACGTGAAGCAGGAATATATTATCTTAGAGTTAGGCTATTTCCTCTTTTAGGCGGGGACTCCAAGCAGACAACAAGCATGTGTATAACGGAACTGTAGATTTTCTTATCAAATAAAGAGAGTTGCCAGTCCGGTACATGAATAGATCGGTTAGAAAGCAAGGGGTGGGTGGGGGTTCACAGGGAATAATTTTATTTATGAGCTCTACATTTGAAAGGTTTATTTTTTTCTTTAAATTTAATTAAAAGAGAGAAGAAAATGTTAAACAAATTGTGAATGATCTTTCTTCCTTTCTCCAATGCCAGGGAATTGCCTCCGTTGAAATTTTGCAAACATCCCGTAGAGCAAATTACACGGATGATAAATATTGACCATTTGGTATATGGCTGTGTTCTAAGCGATACGTATATGCAGGTCATAAATTAATTTGTTGAATGAAATCAAATCTTAAATACTAATGGGTGCCGTAGGAGGTAGACCGGAACTTTTAGCGAGGATTTCTGGCCATGTAACAGATAGAAAAAAGTCAGGGTTAGAATTGATAAAACAGACAAAAGGCAGTGGCAAATATTTCATATATAGTTTGAAGACAGAGAGGATTACCCAGGCACCCTTTGCAAAAAAAAAAAAGAACTTTTTCTTCTTTGTGCCTTCGGACTTTATGTTTTGGATTGTAATTTTACTTTCCATATTCATTATTTATTCTAATGTAAACTCCACGTAGTAGAAATCACGTGATGCAGGAATATATTATCTTTGAGTTAGGCTATTTCCTTTTTTTAGGCGAGAACTCCAAGCAGACAACATGCATGTGTATAACGGAACTGTAGATTTTCTTATTAAATAAAGAGAGTTGCCGGTCCGGTACATGAATAGATCAGTTAGAAAGCAAGGTTTTAATTTTAATTAGATTGGTAAGCTTAAATCGAGGGTTCAAAATGGAGAACGCCAAAAAAAAAAAAAGGAAAAGGGTGGGGGGAGGTTCACAGGAAATTATTCTATTAATGAGCTCTACATTTGAAAGGTTTATTTTTTTTTTAAATTTAATTAAAAGAGAGAAAAAAATGTTAAACAAATTGTGAATGATCTTTCTTCCTTTCTCCCATGCCAAGAAATTGCCTCCGTTGAAATATTGCAAACATCCCATAGAGCAAATTACACGGTTGATTAATATTGACCATTTGGTATATGGCTGTGTTCTAAGCGATACGTATATGCATGTCATAAATTAATTTGTTGAATGAAATCAAATCTTTTACTACTAATGGGTGCCGTAGGAGGTAGACTGGAATTTTTAGCGAGGATTTCTTGGCATGGTTAGCAACCAGTTCGGTACATTTGGAGACAAATCCCTACGTTTAATTACTTGTGGCCAACACGTTGTAGTTGTTCAATCCTCATGACGGTGTACTATTGAGTGTTGAACATTAAGATTTTAATGAACACTGACAAGGAGGGAAATGAAAACTTTGCACAAAAGAATTTTTGAAAGGGCGCCATAAATTCATAAATCTGCCGTATTTTGTCGACGTTTTATATGGACTTCAATTTAATATATACGACCCAAAATCGACCATCCTCATTTTCCTATTAAAAATATATATAAACGTACAGTCTACTATTGAAAATTTCAGGATGGTCTACGTTGGTCGAATTTCTTCAACGCTAAATTGTACATAAGTGGCTATTTCCATCGTTTTTAGCATTTTCAAAGCCTTAATTTTACAGAATAATGAATATATGATACAAAAATAAAATACTACATATATCTAGACGAGCAGGTAGTCCGGATCATTTCACAAGCTGAGTAGGCTTTAAATTCTTAATTACAAACTTGGATAAAAGGGGAGTAGACGCGAAATTGGTCGTATACTGTTCTTTCTCGTGCAACCGTGTTTCTACTTCACTCCTTTGTAAATATCTTATAGTTTAATATCTTATAGTTTATATCTCTGTTTGTTGTCCATAGAGTTGTGTGCTTATACATACATTATTTCATTCTCAATTTTATGGTGATTAATATGTTGATGTGTCTGGGAAAATGATGACGGCCTTCATGATTCCGGTAACGTTGAAATGCAATAGAGTAGGATATGAATCCTTATTGTCAAAGGACGTGTTTTTCTATAAATATATAGGACTATAAAATAATAATTATATAAAATAAGCTTGTGCAACATAAATATATGTATAAGATATACTAATCAGGGTGTTAGCTCAATGAGGAGCGATGCTCGCCAAACGTTTTAAATATTTAAAATTTAACTGTCGAGAGTGTGAAGACATATCGTATTGCACGTGATTTAGTGGTAGAATTTGTTTCTCTTATCATTTTTAGACTAAATGCGGACAAACTTAATCTTTCTTTTCCAATGATCTGCAAAAAGATGTGCTCTTTCTATATAATGTCATAAGGCATGGTAATATACAACGGGTACATGTATGTAAACGGATAGAAGACGTTACTTTCTTTTATCAAACTTAATACTCTTTGCTAACAGTTAACATACATTGCATTATCACGAAGATAGTAGTTAGAAAGTGACAGACTGTCAAAACATTGAATTATGCGTCAGCTCGCTCGGTGACAGGGGCATTTTGTAGTTTGAGGAAGGAAACCAAAATTACGTATTATACTGTTGATATTGCAATTCGTCCCAAAGCAAATCGTTTCATATTGAAAATTACTGTTTTTCGTTATAAACTATAGACTACATTTATTATTGGGACAATACAATTTGCACAAACACACAAAAATAATGCAAGAGAGACTGTAGAAGGTCTGTAGGGAAAATAATTAATTTTGTCAACAAAAAATTGTGTTCTTATGCCAAATTAAGGTTTTCTTTTAGCAATGTGTTTGCTTCTTCAAAATATATCAAATTGGATTGGGCTACAAGATTAGCATCTGCAATCCCTCTCCAAGAGAGAAAAAACATCGCATTTACAAACATATGACAACACAAACAAATATTTCATTATCAAAACTACATCAGAACTGTAGTAAAAATAAGAAAATAAGAATAGTTAAAATAATTAACATGGTGTTGCACATATAATGAAAACTGATGGCACGCATTACTCAAAATGCCCATAGCTGCATATGGGCAGATGGGCGCTAAACGTACAGCGGCAACTATTACATGTATATTCATGCTAAAAAAGGTTTATGTGATATGTTTATGTGGTATGAATGTATTCAGCTTTTACAAAACTAACACGTTGAGTTGGATATTAATGTACATACTCAATCTTACCACATTATTCGGCTTACTGCGAGTTGGTCAGTTTTCACTGTTACTCCTAACTGATGGGCTCTTAATCAAGCAAGTGACGTTTGGGCAAAAGTGTAGAACAAACACAATAGTGAAAGGGGAGTAAACTATCCAACCTAGAATTCCTTTTGTCCATAACGACATTCGCTGTTATCTTTTGATTAATTGTGAAAACCAAATGAATGAATTATCTGAAACGCTTAGCTTATGTTACAGAAAGTAACATTTATCTGTTTAATGCATCTTTGAATAGGTTTTAAAATTGTGACTTTTTTGCAATAAATGCAAAATATTAAAATTTCAGGATACTGATATCTCATGTGATGTCCTATTTGTTTAAAGAAATACAAACTCTTCTTTAAATTATTTTTTGGAATAAATGATTCAATTCGTGTTGATCTTTATATTCCTACTTAAGAAAGATCATATTCAAAATGTTAAACTTTATTATTTTAAAATTAATTCTCAGCTTTTGACAAACATTAATTTTTTTATTCAATTTTTCTCCGCTTAGATCCGTCTGTCTCTTGTTTTATTTTTTACATGTACTTATAATTAAATGATCATTTCTTTTCGTTTCGTCATCTTTCGTTTCGTTTCGTTTTATTTTGTATCATTTCATTCCATTTTATTCCGTTTCGCACTTTTCAGGTTCCCCAAACGCGATAATGAAACAGAAGTTCTCATTTCGCCCGTTTTCTATTTTTAATTTTCTAATCAAAAATCACTTTCAGAAAGCGAAATGATCAAAACTGCACTTTAAGTTTAGTGTTTTTAAAGTTTGATTAAATATCTAAACTATTAAATTTTAAGACGAATCTAATATTTTAATATTTTAATTTTTGGTGAAATTTTCAAAATTTCAAAAGAAATTTAAATTTGGAATGTTGATCTTTCAAAACTTTGATCAAAAATCCAAAAAACTAAAATTTGAAAACTTTTTAAAATTTTGAATTATTAAGTGTTACACGGACCGGTAAGGCCAGTTGTTTTTTGCGAACAAAATTATTTTATTTGTTAATATGTTTATTTTGATATTCAGTGAATGGATCATCAAGCTTTAAGCTGTGTTAAGCAATATTTACAAAATACAATTTTTCTTAAGTACCTAATGACACACTACGACTATTCTTTTAATGTTACTTACGTGATTTTCGTCAGCATTGTGCACCATAGATATCATTATATGTCTTGCATACATAGCCTTTCTACACGACACTTTGTCACTGGCCTGTTTCGCGATCTTACGCATATATATCCGGTGTATATCTCTACTTATTTTCTAATAGCTATAGGAGACATCTCTATTGGATATCAGATAGATTTTTCAAAATCCCAATTTATCAAAATAAGTCTTGCATCTTACGAACAGCACATAGTTCCTTGACCTTATCCAATTAAAGCTGATAACATTAGAATCGATAAAATCCAAAGGTTTAGGTCGAAACAACAGAGACTCGGATTTACCTTATGCTGGTTATTGTAAAACCTAACGACGTGTCGTACCCTGAGACTGGTTGTATACGTGGATATTGTTCCTATATAAAAGCAATTTAGGCAATGTAATTTTGTTTTAAATTACACAAACTCGCAATGAGTTAAAAGCGAGAAAGAAGACGTAGATCCTTTTTCCGATACAATGAGGATGTGAGGTTGTTGATACATATTAGAATTCAAAAACTGAATAGGCCTAAGAATATGCATGCTACATCTTTAAAGAACCAAATGTATCAAAGCACCTGTCCTACCTCCATGACAAATATGTTCTTGTCCCCGCAGATAAAGCTATGTTCCTTTAGAATTTCAACCAAAGATGAAAAAATGGATCTTCCTTCACTGTATGGGATACCTAAATTACAAATTAAAAGTGTCCTTCCTTACAAACAACGTCATATCCCTGGGTCTTCTAAGCGCTCCACAAAACCTCTTTCTAAATTATATTATCAGCAATTTTATCAGCTATCAAAGTCGGGCGTCCAAGCTATTGTGAAACTAACTATTCTAAAGGTGGCGTGAATCAGATGTAGATACTAAAAAATTCCAAAACCTGTTAAATACATACAATCTAAGACTCTTTCGTCTTGCAATAGTATTAAAACATTTGACTTTTCTACACTTTACACAAGTATTCTCTATTCCAAATTAGGAGACACATTGAAAATATTGGTATTGCTAAGTTTCATAAAACAGAGTGGCCAACGTAGATTCAAGTATCTTGTCTTGGGGAGGGATAAATCGTATTTTGTAAAAGATCACTTTGATTCAAACAAAAATTCTCTGAAACTGACATTATCAAGATGCTTGATTTCTTAATTGACAATATATTTGTTACGTTTGGAGGATGTTTTCAACAAACAATCGGCATTCCCATGGGAACCAACTGTGTTCCTCTTCTTGTCGACTTGTTCCTTTATTCATATGAGGCTGACTTCATACAGGAGCTTCTTAGGAAGAAAGGAAAGAAGCTAGTATTATCCTTTAACTTTACTTTCCGCTATACAAATGAAGTCCTCTCACTAAATAATTCAAATTTTGGTGACTATGTTGAACTAATCTATCCCAAAGAACTTGAAATAAAGGATACAACAGATACAATTATGTCTTCCTCATATCTTGACTGACATCTACTCATTGATAATGAGGGAAGGTTGAGAACAAAACTTTACGACAAAAGAGATGATTTCAGCTTCCGATTTGTGAACTTTCCATTTCTATGTAGGAACATTCCAGCAGAGCCTGCATATGGAGTATATATCTCCCAGTTGATACGACATTCCAGGGCTTGCGTTTCTTATCTTGATTTCTTTGATAGAGGGTTGCTGGTCACCCCTCTTTACCTAATAAAACTTGTCACCGGGTTTGGACTTACAAGAGCAACACGTAGGTGCCACATATGGAGCAGGATCTGCTTACCCTTCCGGGGCCCCTCAGTCTTTAGTTTTCTATGTTGTGTTTTGTAAACTGTTGTTTGTCTTTTTGATCCTTTTCTTTTTTTTTTTTTCGCCATGGCGTTGTCATTTTAAACTTTAAACTTATGAGTTTGAATGTCCCTTTTGGTATCTTTCGCCCTTTTTGTTGCGATATAGACAAAATGCGCACTGAATGTATGTATCTATAAAGTAGTAATTATAGCTTTGTAATTGTATAAAACTTGTTAAGATCACAGGAAAATTAGGAGACTGATCAACACGATTGGAAAATTCATATTTTGCATTATTTAAAACTGAAATTGGCATTTCAACATCATGAACACTGACTACCAACGTTTTACTAACTATTAATTTTCTGGTTCTGATCGGTTATGACTGCAAGTGGAACTTTGTGGAATTATTTAAAAAAATACATACTATGTGCGAATGATAAATCCAGAATCCGAATCAGCAACTGTTGAAGTAACATTCTAAACATTGTGAAAGTCATTTAAAGGTGATATCATTCGTTTGTATATATTGAACCTGTGAATAAAAAACCATTTGTCAGTGTATATGAATATAGTGTAATTCACTTATATAGAAATAAACACAGAGATATGTCTCTTAATAATAATATTAATTTTGATACTTTTGAAATTAAAATGGCAATACTTTAACATACAAATTACAGTGGAGATCACTTCTAACCTCTCATTAGAACTGTCAGAATAATCTGTCATAGAACTGTTCTAACCTGTCCTAGAACAGTTCTACCTAGAACAGTTCTACCCTAGAACTGTTCTAAGTAGAACTGTCAGAATCAGTTCTAGGTAGAACTGACTAAATCAGTTCTAGGTAGAACTGACAGGATCAGTTCTAGGGTAGAACTGTCTAAAACTGTTCTAGGTAGAACTGTCCAAATCAGTTCTAACCGTAGAACTGTCAGCAGAACTGACTAAATCAGTCAGGACTGTAGAACAGTTCTAAATGACGTCACTGCAGTAAGGGCACTTTAGAATTTAGAAGAAAAAAATCAGTTCCAATTATTTTACTATATAATAGCAGATTTTCTATATTTTTTACTGATCAAACGTTACATGTACAAATATCGAAGTGGATAGAAAGGTTATCCAACTCATCGGAGAAATATTTTTATAATATTGCATATAAACATCATTGTTTACGTTTCTTCGTTCCCCGTTGTTAACAGTCTCTTCCTAAATATAACTCTGCATTTAATTCATGGAATTTTAATCGTAATTTACCTTGTTTGCCTTGGATTTACATTCATGATTTAAGATTCTGTTTTGACAAATGTTCAAACGAAAATTGTACAGTGGATGAATTATGGGATATTAATGAAAAAAGTGTTGTATAACGTAAAAACAATGTACATTTGCACCATCTCGTCAATTTAGCCAGACTTATCCATAACGATTATAAATGATATCTGGGATTCTGGAACGTCAGAAAAATATACTCGATCTGAACATGAATGAAACATTTGCTACTGGACGTTAGGCTACAAACAAAATCAATCATTTTCTTTGCCTGCTTCAAATTATATTAACAGTATACTATTCCAAGAAGAGAACTTCTCATACATGTACTTTTCATTTTAAAATAAAGTATATGAATCAGTCATGTGAGTGTTGGATGATGCCGTTAAATAGTTTTGTTTAAAAAACAAACCATCACGAACTACTGACTCAAAAAGTCACTTTAGTGACGGTTCATTATTATGGATACAGAGAGGAAATAATGGCACGCTAAATTGATGTGGACAAAATTTTTAGATATGGTATACATTGTGTTCCAAAGTTGGTGTCATCTTTATCATACTATCCGTCCTGACATAGAAATATTGGTTTACAATGAGGCCATATATATTTATTTGATAAAGTGTAAATATGTTCAGTTTTGGTTGATGCGGTCAAATAATTTTGTTAAAACGAATCAGTCTGATATATTGAAACCACTGAAATTTGTTTACGATTCAATATTTTGAATAAAAGAGGACATGCTGGTACTCTAAATTGATGTGGAAATTTTCCAATATTGCTGTCATTTGAATTATACAATCCATCGTGATATGTAACTATAAGTGATTTACTATGCGCTATATATATATATATATTAAGATTTACATAATAAAGTGTAAATATAAAAAGAAGATGTGATATGATTGCCAATGAGACAACTGTCCACAAGAGACCAAAATGACACAGAAATTAACAACTATAGGTCACCGTCGGCCTTCAGCAATGAGCAAAGCCCATACCGCATAGTCAGCTATAAAAGGCCCCGAAATGACAATGTAAAACAATTCAAACGAGAAAACTAACGGCCTTATTTATGTACAAAAATGAACGAAAAACAAATATGTAACACATCAACAAACGACAACCACTGAATTACAGGCTCCTGACTTGGGACACGCACATACATACATAATGTTGTGGGGTTAAACATATTAGCAGGATCCCAACCTCCCCTAACCTGGGACAGTGATATAACAGTACAACATAAGAACGAACTATAAAAATCAGTTAAATATGGTCAGTTTTGGTTGATGCTGTCACATATGGTCAGTTTTGGTTGATGCTGTCAAATATGGCCAGTTTTGGTTGATGCGGACAAATAATTTTGTTATATGAGTCAGTCTGAGATATCAAAACTACTGAAATTAGTTTACGATTTAAAATTTTGAATGAAAAGAGGACCTGCTGGCACTATAAACTGATGCAAGCATAATTTTGTAGTCATTGTTTTCCAATATTGCTTTCATTTCTATTAAACAATCCATCCTGATATAAAATAAAAGTGATTTACTTTTGGCTATTAAGATTTACATCATGTACATAATAAAGTGCAAATATGGTCAGTTTTGGTTGATGCGGACAAATAATTTTGTTATACCAGTCAGTCTGTGGTATGAAAACTACTGATATTTGTTTATGATGCAATATTTTGAATAAAAAGAGGACATGCTGGCACTCTAAATTGATGCAAACGAAATTAGGTAGCATTGTGTTCCAATATTTCTATCATTTGTATTATACAATCCATCCTTGCATAAAAATATTACAGATTTACTATGCGACTATAAGAGTTACATAAAAAAGAGCAAATATGGTCAGTTTTGGTTGATGCGGTCAAATATGGTCAGTTTTGGTTGATGCTGTCAAATATGGTCAGTTTTGATTGATGCAGACAAATAATTTTGTTACATGAGTCAGTCTGAGATATGAAAACTACTGATATTTGTTTCTGATGGGATATTTTGAATAAAAATAGGAAATGCTGGCACTCTCAATTGATGCGAAAAAAAATTTGTGGTCATTGATTTCCAATATTGCAGTTATTTGTATGCTACAGTCCCTCTTGACCTAAAATTATAACTGAATTACTGTGCAGCTATATCATGTATATAGATTTACATAAAAAAAGCAAATGTGGTCAGTTTTGGTTGATGCGGTCAAAAATTTTATTACACGACTCAGTCTGAAGTATGAAAACTACTGATATTTGTTTACGATTCAATATTTTGAATAAAAGAGGACATGCTGGCACTATAAATTGATGCGAACAAAATTTTGTGGTCATTGTTTTCCAATATTGCTGTAACTTGTAGTATATTACAGTCCCTCTTGACCTAAAATTATAACTGAATTACTGTGCAGCTATATAGGTTTGCAGAAAAAAGAGCAAATAATGTCAGCTTAGATTGATGCGGTCAAAGATTTGTGTTAAACAGGTCCGTCCGGGTATGAAAACTACTCGTAAACAGATATCGCATTTGTTTACGACTCAATATTTTGAATAAAAGAGGACATGCTAGTACTATAAATTGAGTGCAAACAAAATTTTGAAGTCATTGTTTTCCAATATAATTGCTGTCATTTGTACAATACATCCTTGCCTAAAAATATAACTGGATTACTGCAGTGTGCGGCTAAATGTATATAGATTTACATGATGAAGAGCAAATATGGTCAGTTTAAGTTTAATTTAAAACATATTTATTTATAATACATGTAATAGTGGATTGGGAAACAAGTTATTACATTTGGTTAATGAGGTCAGATAATTTTGTTATGTGAAACGAGCCATCCTGACTCCCGGAATGACAAATGTAAAACAATTCAAATAATAATGCCCCCTAATACTAACGGCCTAATTTATGTACAAAAATGAACGAAAACAAATAATTTATGTAACACATCAACAAAAGAAAATCACTGAATTACAGGCTCCCGACTTGGAACAGGCACATACATGCAGAATATGGCGGGGTTAAACATGTTCTCTTGATTAAAAATCTGAAATAAAACCGTCAAAATAGCAAAACTCTATATAATATTAATCGCTATTTTGCCGAAGCCTTCATATTTAGACAGAGAGTTCTTAAAACTTATAAATCAATTCTAGCCGTAGAATTTATAAATCAATTCTAGCCGTAGAATTTATAAATCAATTCTAGCCGTATAATTTATAAATCAATTCTAGCCGTAGAATTTCAATTTGTAATCAATTCTAACCGTAGAACTGTTCTAGAAGTAGAACTGACCAAAATTTGGTCAGTTCTAGGTAGAACTGTCTAAAACTGTTCTAGGGTAGAACTGTCAGGATCAGTTCTAGGTAGAACTGTCCAAATCAGTTCTAGGTTGAACTGACCAAATCAGTTCTAGGTTAGAACTGTTCTAGCTAGAACTGACTAAAAGGTGTCAGGCTGACAGTTCTACATACTGTCCTAGAACAGTTCTCCTGACAGATTCTGACAGATTTAATGAGAGGTTAGAAGTGATCTCCACTGTATGTAAAACGCTTGAAGTCAATGACCCATTGAACCATGACCGAAAGGTCCAAGGCCAAATAACCTCCATAGAAATGAGAAATACCAATGCTAATAAAACTGCTTGCCAAATATCATTGACCAAAACACAAACTTTAACTTGTAAAAATTTCAAGGTAAATGAACCTTGACTGAGGGGGCTGAGCCAAACATTACCTATGGAAATGAGACAAGTCGATGCTAATACTTCTGCATATCAAATATAATTGACCTACAACTAAAGGTTCCCTTAAACTGAACTAATTACAAACTAATACATGTAAAAAAGCAAAAGCCCCAAAGTCAATATACCATAACTGAGGGTGGGTCCGAATAATCTTCATGGAAATGACACCTGCAAATGCCAATACAACTGCATACCAAATATCATTGACCTACCACTAGTGGTTCCTTTTCACTGACCTAATCATAAACTGATAAATGTAAACTTAGCAAGGTTTCAAAGTCAATAGTTCGATACTGAGGAGCCGGGCTAAATAATCTCTATGGAAATGAGATGTATCAATGCCCGTACACCCGCCGACTAAATATTAAAACCTACCACTAGGGTTTCCTTAAAATTACCTTATCACAAACCAATACATTGTTGACGCCGCCGCCGACGACATGACAAACAGCACGCCTAAGTATCTTTTTCGACTTTGTCGAGGTGAGACAAAACCATGTAAGTAAATAGAATATTAAAGTTGATAAAATAGTATCAAATATTTCATATCGATTTTTTGGTTAAATATGATTTTTATTTACCGATATTTATACGTGTCTCTCTTTATAAAGATATCTTCAAAATAAAATAGAGAATTTCCAATGACCTAATACATATTACATTATGACCGATATTGCATTCTATATTTCTCCTAGTACGCACTAGATAGATACAGAATAAAACAAAAATGCTTCTGGTGGCTTTTTCTGATTTTGTATTAGCTAAAGTCTCTGTAAATTTTTATGTATTGCAAGCTCTTGCAATATAAGATTTTAATTGGGACAATTTTCATCAACATCAACGCAATAACCCTGACAAAGCTCGTTATTTTATTTGATGAAAGCAACCCTTACAGGACCGTATATATTAAAAATAAAATAACGAGATGTGGTAAGATTTCCAATGTGACAACCATTTTACAGAAACCAAATAAAGCAGATTTAGGCAACTTCATTTCATTATTGAAGATAACCACCTTTGAATACTCAAGCATCCTCTAACTATACTCTAACATACTGCAAATATTTATCCTATTGAATTGACTTTAAATGAATTAAATTTAAAACGCACTTTACAATGTGTGAACACATACGTATTTATCTTGACCTAATTTGTTTTGTGTGGCCTTATAACATGTATAATATGTTTACATAATACTTTTAGTTGTTTACAATTGTGCAGTTTAGAAATCACTGGAACAATCATAGATACTGATGGCATGATTAGAACTTTCTATTTGACTTGCATAATGGTTCCAGAATGATCATAATCTACGATGTGTAATTCTAATTTCTTCCGTATTCTAGAAGTTTCCGTTCTCTAGTTTTCTAGGAATTTCACTTCTAAAGTGTTCTAGAAATTTCCGTGACAACTATATATATACAGACACTAAAGTTAAACTTTCAGATTAGACATTAACATTCTTGTGTTCTCAGATGTTGGATTGACACTTTTATTTACGTTAACTACATCATACTAGATTGTGACTTATTGGACATAATATTCTGTTTGGATTCCCGCAACGGTGAAGAGAAGAATTCGGATAAAGAAAAGACACAAGGATCGGACGTATATTTTAACAGTTCAATTTGTATAATATTCTTGTAAACTTGTGTATAATAAATCTTGTTAAATTTTATTATTGATTTGTGTCTTTTGTTGGCTACAATATAAAGGTGATTTCTAGCCGTAACAACATACATATGTTAAGTGACAAAATATAAGTATCGACAGAATGCAAGACGAAAGTATTAGTACACGTAACTTGATAATATATATGTTTTACGTATGTGTTCAAACATTGTAAATTGCGTTTTAAATTTAATTCATTTAAAGTCAGTTCAGTAGGATAAATATTTGCAGTATGTTAGAGTATAGTTAGAGAATTCTTGAGTATTCAAAGGAAGATATCATCTAGGTAACTGTCAGTTTCATTGATTTTTAGTTGAACAAATTTTGGACGGAACTTTATTGAGTTTGACCATACACTGTGATTTACAACACGACAGAACAAATCTGCTATTGAAAGGTGGTTATCTCCAATAATGAAATAAAGTTGCCTAAATCTGCTTCATTTGGTTTCTGTAAAATGGTTGTCACATTGGAAATCTTACCACATCTCGTAATTTTATTTTTAATATATATGGTCCTGTAAGGGTTGCTTTCATCAAATAAAATAACGAGTTTTGTCAGGGTTATTGCGTTGATGTTGATGAAAATTGTCTCGATTAAAATCTTATATTGCAAGAGCTTGCAATACATAAAATTTACAGAGACTTCAGCTAATACAAAATCAGAAAAAGCCACCAGAAGCATTTTTGTTTTATTCTGTATCTATCTAGTGCGTACTAGGAGAAATATAGAATGCAATATCGGTCATAATGTAATATGTATTAGGTCATTGGAAATTCTCTATTTTATTTTGAAGATATCTTTATAAAGAGAGACAATTATAAATATCGGCAAATAAAAATTCATATTTAACAAAAAATCTATATGAAATATTTGATACTATTTTATCAACTTTAATATTCTATTTACTTACATGGTTTTTGTCTCACCTCGACAAAGTCGAAAAAGATACTTAGGCGTGCTGTTTGTCATGTCGTCGGCGGCGGCGTCAACAATGTATTGGTTTGTGATAAGGTAATTTTAAGGAAACCCTAGTGGTAGGTTTTAATATTTAGTCGGCGGGTGTACGGGCATTGACATATCTCATTTCCATAGAGATTATTTAGCCCCGCCCCTCAGTAACGATCTATTGACTTTGAAACCTTGATAAGTTTACATTTATCCGTTTATGATTAGGTCAGTGAAAAGGAACCACTAGTGGTAGGTCAATGATATTTGGTATGCAGAAGTATTAGCATCGACTTGTCTCATTTCCATAGATAATGTTAGGCCCAGCCACCTCAGTCAAGGTTGATTTACTTTGAATTTTTACATGTTAAAACTTGTGTTTTGGTCAATGATATTTGGCAAGCAGTTTTATTAGCATTGGTATTTCTCATTTCTATGGAGGTAATTTAGCCTTGGATCTTTCGGTCATGGTTCAATGGGTCATTGACTTTGAGCGTTTTGCATAATTTATATGTTAAAGTATTGCCATTTTAATTTCAAAAGTGCATTATACTATCAAAATTACATAAGAGACATATCTCTGTGTTTATTTCTATATAAGTGAATTACTATTTTAAGTTTAACGAGACATTGTTCTAAATTGTATGTAATAAATTACTTTTATGGTTTTTTCTCTTTGTTTAATTTGTATTTCCAAAATGTTGCAAGGTAAATTATGTGTGATCCTTATTTTTTCCCTACACGTAAGATACTTTACTGGTGCTGCAGGTTGATTTATTTTACTACTATATTCATATACACTGACAAATTGCTTTTATACATTTACCTCTCCAAGACAAAGCGCAGTATCTTTGACCTTTATGCTCTACAATATGATTAAAAGAGGGTGACAGTTAATTGATTTCAGCATTATTTTATTATTATAAAAAGGGATCGGTTGGTTTCTTGTGTTTTTTACACAAATCATATCGGGGAATTTAATTTTCTACTCTATTCAAACTACTAGTTTTCCACCAACTCCAACTAACCTATGTTATTTTATTTGCATATACCTGATATAAAGCTACCAGCTATCAAAGTCATCATACACTGTTTTTGCAATAATAACAATTTTACACCAGAAAAAATCTACTTTTAACTTTGTAACTTTTTATTCTGCTCTAGAGTAGAACTGTTCAAAACTGTTCTTAAAGGCAAATCTGTAAGGATCTGTTTATAGAGCGGAGCTATCCTAATATGTTCTACGAAATAAGTGTCAGAACCTCTTCTAGGGTAGAACAGTTCTAAATGACGTAAAAGAGGAGATCCACGAAGGGATAAACGAGAGGCGAAAGATACGAAAGAGATATTCAAACCCATAAGTCGAAAATAAACTAGCAACGCCATGACTAAAAAAGAAAAGGACCAACAGACAAACAACAGTACACAAAACACAACATAGAAAACTAGAGTCTGAGCAACACGAACCCCTCCAATACTGGGGTGATCTCAGGTGCTCCGGAAGGGTAAGCAGATCCTGCTTCACATGTGGCTAAAGTAGGTCTTAAAATAGTGCTTCCGGCCAAAATACTACACATTTCACATATAAATAGTTGTGATATCACTATTATTACCAAATTACTTTTTTTGGCACAACACATTGTAAATCACGAAGTTACAATCCCTTAATTGTACATTATTTGTGTTGTAACGTCAGTTTTTGATCCTTTTTTCCATGATTTATAACCGATATTCGTATAAGTGACTTTGGCCGCCTTTCCCTGACCAAAAAAACAATTTGTTTCTAGGAATTCAAAATCGACCTTTGCACTTTTAGGATACATAACATTTTGGATCAAAGGTTGTGGCTAAGGTTTTCCTTAAGCTGTTGGGTCCGAAAAATGCACACTACCATCGTATTTTGAAAATTTCTCTAAAACGTGGTAATTTTGGAGCCTATAATGTACTATTATGAAAACATTTGTTTTACCTAGCATCAAGGCTTTTGCAATAGATCCATGTAGGAAACCAAATCGTGATATTTTTGATTTTTTATGATAAAGTTGAAATTAATTGTCATACTGGGGCAAAAGTGAACCTTGTCCTTTGAGCAGCTCTCTGATCATGATTTATAACAGTTCCAGTCGTCGCAGAAGTCAGTAGCAGATAATTTGATATTCGTTGTATGACATATTTTTTATTAAAGGATTATGTAGAAAAAATAAATACAGTATTATGCAGTAGACCAAATATGTTTTTAACATTTAATCAAGTATAAAAATAAAACATTTTTAGAAGGAAAATATACAAAACAAGGAGTGCTTGTTACAGGTAAATATTTTCTTTATTTCACAATGTCTCTAGGAGTGATTTTATCCTGAATTTACTTTTTAACGTAGACATTATGTAATGATACATATGTGGTTAAGTATGAATATTATGTAAATTTTGGAAGACTACATTTACTAAAGTTCTAAGACATATAACTTAAAACAATAAATAATGGTCATAATAATAATTTTATAAAATTACAAACAAATCAATTAACAGTAAGAACGATATCATTGAATATTTGTTTGAAATAAAAAGATAAAATTTACAAGAGATAAATAATAAATTTAAGAATAAAGATGATAAATAAAATAAATTAATAATTGTAAAGATAGAATGAGATGTTGAATGCTGGTCTATAGATAGAACTGTCAGATTAGTTTCTGGTAGAACTGTCCAAAACAATTCCAGGGTAAAATTGTCAAAAATGTTCTACACTAAAACTGTGGAAACCGGTAGGTTAGATAATTCAACAGTATTAACCGATGTTCAAATCTCACAAATCGATTAAGAAGACAAATCAAGGTAACAAACAATAACTGAGGGAATCGTTTAAACTCCAACAAGAAGCAAAACCGGATGCATCGACAGGGTAAGCATTTTCACGCTAACATTTGAAAAAGATAAATGAAAAATTAATAAATTTAAGAATAAAGATAATAATTATATGGATAAATATATGTATAAATAAATTGAGATGTTGAAAGCTGGTCTATAGATTGAACTGTCAGATTATGTTCCTGGTAGAACTGTTCAAAACTAATCTAGGGTAGAATTGTCATAAATGTTCTACATTAAAACTTCTCAAACTGTTGTTAGTTAGATAATGCAACAGTATTTTACTGATGTTCAAATCTCACAAATCAATTAAGAAGACATATTATGGTGACACACAATAACTGAGAAAATCGTATGATCTCCAAAAATGAGCGAAACCAGTTGCCTCGAAAAGGTACGCGTTTCCACGCATCATCCGCCATGCGAATTCATACACAGTCCAAATGTCGTAATCTGGAATAGGATTCAATGGGATAAATGACCGATTAGACGACTATTCTAGAATCTTCAGATCTAGATTAGCTAAACATGTCGCTAGTGAGTTGAGAGACAGGCATATCGAATCGGCCAACCAATTCGTAATAATGACCGTAAAATTTATGAAGTGTCGATTTCAGTCGTTCTTCCTCATACCTTCGATGGAGCAGTTTTTGTCTAAGGAACATACTCTTGCAAATGAAGTCCGCATAGTGTGCATAAGCAAAGCCGTAACGTATTTACTGAAAAATATGAACGCCATTCGATGAGACAGAGGGTTATTTTCCTGCTGAGGAATTATATGTTTACAATTATCACGTTTTTCATATATGCTAGCTTAAAGTCGTCCATTTGTGTCAATATCGAGAAAGGATCAAGATATGAAACAGACCTTCTAGTTTCAGTAGTATCCTTAATCTTAAATATAATGCGATATATGAGATGCAAGCACTCACTGAAATGTGGGTTGTTTAGTGACTGGACACCATCAATGTGAAATTAAAGAATTTTGCAAGATGTTTGGGGTTTTTTGTCTTTGAGAAGGTTTTGAATGAATTTTGCTTCTAATGAGTAAAATTACAAGTCGGCTAGTAGGGGTAGCACAATTAGTACCCATTGGAATACGGACTGCCTGTTCAAATATCAATCGACCAACTTAACACATAAGATTTCTATCAAAAAGTCTAAATAGTTCACAAAGTACAATTTCATATGACCCCAAACAAGAATTATGTATCTCCGAACCAAATGTTGGTAGGTTACATATTCCATTCTCAATTTTTTTTTTTACAGAGTTTGTCTTTAGTGCCGTGTGGAGACAGTAGAGTGCCTCCCCGTGCTTCAGGTTTATGCTCTTATAATATACTAGATTATGGAGTGTGTGTCCGAGCGAGAACTTCTCTAGTTCATTACTTTAGGAATATCCCGCCGCATTTTTGCGCCTGTCCCAAGTCAGGAGCCTCTGGCCTTTGTTAGTCTTGTATTATTTTTACTTTTAGTTTCTTGTGTATAATTTGGAGTTTAGTATGACGTCCATTATCACTAAACTAGTATATATATTTGTTTAGGGGCCAGCTTAAGGACGCCTCCGGGTGCGGGAATTTCTCGCTGCATTGAAGACCTATTGGTAACCATCTGTTGTTGTCTTTTCTGTGGTCGGGTTGTTGTCTCTTTGACACATTCCCCATTTCCATTCTCAATTTTATCTTCTTTTCTGTGTAGTGTTTAATGAAGTTTTCACCTTTTTGTTTTTGTTCATGGTGTTCTTTGTGTTTCTTCGATTTCTATGTTTAAATGAAATCACAACGATACTTTACAACACGACTTACATATATATAAATATGTCAAACTGAGTTTTTAATTCAACCCATATTTCCATCGATCTATCAATAATCTTTTTTTGATTGATAGATTTAGGTGAAGATGTACATGAATGGATGTTATTCAGGTTTAACAGATTTAAGTATAGTTACGTGTAAATAGTCAGACATTTAAATTCATTATAACAGCCCTGCAGCTGACCTTTGATTTAAGTCCATTTTTTTTACACTTGTCTGCATAATTATACCTACCAATAAAAAAATAAGGAGATGTGGTATGATTGCCAATGAGACAACTATCCACACTAGTTCATATGAAGTGGGTGTAAGCAATTATAGGTAACCGTACGGCCTTCAAGAATGTAATAAACCCATACCGTGTAGTCGGCCATAAAAAGCCCCAACATGAAAAATATGAAACAATCCAATTGAGAAAATAACGGCCTAATCGATAACAAAACCATTTACGATAAACAAATATGACAGATATGAACCAACGACAACCCCAGAACTATAAGCTCCTGACTTGGGACAGGCACATAAAGAATGAGCGCTCAAACCTCCCCTAATATGGGACAGTGGTGTAACAGGACAACATAAGAACAAACTATAATAATCAGTTAAAAAAGGCTTAACTCATCAGATAGATACAAAGCAGAAAACATCAAACAAAAACACAGACTGGACATTATTCTTTTATGTCAATTCATATCGGAAAATTATTGCAATAAATAGTGCTTCGAACCATTAGTCAGTCAATAAAACTAATTTTAGCATGTAATGCATTACAGCAGAAAGTTTTTTAAAGAATTATTTTAATCGATTTTACACCTGCATTGTAGTGTTCAGGAGGTAAGATTTTAATCAAATATTGAAAAAGATTACACTTCAAACCAAAACATTTTGCCAGCGAATTATTTACTCGTCTTACGTGAGAAAAAAAAAAGTCATATAAAATCGTCGCGAATAAAACAAATTTTCATATTCTACTATATGAAAACATAAACAAAGATGGATAATCTTAACAAAATCGCCGCTTAGTAAATTAGAGTGGGCTACACACAAAAAAAATAATAAACAGCTGCGCCATGAGCGCATGATATGCCCGTCGTTTTATGCAATAATCATAAATAGTTTCTGAGATACAGCGTGACATGTGAAAACACACCTTTTTTAACAAAAAAACTCAATAACTCTTAAATAAAATTTTGAATCATCACCAAAAAATAAACAGATCTTGAGATTAATATAACTAAGAAGTGTGTAAAGTTTTAAGCAATAATCATATATTGTTTTTGAGATACAGTGCGACATGTGAAAACACACCTTTTTTAACAAAAAACTCAATAACTCTTAAATAAAATTTTGAATCATCACCAAAAAGTATACAGATCTTGAGATAAATATCACTGAGAAGTGTGTAAAGTCTTAAGCAATAATCATAAATTGTTTTTGAGATACGGGGCGACATGTGAAATCCTCCCCCCCTTTTTATTACAAAAAACTCAATTTCTCTAAAATAAAATTTTGAATCAAAATCAAAAAGTATACAGATCTTTAGATTAATATAACTAATAAGTGTGTAAAGTTTTAAGCAATAATAATAAATCGTTTTTGAGATATGGCGCGACATGTAAAAACCTCATCCCCCTTTTTTTACAAAATACTCAATAACTCAAAAATGAAATTTTGAATCATCACCAAAAATTATACAGATCTGAAGGTTAATATAACTAAGAAGTGTGTAAAGTTTTAAGCAATTATCATAAATCGTTCTTGAGATACGGCGCGACATGTGAAAAAAAAAAACACACCCCTGTTTTAGTTACAAAGTCCCGTAACTCAAAAAGTTTTAATCTCATTTTCACCAAAAAGTATACAGATCGTTTGACCATCATAAGGAACAACTGCATTAAGTTTCATGAAATTTGGATGAGTCGTTCTCAAGTTACGGTGCGACATGTTTACGCCGGACGGACAGACGGACGGACGCGTTACAAAGTCCCGTAACTCAAAAAGTTTTCATCTTATTTTCACCAAAATGTATACAGATCGTTTGACCATTATAAGGAACAACTGCATTAAGTTTCATGAAATTTGGATGAGTAGTTCTCAAGTTACAGCGCAACATGTCTACGCCGGACAGACAGACGGACAGACGGACGGACGCCGGACATTTGTATACCATAATACGTGACGTCAAAATTTTGATGGGCGTATAAAAACGGGAAGATACGTTGCTTCAGATGACATGCAACCAATTCCAAAACCTTATACATTCAATCATTTTTTATTTTATTTTCAGAGCTGTCTAAATAATTTAACTGCAGTTTAGCTTCATTGAGACTATATGTATCCTGATTGTACACGTATTATCTTTCAATATGACAATTTTCAACGAAAACTGTTTGACAGATGACTTTCCATAAATCACCTAAAAATAGCACTCTCGTTTCTAAGAATATTGAGTATATCATCTACCGAAAACATTTACACCCTGTTCTTCGTGCTGATTGGTTGAATTGATGGTGTGACACCTACACAGTATTTTATGTCTTTATACCATTAATATGTCAGTCATTTAGAAGTCTGATTATAACTATAATTATTGTGAATTTGCTAAAGGTTTGAAAATTAAGAACTATGAAATAGACTAAAAGTCAATGTAACTGCAACACGTCAATAATCAATAAGCATATCAAAGAACCGCAATATTTCAAGATTATTTAAACCCAAGTTTTAAAAATTACTTCTTTTTTTACCCATTGTTGACCCCTATTTCCTAAGCGGATACAGCCATGACCCGCAAATTCAATTCAATCTGCCTTTTGAGGTATGGGACCTTGTGGTGCAATTTCATACATATCCATATACTTATACTCAAGTTATTGTCCGGAAACCAGAAACAAATGTTTTATTTTGGCCCTTTTTTTGCCCAAAATTCTAAAATGGTTAGATCATAACCCTCAAAATCAATCCCAACCTTTCTTTAGTGGTATGAAACCTTGTGGTGCAATTTCATATAGATCCATACATTTAAGTCCTTCATTGCTTCAATGATTCAATGAACATTATATTGAGCAGCAAATCTGAGGACTTACCTTGTTTGTATTGGACACCTAAGCTTCACAAAATTCCGTACAAACAACGGTACATTGCCGGCTCATCAGCATGTTCTACACAGGAATTGTCCATTAGATTGACAAAAATTCTGTCTGCAGTGAAAGAGGGTCTACAGAAATACTGTGAAACTGTTTACTCGCGTAGTGGCATTAACTGTATGTGGATTCTAAAAACCTCTAAAGAACTTATGGATGATTTTGAATCTCGATCTTTCTCTGAAATTAATTAATTTTTTTGATTTTTCAACCCTGTATACCACCATTCCCCATGTGAAATTGAAAAATCGTCTGAACGAAATAATCCACAATGCTTTTCAATATAGAAATGGTAGCATACGCTATAAATTTACTACTTTGGGATACCATACGGCATATTTTGTTAATAGTGCACAAAAAGATAAAGTATGCTTCACAGAGGAACAAGTGATCAGTATGCTGGAGTTTCTTATTGACAACATATTTGTTGAATTTGTAGGTAGACTTTTTCAACAAATTGTCGGCATTCCGATGTGAACGAACTGTGCGCCTCTTCTTGCCGACCTCATACGAGTCGGAGTTCCTTCAGACACTTGTCAAAAAAGATCAATGAAGCCAGCTCATTTAATTTCACATTCAGATATAGTGATGATGTTCTTTCCTTTAAGGTGTAACACCAGTAATTCGGGCCCGGTCAGAAAGCACATACTAGAAAGTAGTACATATTTAACACAAACTAGTTTTACGCATGGGTGTAACTTTCAAAATATGTAGAATATTTTGGCAATTTGGGTATCAAATGAAACCTGAATGACTGGTGATCATTGTAGAATACTTTTTGACTTATAATTTTGAATAATAAAAAAAATTGCATGAAATTTAAAAACGAGGGTACATTTTGACTGTTTGTCTGATCTAGAGTACCTGTTTTGGTACATCCGAAATTCCGGGAACCAGTTCTCTCTTATATGCAATTAAAGGTATGTTCATTTTTTCAGTACAATGCACCATTTGGTGTTGTTTGACATGCAATGATTGCCACTTTATTTGAACTTAAGACAAACGAGCTGTGCCTGCTTGAAATTGAGGAATTTAACATAGAAAGCAATGGGGCCATGAATTAGTGGTGTACTTCCTTAACAATCCAAACTTTTCTGATTGGGTTCTATTAAATAAACTCATCATAGATACCAGGATTGAAATTTTGTATTTGCGCCAGAAGCGCGTTTCGTCTACAAAAGACTCACCAGTGACGCTCGAATCAAACAATGTTAAAAAAGCCAAATAAAGTACGAAGTTGAAGAGCATTAAGGACCAAAAATTCCTAAACGTTTTGCCAAATACAGGTAAGGTAATCTATTCCTGAGGTAGAAAAGCCTTAGTAATTCAAAAATTCAATATATCCCCCAGAACTAGAAATTAAAGAAAAACAGACACGGCTTCCTCCGCCTCATTTTTAGACTTATGCCTCGAATTTGACGTAAGCGGTCATCTCAGTACCAGAATCTATGACAAACGAGACGATTTTAATTTTGAAATTATCAATTTCCCCCACCTTAGTAGCAATATCCCAACTTCACCTGCATATGGGATATACATTTCCCACTCATTCGGTATTCAAGAGCTTGCAGCCGCTACTCAGACGTTATACAACGTCACTAGTGTCTGAGCAGAAAGTTGATGAACCAGAGTTATGTCAAAGAACGTCTCGTCCTTTTTCTAAAAAAAAGTTCATCGGAAGATACCAAGACCTTGTTGAGAAATATTCCGTATCAACTTCACAAATAATACATGATGGTCTTGAAGTATAGATTCTAGTTACTGACGTCGTTTATCATCTTAATTACGTGTTATAGTGTTCTTTTATTTGTCTTTGTAAATTATTAACCTTTACTGCTTAGTTCTTTTTTGGTTATATCCTCTTAGCGTGGCTCGGTAGTTATACATCCCGCCATTATGTTATTGTGCTATCGTCATTTTTTGTATTCTTGTCTTTCATTTTTGCTTATGTGCTTTTTCTATATGCCATTTTGTTTTTCTTTGATGACATGTTTGGTTTTTTTTTTTATAGTGATAAAGATTTTAACACAATGTTGACAGCTGTACCCATATTTTTTGACATTTTTACCTACTTAGTATTATGTCTGTTTGTTTTGTTCACACATTCTTGTCAATATAATGGAATTTTGTGCGACTGTCATAGAAGTGAGAGGTTAAGCTAGCTATAAAAACAGGTTTAATCCACCATTTTCTACATAAGGAATGCCTGTACCAAGTCATGAATATGACAGTTGTTTTCCATTCGTTTGATGTGTTTGAGCTTTTAATTTTGCCATTTGATAAGGAACTTCACGTTTTGAATTTTCCTTGCAGTTCGGTATTTTTGTTATTTTACTATTTATTCTTTGGAAACCAAATGTCTTCGGACGACGACGATGACATCTTCATGCCGCAAAGTTTGCGGTCGTATAAAAATCAGTTGAAAAGGGCTTAACTCATCCGATCGATACAATGCAAAAGCAAAAAAGACACAAGGTATAGATCTGAGAGTACTCGCATTTACTAAAAGCTAGTTCAAAGCTAAAAACAACTAAGAAAAATTACTTCATGCATTTAAGACCAAAATAGCATTCAGTACACACCATATATCCGATGGATTTAGTGTAAAGACAGTCAGATAAATATATGAACTTGTCCAATGCCAAAATATAGGTATCCCTAATAATACGATACCATGTTCGTCTAGGGGGTCTATAGAAATATAGACTAAAACGAGTTCAACTGGTAGTAGTATACATGTGATTGAAAAGGTCAATTATTTTAAGACTTTAAGATGTAAAACTTATCTTTTTTTTTAAACTTTATATTACACAGATGAACGCCCTCTTCTTAATTTAAATAAACGTTTAAAACATACCATGGTCACGAATTAGCAGGTAAACATCGTTATCTATAGACAGGAAAAACCATTAGTACATGTATTTCAAAATCTACATGAATACTTCATAAAATGATTCCTTATAGGAGTTTTTACAATTTAAATTAGTTCTTTTACCATTGTTTTTATCTTGCATTTAATAGATGGTCAGAAAATGTAAACAGTAATACAAGATCTAAACAAGATCTAAACAATTTTAAATATGACTGAAACCATCTAAATTGTCTCCTATAAACATTTATAGCTCTTCAATGACGATTTGTTTTTACCAATTTCATCATTTTCGCTTTTGTTGTGTTGATATTTAATCATTTATACACAGAAACTACAGATAGAAAATAAACAGCATTGCTATCTACAAAAATATCAATACTACTGATACCTTCAATTGACCAATTTAATCATTTTGTCTTGGATCGAAAGAAACTGTAAATTGAATACATTATAAACAATACAAGAAAAAATGCTTGTATACCTAAAACAATCAATTGGCTCCTAAAAGGATGTTTGCCCTGCTGCAATTTTGATATGTTAAGTGTTGCTGCCTATATTACATACATGTTGCCTTAAATTATAGTTAGAAAGAAACTGTAAGCTACAAAAATTCTCATCAGTACAAGATCTTCCATAAGCCTAATTTGACTGTCAAAATTATATATGACTCATAGCTATTGTCCTTATATGAAGATTGTTAACCAATTGTAACACTTTTTATCGATGGACAAGACTGTAAAAAGCAAAAAAAATAAAAAAATAATCAAGACAAGCTAAGCTTTGGACATGAGTCACATCATCGAAACTTATAAATGGCCTTTTATTAATGTTACTGCCCTTAAATCTTTTAAGAAAAAAAAATTCAAAAAACCTATTACTTATTTTTCAAAAATCTTTATCGTTCAATATCCTAAATAAATCATATTTTCGTTAATACATACATATAAGAAAAACAACTATATATAAATAAAAAGATGTAGTATGAGTGCCAATGACACAACTCTCCATCCAAGTCAAAATGTATAAAAAGTAAACAATTATAGGTCAAAGTAAGGCCTTCAACAACGAGCCTTGGCTCACACCGAAAAACAGCAAGCTATAAAGGGCCCCAAAATGACTAGTGTAAAACAATTCAAATAGGAAAACCAACGGTCTAGTCTACATGTTTATAAAAAACGAGAAACGAGAAACACCTATGACCCACACCATCAAACGACAACCACTGGACAACAGACTCCTGACTTAGGACAGGTGCATAAAAATGCAGCGGGTTTAAACGTTAAAAAAGGCGCCAACCTTCACTCAAACCTGAGACAGTAGTGTAACATTACAACATAAAAAGACGCACTATAAAATATCAATTGAAATGGCTTAACTCGATCAAAAACACATTTAAACAAAAACAAGTAAACATACACTGAAAACATACACTGAACGATAGAACGAATAAGTTTGATCAATGACAAAATATAAATACAATATTAAAACGTAGGTGCCTATTTAACATAGACGTTACAGGTAGTGATAAAAAAGAAGTAGGAAAAGTGTCAAAAAGACAACTCTAACCTGGGACAAAATGGCTTTAAAAAATACAACGTACACGTAATAATTTAGATTGATTTTACTTGAATGGTCTTTAATAGCTGAACACTTAGAAATAACGTTTTCGGAAAGAAATGTGACATGTTAATTGACATGTAAGCAATTCGGGCTCCTATGAGCATCCAGTTTTTCTGTACAAATTTTATAAAAAGAAATTCTTCAGATATAATCGTCGATAAAAAAGAGCAACTCATTTCTCTCGGAGGTAGTTATGTTACTTACTGGCTTCAAATTGTATTTTGAAATAATAATACATGTATATACTTGTACTAGTTGTTTTTATATGAAAATGTCACAATAAGAAAGAAAAAAGAAAAGCCAGTTAATTCCATATCAAATTATAGTACTATAAACCAGTCAAAGTAGAAATGTTTTACGAATTTAATTTAAAACTTAGACACAAATTTTCAGTTTCAGGTAAACTTTTAAATGTATGCATTTTGCATTCCCAAACATGTTACACAAAGTGAGCCTTTTAACCGAAACGTTAATTAAATGTCATCATTTACATTAAAGGTGACCCTATTGATTGGAATTGACACCATTTCTCAAAACTGTTTATTATTTCTTTCCAACAGACACCTTTGGTTGGTATGCAGAATTCTAGAATTTGATGTATTTGCGGCTTTCTATCGAAGTTCAATTCAGATAAAAAAAAATATCAGCCGAAGGGAGAAACAACTTTCTATGAAAGAGTACTTTTATCTTATTTATGTATTTGTTCAAAATGTCCTAGTCATAGTTACTAATGATAAACCAAAAACGGTACAGAAAGGTGGTTTCGTATGATAACTCCAGGACTTCACATGGGATTGGAACCAAACCTGTGTATATGGTAGATATAAGGGAAGGAGATCGACCCTATTAATTCTAGTTATAACCATCCATGGTAAAGATAATAGTTACTACAAATTAAAAGCAATTTGTGTTCTTGTCACCAGGATAGAGCTTTCATTTGTCAATATTATAATATGGCTTTCTAAAATATCAAATCCTAAACCGTATTAGTTCAGCATATAGTAAGTATCAAAATCAGTTATAGTTCATTGATAAAAATGGTAACGAAAGTACCTGAGATTTATAAAAAACATACTAAGTGGTCTTTCGTCAGTCAATTCTATTTTAAGTTTCTATGAGGTAAATATCAAATGAAAATATCTGTATACTTACAACATGAAGGTCATTAGAAGGTTTAAAATATATGTAGATCTTTACATACATATAGATATACGATTTTACCTGTACATATCACTTATATATCGGGATGTCTCTATTCTTATCTATTCTTATATACAAAGTATTCAATGTGCATGAATCTTTTAAGCCTTGTGGAAAAAGTATAATTACTTTCCTACATATGTTTACTCAGTATGGAAAAGGTGATACAATCTAGTATAAAAGTTAGAAAATTCGAGGAGTAATTGTAGATACAACCATTTTCTAGTTTATATAAGAAATAAAATAAGATGTGGGATGACTGCCAATAAGACAACTATCCACCAGAGTTCAAATGAAGTGGATGTATGCAATTATAGGCAACCGTACGGACTTCAACAATGAAAAAAAACATACCGTACAGTCGGCTATAAAAGGCCCCGACATGAAAGTGTTAATCTTCATTGATATTGTGAAAGGGAAATACTATAAACTGCAAAATAAATAATTATTCTGTATTACTGATCTAATTAAAACAGGTCAAAAATGTTTAAACGTGCAAAATTTTGGTGTCAGACTTTTTCAGTTAGTCACTACTGCCAGCGAAAGCTAATAAAAATCATAATTAAATTAGCTAAATTGATTAGATGTTCGTAAAATATGCAGATTATTATTTTTTTTTTCAAAGCCATGTTGATGAATTTCAAACAGCAGTCATGATGTCAATATTATTTTCATGTAATAAATGAACTTTCTTCATCTAGTTATGATATATATGTGTATAGTAAATTTTAGAATTTAGAGAAAATGCCATGTACATCTTAGAACTGTGTGTCATATACACTTAACCCTGTTTTTATTTTTACACGGAGTGATTGAATGAAGAGTTTAGAATAACAAAAACAGAAAATCCTCAAAACAACACAATAATTGGTTATCACGATGTTTTAACATTTCATGTGATACAACAATAATCCATCATGCTGTCATTGAGCCTTAACACCAATTTTCAGTAATTCCAGTCAATTAAATGGTTTAAACAGTTTCTTATTTCACTAATATGGATAGAATGTACTTGGTTTTTCGCTGGCTAATAGCTTACACATAATTTGGATCACGATAGACAATGTTTTAAAAGAAAGATAACTCAAATATATCGTCGTGTGAGTCTTATAGTGTTATATAGATATAGGAAGATGTGGTGTGAGTGCCAATGAGACAACTCTCCATCCAAATAACAATTTATAAAAGTAAACCATTATAGGTCAATGTACGGCCTTCAACACGGAGCCTTGGCTCACACCGAACAACAAGCTATAAAGGGCCCCAAAAGTACTAGTGTAAAACCATTCAAACGGTAAAACCAACGGTCTAGTCTATATAAAAAACGAGAAACGAGAAACACGTATAAATTACATAAACAAACGACAACTACTGTACATCAGATTCCTGACTTAGGACAGGTGCAAACATTTGCAGCGGGATTAAACGTTTTAATGGTACCAAACCTTCTCCTTTTTCTGAAACAATAGTATAACATCACAACATAGAAAACACACGATAAAACATCAATTGGAAGGCTTAACTCAATCAAAACGTAAATTAACACACTATGAACGAATAAATTCGATCTGTGATACCTGAAAGTAAATACATAGTTAATAAAATATTAGGGACAAACATTCAAGGCCAAAAAGCAAACAAACAAGTCCAAATAAAGCCATGGCAATACACCACCGCGAAATATTTAACCCTTAGAAAATAATCACTTTTGAAAAACCGGTTTCATAATATATACAGGTAAATGAAAAATAACTTTGTCGTTTTAGGTATACTTTTTCTGTCTATATAAAATCTTCCAATAATTAGGAATATGTTCACTTTTGATAAAATGGAGATAGCTTTATATTTTATATCCAGGTGCAATGGTCTAGCTCCCTAAATATATTTAAAAAATGAGATTTCTACATTCTACGAGTTTTTTATACTGTTCTGTCTCCAAGCTCCGATTGAATTATAATAACTAATTCATCTAGTTGGAAACAGGAAGTTCGGAGAAAAATATTTTAATAGTGCTGTATCTCCGTTTTTTAAAGTTTTTAGGTATTTTTGCTGGAAAATATTTGGTATAAGAATGATCTTAGTAGTACTATGCTTGAAAGAATTGTTTGCATGGTTTGAACTCACTCTATCAGTAATTCTTATCAAATTAAGCATTCCGGAATTGGAGATATTACACAATTGACATAACCATGATTTATCACCAATAGAAATATAGGGATTAATTTCTAAAACAACATTGTTTGTCGTGAAGTGTTCTATCTCCAGAAAAGGAGGTGCTTGTCTATTCAAAAGATGATGAACAAAAGGTTATTCTTCATGTCCGTTAATTCAATTTCTACATAAATTTGTATATCTCTGTCAAATATTTATGATATCGCGTTTTAAACTTTATGTTCAATTTCCAAACACTTAAAAAAATTGGACTAACACCATTATAATACTCCACGACGATATCATGAACGAATGATTGGTCTTAAAATAGTCTAATCAATGGTGTACGTGGGATAGCTCAGGAATATGACTGTTGTTTTCATTCATTCGGTTGGTTGATATAGTCTAACGTTTGATTTTTGTCAGTTCGTATGGACTTTCCTTCCTGCCATCTTGAAAGATAAAATTAAAGGCAAAGCGTAACTTGGTGATATGCATTAAAAACATTACCATTAAATGTTAACATTATTTTATCCTCTGATAATTAATCAATTTTAAGTCCACACTCAAAGACAATGCTAAACAAACTAGTGTTGAGAAAAAATGACAATCCGTAATTTCACGGTCAACGGTAGCAAATTAAGTCTAAGATATAGTTAAATCCTTTTGTCGTCAATCGATAATTGTAATAGATAAATCATAGAAAATAATAACGATTAAGGTTCCATAACTCTGGAACAACAATAAAACATGATTTGATGTCAAGGGAACATTTAAACTTAAAAGTCGAAGAGAATCTGACAAAGACATGGCAAAATAAAAGTGGATAAAAATACAAATAGATAAACCTTTGTATTTCAATGTCATATACAACAAATTATACGTGAAAGCGTGGAAATACATTTGTTTATCATTTTTCAACTCAGTTGTAAATTAGATGCAACAGTAGTTAACCGATGTTCAAATCTCATCAACCCATAAGAAGATGTAAATCGAGATAAAAAAAAAAGTACAACTGAGGGAATCGCACGAACTCTTTGGGGTGCGATCAGGTGCGTCAATAGGGTAAGGCATCTCCTACTGTGTATTCATCAACTGTCATGCGAATCCACACTCAGTACAAATGTAATGATCAGCAATAGGACACAACTGGTAAATTTACAGAAACTAAGGTTTCAACTCCCTCAGGCAAAGTTGACCTTAGATGAATTTGGCTATTTTTTTTTTAGGTATTTTTGTCATATAGCTCTTCAACTGTTTCGGTACTTTTACATCCCTCGGATTTCAAATGTTTGGCATTGAGCGTTCCTGATGAAGGTAAATCCAGAAAAGCGCTTCGGACGCATGAAATTATTAAACGTGTTGTTTTCAATTTTTTACATCACTGGGTCGATACCTCTGCTGGTGGACTATCAGTCCCCGAGGGTATCATCAGCTCAGTAGTCAGTACTTCGGTACTGACATGATTTATAACAAACTTTTCTAAAATTGTCCGTTTATAAATTTTAAATTATAAAGAAACTAAGGTTTCAACTCCTCAGGCAAAGTTGACCTTAGATGAATTTGGCTATTTTTTAGGGTATTTTTGTCATATAGCTCTTCAACTGTTTCGGTACTTTTACATCCCTCGGATTTCAAATGTTTGGCATTGAGCGTTCTTGATGAAGGTAAATCCAGAAAAGCGCTTCGGACGCATGAAATTATTAAACGTGTTGTTTTCAATTTTTTACAGATCAGACGACTATTCAGGCATTTCAAGAACTAAGACCGCGAAAACATGTCGCTTGTGAGTGAGGACACAGACACATCGTATCAATCAACCAATTCGGGTTGGTTAACGTTAAACTTATGCAGTGTCCACTTAAGTCATTCTTTCTCATAATTCTTTTAGAGTGGTTTAGTGTAAGGAGCACAACCCTTTTAATGAAGTCCGCATAACGTGAATATTCTCGATAGAAACGTATAAATTGAATAAAGTAAACTCAACGTAATACGATTAGGCAGAGGGTATGTTACTGGTGAGATGCGCAAAATTGACAATTGAAAAAATGTGTTACAAATTCTTGTTTGAAGTCGTCCATTTGTGTCAATATCAAGATAGGAAGCAGACCGTCTATTGTCGGATGCATCCTTAATCTGAAGTTCATTTGAATATATGTGATGCAAACATTCACTGAAATGTAGATCATCGTGTAACAGGACATATCATTTAAAAATAAAAGTGAAATTAAAAAACTTTGCAAAATGCGTTTACTTTTTACACGTGAGAAGGTTCTGTATGACATTTGATTCATATGAGTATATACAAGTCGGCCATTTGGGAATCTCAATGTGATCCCATTTACCGATGAAATATCAGTCAACCAAGTTCAAAATATTTGTTGGCTAATATATATTCAAGCATTTTAATGGTTTCTCATTCGGAGTGTTGGAATCAGTGTGGTTCTCCAAATAGTAAGATTTGCAATGGTCTAATTTATACAAGGACTTTGTCTCTACGATCCCCATTTAATACAAAAAATACTGTTTGATTAGAATTTGTAGTCGATCTTTCAATTGAGAGTGGGGAATAGTAATGTAGAGGGTAGATAAGTGTTGACATTACTGCAAAATTGTTAAGACTGTGATTGGAGAAGTTCTTAAGAATTTTAAAAATCCATATCTGATTGACACCACTGGTTAAAAATACCTCGTCGTCAAAATATGTCTGAAGGCCATCATAAACTGCAGAAAAAAAATTCACAAAGAGTTTGGACTGTAAATTCAGAAATAAATTATAAGGGTTTTTATTTTAGCGATTACTATCCTGATTTTTCGTAATAATAAAAACATCGCAACAAATCATTCATTTACAGTATTTATCGTTATAAAATACATTCAGTTCTTAAAAATCACTTCAATTTAATATTATTGCAATAGAAAAGAGATACGGAAGAGGGGGTAATACCTCGTTGAAACGGGTGTGAAATCAGGTGCACTCGAAAATGGGTATTTCAAAGATCACATGAATTAATGAGAAATGATAATCCATCAAAATTACAGAAAGTAAAGAGTGAACAACACGAACTCAATTAAAATTCAGGTAGAATAGTTTAAATGTGCTATTATTTTCCATAACTTTAGTGTTATACCTAACGAGAGAAATTAACTACACGAAATTCCAAAATAAAAGCTTAAAGTAGACAAAAATATGAAGGTCTAATAGAAATACTCTATGTCAGAATCTTGATGTCTATAAATCAAAATTAGAATTAATTACAAAGAATGACAAGAAGCTAGCATTACCCTTTAACTTCATGTTCCGCTGAATAGATGATGTCCTCTCACTAAATATTTGGTGACTATGTTTAACGCATCTATTCCATCGAACTTGAAATAAAGGATAACACATGTTAAGGGTTAATTCATATCTAGAAATTGATCATGTGGGTCGGTCGAGAACAAAACCTTACGACAAAAGATATTATTTCAGCTTCCAAATTGTAAAATTTCGATTTCTATGTTGCAACATACCAGCAGCACCTACATATAAGGCATATATCTCCCAGTGAATACCATATTCTAGAGCTTTTGTTTCCTATCATGATTTCCTTGATAAAGGACTGATCCTTACAAGGAAGCCCCAATGGTTCCACGTGGTAAAGTTTAAGTCATCCCTTTGAAAATGTTATGGACGCCATCACAAGTCAGTTGACAGTTATGGGATATCTGTTTCACTAATGACGACAATTATGTTCCATTTGTCGACATAACAACGATACAATCCTATTTTCCTTTAATATAGAATCACCGAATGAGACTAATCACCGAGTGAGACGTTTTTTTATGCTATGGTGTTTTCAGTTTGTCTTCGACTTAGAAGTTTGAATGTCCCTTTGGTATCTACTGCCTCTCTCTTATTAACTTATTAACTGACTCAGTGGTATATTATTATTACAACTATCATGCATTCACAATTTTTTCTTATTTTATTTAAAAGAAATGAATATAACGTGCAAAACTTCTTTAAATAGTTGAACTAACGTTGATCTTGCCACGAAAGGTTCCAATCCTCACCGTTCGATACATCAATATGAGTATAGCAATTCATTTACGAAGTTGTCTTTCCCTTAACATTTGCTTTATATTGTCCCCTTAGTATCTTCTCAATTTTCTTTACATAAGCAACCAAAAATACACTTGTTTCAATTTCTTAAACTTATGTAAGTATTCAGTATCGAATCTGTACATGTGAAATTGTGAAATTCTTATATTATCATACTTTAATTACAATATTGAACCGTATTTTTTTTTCTCATTTGTTTTTAAACGAAATGGGCGTCTAGCGTACCGAATTTGGCACTGCTTAGCCGTATTCGCATTTAACATAAAATTTAATTGTTTGGTCCATAACATATATAAAATACTACTGCAAATCATTTCAAATATCCACAACAGTGACAGTATGGTTGGTATAGTTTCACCTTCCAAAATGGCTTGTTTTGAACATTTCAGTAATTAGATAGTAAGGCGTCTAATCAACGGTTCCTGCAGATGGATTGTAAAAAAAGACTTCCCCGACCTAGGTATGAACTAGATTAGATTATTAGATGTTAATTACATGTATAATAAAAATCTGTGGCATTTTATATTGATTTAAAGTTTTACCTCAACGTATTAAATACGTATCATTGTATGTCTTTCGGTATAATTTCCAGAGCAGGTTGTCTTTAATTTACGTGCTTAAGTATCACCATGCTAGTTAAAATGTTTTTGTTTCTGATACTAGTACTAGTGCTAGTAATCTATATCATAAAGTTTCATTACAATTGTTTGAATGAGGTAATTAAAATTTGAAGAAAAAAAAGTATTATTTCATTATAGATATAAGCAGATGTGGTATGAGTGCCAAAGAGACAACTCTCCATCTAAGTCACAATGTGTAAAAAGTAAACCATTATAGGTCAAAGTACGGCCTCCAGAAAAGGAGGTGCTTGTCTATTCAAAAGATAATTGAACAAAAGGTTATTCTTCATGTCCGTTAATTCAATTTCTACATAAATTGTATATCTCTGTCAAATATTTATGATATCGCGTTTTTAAACTTTATGTTCAATTTCCAAACACTAACACCATTATAACACTCCAAGACGATATTATGAACGAATGATTGGTCTTAAAAAAGTCTAATCAATGGTGTACGTGGGATAGCTCAGGAATATGACTGTTGTTTTCCATTCATTCGGTTGGTTGATATAGTCTAACGTTTGATTTTTTGTCAGTTCGTATGGACTTTCCCTTCCTGCCATCTTGAAAGATAAATTTAAAGGCAAAGCGTAACTTGGTGATATGCATTAAAAACATTACCATTAAATGTTAACATTATTTTATCCTTTGATAATTAATCAATTTTAAGTCCACACTCAAAGACAATGCTAAGCAAACTAGTGTTGAGAAAAAATGACAATCCGTAATTTCACGGTCAACGGTAGCAAATTAAGTCTAAGATATAGTTACATCCTTTTGTCGTCAATCGATAATTGTAATAGATAAATCATAGAATAATAACGATTAAGGTTCCATAACTCTGGAACAACAATAAAACATGATTTGATGTCAAGGGAACGTTTAAACTTAAAAGTCGAAGAGAATCTGACAAAGACATGGCAAAATAAAAGTGGATAAAAATACAAATAGATAAACCTTTGTATTTCAATGTCATATACAACAAATTATACGTGAAAGCGTGGAAATACATTTGTTTATCATTTTTCAACTCAGTTGTAAATTAGATGCAACAGTAGTTAACCGATGTTCAAATCTCATCAACCCATAAGAATATGTAAATCGAGACAAAAAAAAAGTACAACTGAGGGAATCGCATGAACTCTATGGGGTGCGACCAGGTGCGTCAATAGGGTAAGGCGTCTCCTACTGTGTATTCATCAACTGTCATGAGAATCCACACTCAGTACAAATGTAATAATCAGCAATAGGACACAACTGGTAAATTTACAGAAACTAAGGTTTCAACTCCCTCAGGCAAAGTTGACCTTAGATGAATTTGGCTATTTTTTTTAGGTATTTTTGTCATATAGCTCTTCAACTGTTTCGGTACTTTTACATCCCTCGGATTTCAAATGTTTGGCATTGAGCGTTCCTGATGAAGGTAAATCCAGAAAAGCGCTTCGGACGCATGAACGGTCCGTGTATATTTGCGTCCATTCGTTTTTCATTTTGAAATATCAAAAACAAAAAACAAAAAACGAGTGTTTTCATTTTTCGTTTTTGATTTCTCAAAAACCAAAACGAAAAACAAAAGTGTTTTCATTTTTCGTTTTTGATTTCTCTAAAACCAAAACGGAAAACGAAAGTGTTTTCATTTTTTGTTTTTAATTTCTCTAAAACCAAAATGAAAATCTAAAGTGTTTCCGTTTTTCGTTTTTGATTTCACTAAACAAGAATTTTGTATTTAATTTTAATTATTTCTCGTTTTATAATGTACAATGTTTTGCTTTCTTGTTTCACAGTCATTGATAGTAAATAATGCCAATGTAAACACCCCGGTGTTCTTTCAACATAATGTAGACAAAATAGACCGCCTGACTTATGAATTGAACTACGGTGATAAATGAATCAAAGCCTTTCAAATTACCTTGTTTATATCTTTAATAAAAATAAATTATTATATTTAAATATTAAACGAATCATAAATCTAAATTGTACAATACAATATTATATAAAGATGGTACAAATAAATAGATTGATTACAACATCACATTAACAAGGAGGTTACTCCTTTTAAAACTTATAAGAAAACTACCCCGGTCGTTAAAGTATACATGCACAGTCACTGTGGTTATCAGATCTTTAATCGAAGATAATGTCGACGGATGCAAAAGACATTATCAATCTGAACAATAAGAGTGCGTGATCTTTACTTTTAAATTTAGAAAGGTTGATATCAGATGATTGGAATTCATGACCAAGGTCCATTATACGAACTTTCAGGACGATAATGTGTTTTGCTTGATCAATTGATTGAAAAACAAATTTCCGCAATTTCACAATTCAAACCGGGATAAGCATTCAATCATTTTGCCATTCGGAGCCTACTCGGTATTAGTTTTGCTTATTTTTGAAAGCTATATGGTGACCTTAACTAGAGCCTGGGTGTGGATGGGGGTTTACGGAATAGAGAATATAGGGCAAAAAATATGAATAATAGAGACAATGAGCCAAGAAATAAAAAAAAAAAAAAAAATAGAATAATGAGGTGTTAAAATATAAAGAGGACAGAATAATTGGCAAAAAGTATAAAGAAATAAAGAATAGGGAAAAATGGCCTGAAACACTGATTAAAGAATAGAGAAAATCGGCATAGAATATCAAAGAATACAGAAATGAAGAACCCCGTATCCAGACCATCATCCTAGTTGCCTAAACCAACGTTATTTTGTCTCCGGTAGATTGTTATTGGTTATCATACGTTTTCTTTTTATTTCTATGCCTATCATTTAAGACATGAGCTTTCATAATTTGCCAGCTTATTACATTATAAAAAAGACTAAGCCGAACATCACTCTGGATTTTTTCTCAAGTGGACCTACCCTACCACACCATTACCGAAAAGTTAATAAAAATTCTACGGCAATACTTTTGTCCGCACTAGGTGCAAAGGGAAGTTGGGTAGCTGAGGTCTACTGGAGAAAAAATCCAGGGTGTTATTCGTCTTAGTTTTTTTTTTTTTAAGTAGGTCCAAAGTTGGGGTCCGCGGACACCCTTACCGAAAATTTAATAAAAAAAAAATTCTAAGGCAATACTTTTGTCCGCACTAAGACAAAGGGAAGCTTAGTAGCTGAGGTCTACAGTAGAAAAACACAGGGTATTTTTCGGCTTAGTTTTTTTTCTAAAGTAGGTCCAAAGTTGAGGTCAGATACCCTACCCAACCCTTACCGAAAAGTTAACAAACAAAATTCTATGGCAATACTTTTTCCGCACTAGGTGCAAACGTAAGCTAGAGACCTAGCGCCTACTTGATCAAAATTCCCAGTTTGGGTATAGCACGGATTATTTTTAAAGCTAATAAATAATTTCCTTGCCCACCATAATTTGAGTACAAAAATAACCCTTTCGTCCAATCATAAGTAAGCGAAATCCACAGTTTCAGAAGTAGAATGTTTTCTCAAAACAGTTTTTGTGGCAAAAAAAGTTAAAGCACGAGTGCAACTTTTTTCTTCTAATGCAGAACAATTGTTACTTTTCATGAACTATTTGACAGGATGCCGAGAATATGGAAAGCTATTTCACACAATAGTGCAATTTTGCCAACATTTAAATAATTTCATAATTATTTACGATTCTATATACACTCAAAAGTGTTGACTATTTGAAATGTAAAGCGTGCAGCGTGCAGCACGCTGTGTGATGTATTGACAGCGATTTCTATTGTATTTATATAATTAATGAACAAGAAATGAAATTTTGAAATTCATTGAATAGTGTCTTTGACTGCTTAATTATATATTAAAAACTGATAATATAGTGGTTATATATTAATAAAAAAATTTGAAGTACGTTTGAATCTTATGCAACATTTGGGTTTATATAAACATCTGAAAACTGGCTGCTAGCGAAGTGGCTGCTAGCGAGTGGCTGCTTGCTTGAACCTTGTCTCACAAATTCCGCATTTTCATTCACGTCTTCACATTACAGGTTTCAATAAATGTTTAGTAAATTATGTCAATGTGAAGAAAATGACCCGTATTATGCCAACAACTGGTTTTAAAATTAACTAGTTTATTTCCGATGCAAAGACCTTATAAGTAAATCAATATTAATACATAAGTATGTCATCTTTAATGATTTGTCATGGGGTTTTTGATTATGTGATTACTTGGCCATTTTTTTAGTGATTATTTGATTACTAGACCAAATATTTCATGATTATTTGATTATCTAGGACTGTATTTTAGATTAATTGATTACCAAGTTTAAACAATAAATTTGTGTGTATAGCATACATATAAAATTTGGCTTGAAAGACGTTATTTTTTTTCGCCTCGCTCCGCTCGGTAAAATTGTTAAGAATTAAGTCCGAAGATTGAACGCGTTTGTCCAGTAATCTTATTAAAATTCATACAAAAAAGTTTTATAAGTATAACGAAATCAGAGATATATCTTTTAATTAGATTGGTTCGTCTAATTTAGTATTTTTATCTGAAGTAAATTTACTGTCAGTAACTGCGAGTACTCTCAAATCGTACTTTCTTGTTTATTTGACCTGTTGATACTAATTGTAATGCTTTTTTTGTTATTTAATGTTATCCAGGGTTATATCTGGTCTATATACCAGCTTTGATAAGTGTTTGGTACTAATATAAATTTCCACTTCGTACTATGAACATCAATATTATTTATTTTGTTAAAATATTTCCTTTCTCTATTGTAATTGTATACGTATACCTAACAACAAAATTATTTTATTTACCTGTGTTTAAAGTTATTGCAAATGGCTGATATTTTTGTTCGAGTATATTTTTTTCTTAAATTGTTTAACATTTCATACCGATATAGCATGTCACTTTTATTATACTTCCTTATTTTATTTATTTTGAATTTGCATTGTATCATAGGTCAAATTTATTTGTTCAGTGTATGTTCAATGGTGTTACTATGTCCTTTGATTGAGTTAAGCTATTTCAGTTGATATTTTATAGTGTGTCTTTCTATGTTGTGATGTTACACTATTGTTTCAGAAAAAGGGTGAAGGTTTGGTACCATTAAAACGTTTAAACCCGCTGCATTTGTTTGCACCTGTCCTAAGTCAGGAATCTGATGTTCAGTAGTTGTCGAATGTTGATGTGGTTCATAAGTGTTTGTCGTTTCTCGTTTTTATATAGATTAGACCGTTGGTTTTCCCGTTTGAATGGTTTAACACTAGTAATTTTTGGGGCCCTTTATAGCTTACTGTTCGGTGTGAGCCTAGGCTCCGTGTTGAAGACCGTACTTTGACCTATAATGGTTTACATTTATAAATTTTGACTTGGATGGAGAGTTGTCTCATTGGCACTCATACCACATCTTCTTATATCTATTTACTAACTTCTTTAATAAAGGATTTGAACAAGAATGTGTCCATAGTACATGAATGCCCCACTCGCACTATCATTTTCTATGTCCAGTGGACCGTAAATTGCGGTCAGAACTCTAATTTGGCATTAAAATTAGAAAGATTATATCATATGGAACATGTGTACTGAGTTTCAAGTTGATTGGACTTCAACTTCATCAAAACTACTTTGACCAAAAACATTAACCTGAAGCGGAACAGACGGATGAACGGAAGAACAAACGGACGCACAGACCGAAAACATAATGCCTATAAATGGGACATACATTCACAAAATGTGCTGAAATTGAATAAAGGTCTTGTAAATCTCAATTAGACCATAACAGGCATATCCAAATAAAGTTCCCTGAAGTCACAAACAACTTCCCTCACTTGTAGATCTATTTCCACTACTTCTGCAATATTGTATTTATCAATAATAATATAAATAGAAATTGTATGCATGTAAATTAAAAACGACCAGGGTAAACTTATCAATCCTTTAAATAAACTTATTTTAAAAGGTTACCAATTGAACACTGTAAATAGGTCTTTGAATATTGTTTTTATTGGTATAAATATTAATTTTGTAAAATTATACTACATATTATTGTTATACACATCAAGGTACTACAATCTGTTGATACCTATGATTTGGCATTCCACAAGGTCATGTCTTTCTCTGACTGTTAATGACGTCTTTACACTAAATCCATTGGATGTTGGATGTGTACTGATTGATATTTTAGTCTTAGATACATGATTTTTGTATTAGTTGTTATTGGCTTTAAACTAGCTGTCAGTACTGCCAATACTCTCAAATCTGTACTTTGTGTCCTTTTTTGTTTGTTAAGGATGTATAAATACCCTGCCACGTCCGGTCTGTGCTTTTGTTAGATTTTTTTTTTCTGTTTTGTATCGATCTGATATGTTAAGCCCTTTTCAACTGATTTTTATAGTTTGTTCTTATGTTGTTCTGTAACAAAACTTGTCCCAGGTTAACGGAGGGTTGAGCGCTCACTTGCATGTTTAACCCCGCCACATACTGTATGTGCCTGTCCCAAGTTAGGAGCCTGTAGTTCAATGGTTGTCGTTTGTTGATGTCTGTCATATTTGTTTTCGTTTTATTGTGTTATAAATTAGGCCGTTTTTCTCAACTGAACTGTTTTATATTTTCAAGTCAGAGCCTTTCATAGCCGACTATACCCTACTGGTTTTTTCTCATTGTTGAAGGTGGTACGGTTGCCTATATATAATTGCTTACATCCACTTCATTTGAACTTTGGGGATAGTTGTCACATTGGCAATCATACCACATCTCCTTATAAAAATGTTGAGGGGGGAGGGGGGGTGAAATTTGTATTTCTTAGGAAAGTTCCAATGTTTTCCTCCCAGGTCACCCAGTTTTAATTGGATATTTTCTCATTTTGCTGTGCCCTTAGATTTGTGTTTAAGGCCAACCAGAGCTTACTGCCTGTTGGTGGGTAGTTGAAGACTATATGGTAAGCTCTAGGTGTCTTTTTGTGTATTGTATATGGTGATTTGGTGATGTCTTCATGCCATTGTCCCATTACTTTATATAGACAGCTTATCAGTCAACCATATCTATCAAAGACGACAAATGATGGCCAAAGTTCTCCTGGCCTTTGTATAGTCAGGCGAGAAACAAGATATAAACGGACTTGGCTTGGTATAAACATGTATATTTAGTAAATTCGTATAAATTCAAGTCAAATTAATATTTCAAAACAACATAAAAATATAAAAGTGTAGAAAAAATTTGTTTGTGTGTGGCCATGGATAAAGGCATATTTTCAGTCTGGGTAAAAATTATTGACTTCGGGTACAAATCCTGCCCCACCCCAGAGAATCAAATGGTTGCTTCCTTGGGAATAAAAGAGATTGAAGATGTTGAGAATGAAGATCAGGTAATAATTTTATGTTCTGCGGCGACGTTAAAGGAACACCAATCAGTCAATCGATCTTTATGACTATGGCTTCAGTTGTGTAATATTCCTTGTTGTAAAAGTTTTTTTGCTTTGTGTAGACTTATTAAGACTTGGAATAGATCTACGATGACTAATGAACGGTCGTGTATGGTTTGGCAATTTCACATGCCTACCAATAATAAAATTGACAATGGAAATGGGGAATATGTCAAAGAGACAACAACCCGACCAAAGAGCAGACAACAGCCGATGTCCAGATATGATACGATGCTACCGGACATAGAAAAAACTGTCCTTTTTTCATGGAAAATTAAACTGTTCCAGTATATTAAAGAATACAAAACTAGCTCTCTTTTCTGTAAATACAAATAAAAAGCTGACATGGGTGAGATTAAAGCTAGAAATCCCAATCTCCCAATTCACTTAAAAAGACCATATATAGATATAAGAAGATGTGGTATGAGTGCCAATGAGACATTTCTCCATCCAAGTCACAATTTGTAAAAGAAAGACTATTGTAGGTCAAAGTACGATCTTCAACACGGAGCCTTGGCTCACACCTAACAGCAAGCTACAAAGGGCCCCAAAATGACCAGTGCAAAACCATTCAAACGGGAAAACTATGCAACGGTTTAATCTATATAATAAACAAGAAACGAGAACACTTATGAACCACATCAACAAACGGCAACTACTGAACATCAGGTTCCTGACTTAGAACAGGTGCAAACAAATGCAGCGGGTTTAAACGTTTTAATAGGTACCAAATTCACTCTTCTCCGAAACAATAATGTAACATATGACCCTTAATATTGAAGGGCTAAACTTGCATTGAGCCGTGTTTAGGCCCTAAGATAGAAAATAAAGAGATGTGCATGGGACAAAATCGCACACATTACATAGAAAAAATACAAATTATCAATGAACAGGGCTTTTATTCCTGTTCTTCATCTTGAAAGTAGCTGGAGGGTCTTCAACGAGGAAAAGAACCATTCATACCCTGAAAACAACAGCCACACACTTTGTTATGTGGATTACAATGTTTTGCTTTATCCTACACCGTCGATTTTTCTCCAGAAGACCCCAGGTACCCAGCTTCCTTTGCACCTAGTGCGGACAAAAGTGTTGCCGTAGATTTTTTATTAACTTTTCGGTAATGGTGTGGTAGGGTGGGTAGCTGAGGTCTACTTGAGAAAAAATCCAGAGTGATACTCGGCTTAGTCATTTTTTATAATGGAATAAGCTGGCAAATTATGAAAGCTCATGTCTGAATTGATAGGCATAGAAATAAAAAGAAAACGTATGAAAACAAATAACATTCTACCGGAAACAAAATAACGTTGGTTTAGACAACTAGTATGATGGTCTGGATGCGTATGTCTTCATTTCTGTATTCTTTGATATTCTATTCCATTTTCTCTATTCTCTAATCAGTGTTTCAGGCCATTTTCTCTATTCTTTATCATGTTTATTTTCTTTAACAAGGTAATTTGAAAGGCTTTGATTCATTTATCACCGTAGTTCAATTCACAAGTCAGGCGGTCAATTTTGTCTACATTATGTTGAAAGAACACCGGGGTGTTTACATTGGCATTATTTACTATCAATGACTGTGAAACAAGAAAGCAAAACATTGTACATTATAAAACGAGAAATAATTAAAATTAAATACAAAATTCTTGTTTAGTGAAATCAAAAACGAAAAACGGAAACACTTTTGATTTTCATTTTGGTTTTGGAGAAATCAAAAACAAAAAATGAAAACACTTTCGTTTTCCGTTTTGGTTTTAGAGAAATCAAAAACGAAAAATGAAAACACTTTTGTTTTTCGTTTTGGTTTTAAGAAATCAAAACGAAAATGAAAACACTCTCGTTTTTGTTTTTTGTTTTTGATATTTCAAAATGAAAAACGAATGGACGCAAATATACACGGACCATGAAATTATTAAACGTGTTGTTTTCAATTTTTTACATCACTGGGTCGATACCTCTGCTGGTGGACTATCAGTCCCCGAGGGTATCATCAGCTCAGTAGTCAGTACTTCGGTACTGACATGATTTATAACAAACTTTTCTAAAATTGTCCGTTTATAAATTTTTAAATTATAAAGAAACTAAGGTTTCAACTCCCTCAGGCAAAGTTGACCTTAGATGAATTTGGCTATTTTTTTTTTTTAGGTATTTTTGTCATATAGCTATTCAACTGTTTCGGTACTTTTACATCCCTCGGATTTCAAATGTTTGGCATTGAGCGTTCCTGATGAAGGTAAATCCAGAAAAGCGCTTCGGACGCATGAAATTATTAAACGTGTTGTTTTCAATTTTTTACAGATCAGACGACTATTCATGCATTTAAAGAACTAAGACCGCGAAAACATGTCGCTTGTGAGTGAGGACACAGACACATCGTATCAATCAACCAATTCGGGTTGGTTAACGTTAAACTTATGCAGTGTCCACTTAAGTCGTTCTTTCTCATAACTCTTTTAGAGTGTTTTAGGAGCACAACCCTTTTAATGAAGTCCGCATAACGTGAATATTCTCGATAGAAACGTATAAATTGAATAAAGTAAACTCAACGTAATACGATTAGGCAGAGGGTATGTTACTGGTGAGATGCGCAAAATTGACAATTGAAAAAATGTGTCACAAATTCTTGTTTGAAGTTGTCCATCTGTGTCAATATCAAGATAGGAAGCAGACCGTCTATTGTCGGATGCATCCTTAATCTGAAGTTCATTTGAATATATGTGATGCAAACATTCACTGAAATGTAGATCATCGAGTAACAGGACATATCATTTAAAAATAAAAGTGAAATCACACGTGAGAAGGTTCTGTATGACATTTGATTCATATGAGTATGAACAAGTCGGCCATTTGGGAATCTCAATGTGATCGCATTTACCGATGAAATATCAGTCAACCAAGTTCAAAATATTTGTTGGCTAATATATATTCAAGCATTTTAATGGTTTCTCATTCGGAGTGTTGGAATCAGTGTGGTTCTCCAAATAGTAAGATTTGCAATGGTCTAATTTATACAAGGACTTTGTCTCTACGATCCCCATTTAATACAAAAATACTGTTTGATTAGAATTTGTAGTCGATCTTTCAATTGAGAGTGGGAATAGTAATGTAGAGGGTAGATAAGTGTTGACATTACTGCAAAATTGTTAAGACTGTGATTGGAGAAGTTCTTAAGAATTTTAAAAAATCCATATCTGATTGACACCACTGGTTAAAAATACCTCGTCGTCATAATATGTCTGAAGGCCATCATAAACTGCAGAAAGAATGGTAGTAAAGGAAAAAAACTTCACAAAGAGTTTAGACTGTAAATTCAGAAATAAATTATAAGGGTTTTTATTTTAGCGATTACTATCCTGATTTTTTCGTAATAATAAAAACATCGCAACAAATCATTCATTTACAGTATTTATCGTTATAAAATACATTCAGTTCTTAAAAATCACTTCAATTTAATATTATTGCAATAGGAAAGAGATACGGAAGAGGGGGATAACACCTCGTTGAAACGGTGTGAAATCAGGTGCACTCGAAAATGGGTATTTCAAAGATCACATGAATTAATGAGAATTGATAATCCATCAAAATTACAGAAAGTAAAGAGTGAACAACACGAACTCAATTAAAATTCAGGTAGAATAATTTAAATGTGCTATTATTTTCCATAACTTTAGTGTTATACCTAACGAGAGAAATTAACTACACGAAATTCCAAAATAAAAGCTTAAAGTAGACAAAATATGAAGGTCTAATAGAAATACTCTATGTCGGAATCTTGATGTCTATAAATCAAAATTAGAATTAATTACAAAGAATGCATGAAGCTAGCATTACCCTTTAACTTCATGTTCCGCTGAATAGATGATGTCCTCTCACTAAATATTTGGTGACTATATTAAACGCATCTATCCCATCGAACTTGAAATAAAGGATAACACATGTTAAGGGTTAATTCATATCTAGAAATTGATCATGTGGGTCGGTCGAGAACAAAACCTTACGACAAAAGATATTATTTCAGCTTCCAAATTGTGAAATTTCGATTTCTATGTTGCAACATACCAGCAGCACCTACATATAAGGCATATATCTCCCAGTGAATACCATATTCTAGAGCTTTTGTTTCCTATCATGATTTCCTTGATAAAGGACTGATCCTTACAAGGAAGCTCCAATGGTTCCACGTGGTAAAGTTTAAGTCATCCCTTTGAAAATGTTATGGACGCCATCACAAGTCAGTTGACAGTTATGGGATATCTGTTTCACTAATGACGACAATTATGTTCCATTTGTCGACATAACAACGATACAATCCTATTTTCCTTTAATATAGAATCACCGAATGAGACTAATCACCAAGTGAGACTTTTCGTCGTTTTTCGTTTTTTTTTTTTTTTTTGCTATGGTGTTGTCAGTTTGTCTTCGACTTAGAAGTTTTAATGTCCCTTTGGTATCTTTTGCCTCTCTCTTATTAATTGACTCGGTGGTATATTAGTATCACAACTATCATGCATTCACAATTTTTACTTATTTTATTCAAAAGAAATGTATATAACGTCCAAAACTTCTTTAAACATTTGATCTAACGTTGATCTTGCCACGAAAGGTTCCAATCCTCACCGTTCGATACATCAATATGAGTATAGCAATTCATTTACGAAGTTGTCTTTCCCTTAACATTTGCTTTATATTGTCCCTTAGTATCTTCTCAATTTTCTTTACATAAGCAACCAAAAATACACTTGTTTCAATTTCTTAAACTTATGTAAGTATTCAGTATCAAATCTGTACATGTGAAATTGTGAAATTCTTATATTATCATACTTTAATTACAATATTGAACCATATTTTTTCTCATTTGTTTTTAAACGAAATTGGCGTCTAGCGTACCGAATTTGGCACTGCTTAGCCGTATTTGCATTTAACATAAAATTTAATTGTTTGGTCCATAACATATATAAAATACTACTGCAAATCATTTCAAATATCCACAACAGTGACAGTATGGTTGGTATAGTTTCACCTTCCAAAATGGCTTGTTTTGAACATTTCAGTAATTAAATAGTAAGGCGTCTAATCAACGGTTCCTGCAGATGGATTGTAAAAAGACTTCCCCGACCTAGGTATGAACTAGATTAGATTATTAGATATTAATTACATGTATAATAAAAATCTGTGGCATTTTATATTGATTTAAAGTTTTACCTCAACGTATTAAATACGTATCATCGTATGTCTTTCGGTATAATTTCCAGAGCAGGTTGTCTTTAATTTACGTGCTTAAGTATCACCATGCTAGTTAAAAATGTTTTTGTTTCTGATACTAGTACTAGTGCTAGTAATCTATATCATAAAGTTTCATTACAATTGTTTGGATGAGGTAATTAAAATTTGAAGAAAAAAAAGTATTATTTCCTTATAGATATAAGCAGATGTGGTATGAGTGCCAAAGAGACAACTCTCCATCCAAGTCACAATGTGTAAAAAGTAAACCATTATAGGTCAAAGTACGGCCTTCAACACGGAGCCTTGGCTCACATCGAACAGCAAGTTATAAAGGGCCTCAAAAATGACTAACGTAAAACCATTCAATCAGGAAAACCAAAGGTCTAATATATAAAAAACGAGAAACGAGAAACACTTATGAACCACATCAACAAACGACAACCACTGAACATCAGGTTCCTTTATGTTCATTATGATGTAACAGGTCATTTAGTCAAAGCCATTTTCAAAGAATTCATGTTCAATCAACGGGAAATGATAATATTTGCGGAAGAAATTCGAAAAACATTTTAATACTTAATTGAATTAGTCATTATAGTATATTGAGATCAGTTTTTATTGTCCTTATATAAATAACTTAATTGAATATAGTGCATAACATAACGTTTGTGATTGTAATATTTTTCTTTATCTTTAAAGTTCGAGATGCAAGCCATTGTCATTTATAAAGGTTAGTATTTCTTTTATACGTATCTAAATGTAAAATAATTTTTTTTTTTTTTTCATTTCTTTTGAAAATTGATGATTCGCTATATATTTCTGTAGTATTTGATTTTTGTTTTCCAAATTTGAATTATTGTCTTTATTTATTTGATCCGAGATGTTTAAAAGAATTTTACATATCCTTTTATTAGTAGCAATAACATTGGCAAATGATGACGATTACTGCTAGCAGACAAATAACAACATAAAGGAAGAGTTTGCAACAATTGGGTTCACGAAAGTTTTGAAATGTCCTGTCAGCCAAGACTTGCAGTATAAATGGGAGAATGACAACGACACAATTGTCATAGGAGAAAGCATAAATCCAGATCTACACAACCTCAACAAATTTACTATTGATCGCCAACCAAACGAATACAATTTAAATATATCCAATATCACAACGGCTGGCAAGGGGAAATACTGTTGTGAACAGAAAATGTTTCGATGTTGTATACAGTTACATGTTAAAGGTAATTTGTGTTAATTGATTTACTTATAACCACACAGTTTTCTGTCCGTTCGTTCGTTTGTCCTTCCATTTGACCTTCAATCCCATTTTTGTATACACGATCGCCTTTTCTTCGAAACCCGTTATTTCAATTTATTGACAAAACAATATAATATACTTCATATAATGTCGTTGTGCACCGTCTATTTTGTTTAAGATCCAAGTTATTTTTTGTATTCTCCTTTGCAAATAATCGACTTTGTTATTGCATTATGCCAAAAAGTAATATAACAAAAATACCGAACTCCAAGGAAAATTCAAATCGGAAAGTCCCTTATAAAATTGCGAAATCAAAAGCTCAAACACATTTAACTAAGAAAACAACTGTCATATTCCTGACTTGGTACAGGCATTTCCTTATGTAGAAAATGGTGGATTAATTCTGGTTTTATAGCTAGCTAAACCTCTCACTTGCATGACGGTCGCAAAAAAATCCATTATATTTACAACAATGTGTGAACAAAACAAACAGACATAATAGGTAAAAATGTCAAAAATAGGGGTACAGCAGTCAACATTGTGTTATAATCTTTATCACTATAAAAACGAACAAATATGTCAATTAAGAAAAACAAAATGGCATATAGAAAAAGCACATAAGCAAAAATGGAAGACAAGAATACAACAAATAACCACAGCACAACACTACATTGGCGGGATGCATAAGCCCCGCCAAATGGATATTACCAAAAATGAACTAAACAGTTAAGGTTAATAATTTACAAAAACAAATAAAAGAACACTATAACACGTAGTTAAGATGATAAACAACGTCAGTACCTAGAATCTATACTTCAAGACCATCATGTATTATTTGTGAAGTTGATACGAAATATTTCTCAACAAGGTCTTTGTATCTTCCGATGAACTTTTTTAGAAAAAGGACGAGACGTTCTTTGATATAACCATGGTTCATCAACTTTCTGCACAGACACGGGTGACGTTTTATAAAGTCTGGGTAGCAGCTGCAAGCTCTTGGATACCGAATGAGTTGGGAAATGTCTATCCCATATGCAGGTGAAGTTGGTATATTGCTACTAAGGTGGGGGAAATTGATAATTTCAAAATTAAAATCGTTTCGTTTATCATAGATTCTGGTACTGAGATGACCGCTTATGTCAAATTCGAGGTATTAGACTAAAAATGAGGCGGAGGAAGCCGTGTCTGTTGTTTCTTTAATTCTAGTTCTGGAGGATATATGAAGGGAATCCAATCAGAAAAATTTAGATTGTTAATAGAAAGAACATCATCAGTATATCTGAATGTGAAATTAAATGATATGGCTTCTTTGATCTTCTTGTTTTTGACAAGTGTCTGAAGGAACTCCGTCTCGTATGAAAAGTGTTCATAAGGTACAGCCACACATCATAACCAAATTCTGTATCTATGAAAAAGTAAAGGGTTTAAGTCATTTGTTGTAACGAAATCCCTGACTTAATAATTTACCCGGCAGTGACAGTTTCTAGACTTACACCAAAACATCTTAACAAAGTCTTGTGTGAGTAGGTCGACTAAGTTTTATGAGGTTAAAAATAACCTTTATACAATAGAAAAGTCAAAGCAACAAATCATATTAAACCATTCCTTTAACTTTATATCGGAAACCTAAACAGCCAACTATTAAATCCGGTCATGCAAAATTAATTCATACAGTAATAGCAAGGAGGACACAGCACTACTGACGAGCAAATAAACCATTATACTCACTGCAAATTGTTTTTAATATACATGTAAATGATGCGGCTAGGTTTTTTTATTGTTCCAAAGCCTATGTAGACATTCAGTTTTCGTGGAATTTAAAATTCATGGTCCGCCATTTCCTCCTCCAGTCTTAGTTAATGTACACAACTTTGTTAACAACACTTAAAGGATATGTATTCCACCAGCTACACATGAATGATGTTTGGCTTTTTACACTATTGTTAGCTGGAAGTTGTAGAAAGTAAAAACCAAATAAATGTATACAAATGCCATGTATTCACTTACAGCTAGGAAAACACTTCATGTATTTTTCATGCTAGTTTAACAAGGTTGATGAAATGAATTATGTTTCAATAATTTTTAATTTACCAAGAATGTTTTTTCGTGCTGTCTCTACTTGAACTAAACCATAGTAAATATAAATAGACCTCTAAGGGTGGTTTTCCAATTTGAGTGTGATGTAGCTAGTCGCAGTGAAATGTAATGACAATTAAAGAAAATTATGTTTTCCTTTCTATGTTTTATTTGAAATATTTTCTCTTTTCATCCAGTCTTGCTAATATAAGTTACATTCTATTGTTAAAGTTTTAGATCCAAAATGGCAACCCCATTTATCGTCGAAAATTCGGAGGCTAAATTTATAAATATACCATCAAAATGAATCCGTGACGTGTCTAATATTTAAAAATAATGATTATCATTTATGTACTTCACTTTATGTATGATTCAGAGGTGCCAGAAGTTTCCGTTATCCAGCTCGATAATGGTTCCTTGTTGTGCAGTACAGTTGGTTTTCCGGATAACATAAGATACTCAATGTGGGAACACAAATCACCATCGGGAAAACACCTACGATATTTAAAAGGAACACAAAATGGAATTCTAAATTTAGACACTTTGGACGGGAACATTGGGCTTGATACTACGTACAGTTTGGACGGGATGTATATTTGTCAGGATATCAACCATATGGCAGAAGAACGGAGACACACATTTAGAATTTGGGTTTAAAGGTAATTACCGTAGTTAATGTAAGCTTATATTATAACATTAATTAAGCTCTTTTGAGATAAGTTGTTTTCAAAAAAATTCCATATTGGTACGTTTATGCATTTGCGATTAACATTGGGCAATCCTGGTTATGATGTTTATAATGGAGCCATGATAGCGATATTGAATCGTTTCATACTAAACTGGGTTTCGAAAAAAAGCCAATTTAAAATTACTCATGGTTTCCCTCAATTCTAAAATCTGATAAATAACATTTTCCAAGTGAATCATTCAAGAAAAACCTTAAATAAATAAAATTGTAATCAGTTGACAAGAAGTTAAATAATTCTATAAATAAAGTATTATAGAATTTATAAGAAGTAAAGGATTCGTGAGCAATAATCAACGCGCGACGTTATTCGCAAGTTGAATATCGTTTCTGAATCCACTACTCCCTATACATTATCTAGCTTAACCCATTTCTGGTAAAACGACAGTTTATTTTATGTTTTGACGATAAATAAAGGGAATTGCATAAAGATAATTTTATATTTGGTCTATTTTATTCTTCAATAGTTGAAAATTATTATATCCACACGGTTAACATCTATATTTAGACATTCGACAAGTTCGAAAAAGTTAACAATATAAATATAATTTAAAATTTTATACATCTGTTAAGGTTAATTCTGCAATTGTTCAGAGAGTATACGCAATCATAACTGTTAGACATTTGGTATATCCAAGATAAAGGTAATTAGTTTTACTGGCTACCATAACAAAAAAAAATATTTGAACGTGAAGAATCAATTGTGCTTTAGGGTTGTGAGTATGAATATTGTATTTTTTTCATTTCGAAACCATCTCGCCGATAGCCGTGATCTTCAAGTTGTCGTTGGTTACGAAAGTCAGCACGATAACTAACATGCATCAATAATACGGAGTTTTAACCTGAAAGATTTTTTCAGTATTTTTTTTTTTTTTTTTTTTTCGCGTTGCAACAGTTTTGTCGTTCTATATTTTTGTACTGCTTTGTATTTATAACGCTTTATTTGCATACAGTTAAATTGAGTTGTATTGGTTTTTGATTCGGAAAATGTTCAACGTTATATTCCATGGGTTAACAAAACCTTCCCCAGCAAACAAAAAAACCCTCAAAAATGAAAATAATCAAATATTATCAACTAGCTATTATGTATTATAGATACAATGAATAAGCGTTGATTCTTGAAAAAGAAACCATGAGCCCGGAGGGCGAATGGTTTGTTTTTCATGAATCAACGCTTATCCATTTTATCTACAACTTAAACTATTGTGTTGATGTCTTTTCAAAATTAAAGCCTTTTCTTAATTAGAAGGTATTGTAAGTGAGTTTAAATAACATGTTATCATGTTCAATGATACATTAATAAATCTAAGTTCACAATTAATTGGTTAGAGAAATACAAATATAACATAACACGTCTGTCTTTAAATTATCAGACATCTGAATGTTATCCGTAATTTACAAAATAAGACATATTCGAACTTATTTCTAAGTATATATAATAAGTATGTTACCGAAATTTCTAGCAAGAAGCCTAATTTTAGGCACATCACGATTTACTCGCATAGGGATTTGCGAATAAACATTTGTAAAAATATGTAAAAAAACAGATGAAATCATACTATATTTATAAAACAAAAATGGACAAATTGAATGTAATCATTTTCGTTTCAAATATGTGAAATAGCCAAAAATAATCCAAAAATAAACGGGAAAACCCGCTATTATTACAAAAATATCCACAATAACATACAAAATAAGAAACACAGAAACACTAAAGAATAGGGACAACAAAAGAATACAGGATTCGAATCTAAACCGACAAGTCTCTACCATTAACTTGACTCTTTAACTCATTGATCTTAACCATGCTAGCCTCGCGGCTACCAACTTATACTATACAATTGCCTATTATGTATATAAAGGTACAAGCCCTGTGTGTCCGTTGTACCGATGTGTATCATATGTTTATTTATATATAAAATAGACATCTAAATTGCAACCAATTGGTAGCCGAGAGGTTCCGTCGATGTGTTGATGTCAGTCACACATAATAGATTTCAAGGAGGGGTTCGATTCAGTGAAGGCATATAGAAATTACAAAAATAAAAGATAAGTTTTTAAATTAATTCCATTAGCGAACAGAAATCAGTAAATTAGCCTATTCAAACTTAATGAAATTAGGCAAACAAAGAAAACAATTGGATATAATTTGGTGAGTCCATTTCAGCGACAGATTTAGGAAGCGTTGAAAAAGAATCCACGGTAAATGAATAGGCTGACGACACGAAAATGGTTTAAACATTGTACCTATTGGAAATTGACAATAAAACAGCAACATGATTTGTGTGCATATGTATTAATAAGAGTTATCAATAAAATGCTTTAAGAATATAAATTATTAGCAATTGTATATCAGCAATCGTAGTCGAGTTGTATCATGCACGGACCGAAGACTATTCCGATTATTGAAGAAAACACTTGCAAGTTCGAACCCATAATGTATCGAACGTTTTTGTGAGGTAAACAGTTGACTAAATTATTTTTGTAAGTTAAAAGTTTAAAGTTAGAATATAAGTTAATTTTGGTTGACATTGGATTCTTACAAAAAGTCTACTGTTAGAACAATAGACTGACATCATAGAAATTGATTAATCTTTGGGTAAGCTTTAAGTATTTTTAAGTGGATAACACAAAACTGATTAAACACAAAAGAAATCAAAACAACAAAATTTGTTAACATTTGACAGAATATTTGCCCCTTACCCCTAAAAATGGGGGTGGGTCTATGCCCTAGGCGCCTGTGAATAAAAGTCAATTGTTCAAATACATTAAAAGATTTAGAGTACGAGTTTCATTTGAAATAGGAATCCCTGAATGTCTTCGCGAAACTGTGGAAAGTGATCATTCAGATGGTTCTATTTAACTGCAAGTCGACGTGTACAGTTCAAGTAATTTGTCTTATAACTGGCTGAAGTCGGAAGTGGACCTGCCTATAAACCAGTCCCCAAAACACAAGTAACAATAACTGAACGTCAAAGAATGGTAGAACTGTGTAACTATCTAGTACAACTGAATTCAACCAACATTACTTTGGAGATGTCAGGTGTTGATCAGCAAGACCCGAGAAGCTACATTCTTGAAGTGTCAAATAATTATGGTACAAGTTACTGTACAGTTATATTACCAAAAAGACGTAAGTGTATACATATGATTGACAATACAACCGAAACATCTGTGGTACAATTTTAAGTTTAAACCCGCCATTTTATGTATGTGCTTTTCTCAAGTCAGGGCTGATATGCATAAAACTACTTAAGTTAAGATTTGTCCCGAACGGACGGATTTTTCTACCTGTCGTACGATAAATTAGTACTACGATTGGATATCTTATCTTAAGTGGTTTTGTGCATATTAACCCTGGAGCCTGTACCCATGAGTTGCAGATGGTTGACGTATATATCTTTATCGGGTTTGTTTTGTTTTTTTTTGTTTACATTAGGCCGGTACTCTGTGTTCAAAAATAGATATTTTATTAATTATCTCACATTTTGTGATCCCGGATCCTTCTATAGCTTACTATACGAAATGAGTTTTGCTAATTGTCTAAGCTCGTATGGTAATCTGTAGCTGTTTACATCTTCATCCTTTTGGTAACTGGCTGATAGTTGTCTCATTGGCAATCATGCAACATATCTTATTTTATATCAACACTTAACATCTGCATAAATGAATTTACAAAATGTAAGAATTTGAAGCTTGCAAATTTAAACGTAGCCTTCATAAGCCTCAATAATATAAAACAATAAAAAAAAAACACACACACACAAAACACACAAAAACACACGACAAAATTTAGAAAACAATGATTATCATTAACTATTTAGAATACTAGTAGCAAATATCCTCTCTCCGGTATTAATTCCTAGAGTTGCAGAACGCCATGCACACTTAACACCATTAAAGCAATCAGGGTTGGAGGAGGAATGCATAATTTCGAGTTCTCATTTTTTTGGAATTCCTAAAGACATTTAATGAAATAAGAAAAACTAATATATATAATGTAAAATAAAAATCTAAATAATCATTTAACATTTTATCCTGCAATTAAATATCTAATTATACAGATGTCGCTCTGCTATAATGTAAACAATTCATTTATTGCTCTACCCATCCCCAATCACCTTTAACTTCAATGTCGACAGTTAAGAGGGGTTGAAATACAAACACTAATTTCCGCATATTATTGTTAAAGCTAATCTTCATCTTACAATAAACGATTATCACTTGAAGCGATGTATTTTACGTGACCATGACTTTAGAGTGATCCTTTCCGCCGTACCGATCATCAGCTGTGTCAAATAACTTTCAGACTGAAATAAAAGAAATGGAACTCTTTATTGGAGAATGTAAAAAAGGCCAAGCTGGTATATTTGAATTGTTTACATCTGTTTCTATGGGCTTTAAAAGTTTAATGTAGGTGCATAATTTATGATTTCATGCATTTTATAAACGTTTTTACTTAAATTATAGAATGGAGCTTCGAGATATTTGTAAACTTTTTAATTAAAGAAATTTTTAAAAAGATTAATTAATAAAAGTGGTTCAGGCGTGCCATACCCGTCGTCAGTCTTTTGGTGAAAATCCTAAAATTGGGCAATCATTTCATCGAAAAGAGAAAGTAGAGTACACCATTTTATGTTCAAGCGTATTTGAGTTGACTATGTTTTCTTGAAAACGTATAAAGCAAACATATTTAATACATTATCGCGCTTCAGATTCTATTATTTTATATATTTAGTCTACATGTTGATTTATAATACCATTAAAAATTCACAGTACTAAAAAATAAAATATGTGGGTCAAGTGAAATACCTTTCAAATGAGTCATAACAACAGAGTAGGTGTGTTAGAATAACAAATTTTTACTAAAAGTACATGACTTTACAAGTGGATCTTAAAAATGCATAACTTCAAAATCATTGTTTGTGTGTGTTATCTAGGGTTATAAGTCCTCAACCTTTGAAAATGTTTAGTCTGTCCTTCCACGAAATATTTTATTGGAATTTGTTTTATTATTTTGGAACTTTCAAAACTTCCGCCTGAAAACTGATCAGACGATAGTTTTAGGTTGATTATTTATTTTATTACTGGAGCGAACAATTTTCTTTACCGCAATACATATTTATCTGATATAATCTGACAAGAAAGAATATATTATCTATATAACAATTACTATCTTTAAAAAAGATATCTGACGCATTCAGATGTGAGCATAGAGTTTAAAACAAACCATGTACCTATAGCTGTAAAATAGACATAAACATAAGATATTAGTAGGTTACAATCTGTAATGAATAACAAACTTGAACATGAAGAAATGTCAATTATAACTATATGTCAAGCACAACTTTAACAATTAGAGATACACTCTATTTCGGTGTGTATATCGGGGACGGACGGACGCCAAGGGGAGATGATCTATATAATACAGCTTTTGAAAAGTAATTAAATTTGCGATATATGTATTTTGACATTTTTTATATTAAGTATAATATTTTGTACTCTTTGAGATTATTATTACGCCTTGGAAGTTTTAGACTGCACTTGCTCTTGAGCTATTAATAGCCTAATTGACCTGGTAGACCTAATAAACCTGTGTATTAAAGGCAAAGCCTACAAAATCCAAACAATTTGACAGTGGTGATAATGACACCTTCTTTACCTCAATTCATATTATTTATCTGGATAATTTCATTTTCAAGTTCAATTTTATGTCCGTAATGATTTCATTTATTGTAGCATGTATCTTTTTTTTGTTGGTTTTTGTTCAAATCTGTAATTTCGTCCAATCAGAGTAGTGATATTTGCGTCCATTCGTCCTTTTTCATTTTGAATTATGAGACAACCATTTACAAATGCATAAATCTTATTTCAGTATTGTCATTGAAAACAAAAAACAAATAGAGACTACACATTTGAGTGACCTAAGCTTTCATATTTTCGTATTTGATTTCAAACTTCAATTGTCCCTTCTACAATAATCAGGGAAAACAATCTACCAGACAAAACAGCAAATTCATAGAAAACAGAAGCGTTTTCATTTTCGTTTTGATTTGCGTCCATTCGTTTTCTCAAAACAAAAACAAAAAAAAGTGTTTTCATTTTCGTTTTGATTTCTGAAAACAAAATCAAAACAAAAAGCGTTTTCGGTTTTGATTTCTAAAACCAAAACGGAAAACGAAAGTGTTTTCATTTTTTGTTTTTGATTTCTCTAAAACCAAAATTAAAATCAAAAGTGTTTCCGTTTTTCGTTTTTGAATTCACTAAAGAAGAGTTCTGTAATTAATTTTAATTATTTCTCGTTTTATAATGTACAATGTTTTCCTTTTTTGTTTCACAGTCATTGATAGTAAATATTGCCAATGTAAACACCCCGGTGTTCTTTCAACATGATGTAGACAAAATAGACCGCCTGACTTCTGAATTGATCTACGGTGATAAATGAATCAAAAACTGTCAAATTACCTTGTTTATATCTTTGATTAAAATAAATTATATATAATATTTAAATATTAAACGAATCCAAAAAATTGTACAATATAGTATTATATAAAGATGGTACCAATAAATAGATTGATAACATCACACTAACAAGGGAGGTTACTACTTTTAAAACTGATAAGAAAACTAGCTCGGTCGTGAAAGTATACATTCACAGCTGTTATCAGATCAATAGTATTCAAATCGAAGATAATGTCGACGGATGCAAAAGACTATCAATCTGAAAAATAAGGGTGCGTCATCTTTACTTTTAAGTTTATATAGGTTGATCTAAGATGATAAGACAGAGTCGTAACTAGCCTCTATTACAAGTGAAGCAAAATATATTTTTGGCGAGGGGTCTAGGGCTCAAGGCCCCCAGAAGATCTAGAAGATGACGCAAACTCGTGCATTCTGAACGTTTCTTTCGGACCCTTCTAAAACGCAAGTTTTGTTTTATTTTTTGTTTGACAATATTCTGGTCTCAGAGCAAAATGTAAAGATTTAGTGTAAGACTTTTAGTATTTAGGGACAACATCAAAAGACATATGTAGGATAAAGCAAAACATTGTAATCTACATAGTCAAGTGTGTGGCTGTTGTTTTTAGGGTATGAATGGTTCGTTTCCTCGTTGAAGACCCTCCAGCTATTTGCAAGATGAAGAACAGGAATAAAAGCCCTGTTCATTGATAATTTGTATTTTTTCTATGTATTGTGTGCGATTTTGTCCCATGCACATTTACTCCACATCTCTTTATTTTCTATTTAGAGTCTGAACACGGCGGGCTCAATGCAAGTTTAGCCCTTCAATGTTAAAGGTCATATGGTTATTTTAAAAGATTTGATGCCTGGAGATTGGGATTTCTAGCTTTTATTTAACCCAAGACAGCGTTTTATTTGTATTTACAACAAGGAGAGCCAGTTTTGTGTTCTGTGATATACTGTAAAAGTATAATTTTCCATGAAAAAAAGGACTATTTTTTTTTATGTCCGTTAGCATCATACCTTCTAAAAACATTCTTCGAACAATATCTGGACATCGGCGGGCATGTACAATTGCCAAACCACACATGACCGTTCATTAGTCTTGGTAGATCTATTCCAAGTCTTATTAAGTCTACGCAAAGCAGAAAATGAACTTTTACAACATGGAATATTAGACAACTGAAGCCATAGTCATAAAGATCGATTGCTTGATTGGTGTTCCTTAAACGTCGCCGCAGAACAAAAAGACGAGAGCTACTTTCGAACATTTCTACAATTTAAAGTAGTTTTTAAATTTAAATAAAAGGTCCTTATATATAATAAAACTCGAAATTTACTGATTATATAATTAACAAATGAAATTCAGCACTAGGAGAATAGTCATATAGAAGGGCAATCAATCAATGAACAAAAGACAATCTCAGGAACTGATATTAGAGAGCATAACGAAACCAATAGACAATCAACACTGAAAACTAAAAAGAAATGAGAAACATATATCCGGAAAAAACAGGGGCGACGTCATAGGAGGAATAGAACTTGCTACTTGCAAGACACTTGCCGTTAAACAATTTGATATGAAGACAAGCTTTTGTTTCAATTTCTAAATTTCCAACATGAGGCATTTGCCTCATTTACCTCTATGTAGTAAGAATTGATGACCAGAGTCCATCTGCCAGTATTACACAAACATTCAGGACGATAATGTGTTTTGCTTATTAACATCAATAGATTAAAAAATAAATTTCTGCAAGTTCACATTTCAAACCGGGATTATCATTCAATCATTATGCCATTCGGAGCCTATTCGGTATGAGTTTTGCTCATTTGTGAAGGCTATATGGTGACCTATACTAGAAGGAGTGGATAGGGTTTTAAGGAATAGAGAATAGCGGGGAAATATAAATAATAGAAACTATGGACCAAAAATAAATAAAATAGAATAATGAGGTGTTAAAATATAAAGAGAATAATTGGCAAAAAGTATGGTAGATTGTTATTGGTTATCATACGTTTTTTTTCTTTATTTCCATGCCTGTCAATTAACACGTGAGCTTTCATAATTTGCCAGCATATGATTACTTAACTTCTTTTGCTTCCTTGTTACAAAATGGAACTTTCCTTAAAAACAAAAGTCCCCCTCAACTTTTAATAAGGAGATGTGGTATGATTGCCAATGAGTCAACTGATCATAAAATTAATATTTGTACCAATAAAAACAATATTTGAAGATCTATTTACAGTGTTCAATTGGTAACCTTTAAGATAAGTTTATTTAAAGGATTGATAAGTTTACCCTGATCATTTTTTTATTTACATGCATACAATTTCTATTTTTATTATTATTGATAAATACAATATTGCAGAAGTAGTAGAAATAGATCTCAAGTGAGGGAAGTTGTTTGTGACTTCTGGGAACTTTATTTGGATATGCCTGTTATAGTCTCATTGAATTTTACCAGACCTTCATTCAGTTTCTGTACATTTTTTATGTCCCATTTATGGGCATTATGTTTTTCGGTCTGTGCGTCCGTTTGTTCTACCGTTCATCCGTCTGTCCCACTTCAGGTTAAAGTTTTTGGTCAATGTAGTTTTTGATGAAGTTGAAGTCCAATTAACATAAAACTCAGTACACATATTCCATATGATATGATCTTTCTAATCTTAATGCAAAATTAGAATTCTGACCCCAATTTCACGGTCATTCATGTACGTACTATGGACGCATTCTGGTTCAAATCCTTTCTTAAAGAAGTTAGTAAATTTTCTTCAGATAAGAATATAACATTAGTAAATTAGACGAACCAATCTTATTAAAAGATATATCTTTGATTTCGTTATACTTATATGTATGAGCACGTTAATATAGATATGAATTTTAAAAAGATTGTTGGACGAACAACGTTCAAATTTAGGATTTAGTTCTTGACAATTTTTCCGAGCGGTACGAGGCGAAAAAATATTGACGTCTTTCAAGCCAAAATTTATATTTTTGCTATACACACAATTTCTTTTAAAAACTTGGTAATCAATTTATCAAAAATACAGTCCTAGATAATCAAATAATCATGAAATATTTGGTCTAGTAATCAAATAATCACTAAAAACAGCCAAGTATTCACATAATCAAAAACCCGACGAAGAGGCTCATTAAAATGGCATATTTTGGAATTAATATTGATTCACTTATAGGGTCTTTGTATCGGAAATAAACACATTAATTCTAAAACCAGTTGTTAGCATGATACGGGTTATTTTCTTCTCATATTTTTTATGATGGTATGATACTAAACCCCTCACGGTAGGGATAGTCTTGATATTCATGTGATGAAGACATCTAATGTTCAGTAGTTGTCGTTTGTTGATGTGATTCATATTTGTTTCTCGTTTCTCGTTTTTTTATATAGATTAAACCGTTGGTTTTCCCGTTTAAATGGTTTTACACTAGTCATTTTGGGGCCCTTCATAGCTTGCTGTTCGGTATGAGCCAATGCTCCGTGTTGAAGACCGTACTTTGACCTATAATGGTTTACTTTTATAAGTTGTGACTTGGATGGACAGTTGTCTCATTGGCACTCATACCACATCTTCTTATATCTTTATAATCTTTCGATCGGTTTAATTGAGGTCTGGAGCTGGCATGTCATTTACTGTTAGTAGTTCTTTGTTAATTTAAGAATCATTGTCATTTTGCTTAGTTGCTTTTGTTACTTATTCTGACATCAGACTCGGAATTCTTTTAAACTGAGTTTTGCTGTGCGTATTGTTGTGTGTTTGTTTATTTGTTTGGCTTCTATAGTGGTATAGTATAGGGTTTATCTCACAAAACATGTTTAACCCCGCCGCATTTTGCGCCTGTACAAAATCAAGACCTGGCCTTTGTTAGTCTTGTATTTTATTTATTTAAGTGTGACATCCATTATCATTGAACTAGTATACATTTTTATTTAAGGGCCAGCTGAAGCCCGCCTCTGGATGCGGGATTTTCTCGTTGTGTTGAAGACCCATCGGTTACCTTCTGCTGTTTTCTGCTCTTTGGTTGGGTTGTTGTCTCTTTGACACATTCTTTATTTCCATTCTCAATTTTATTGCTTGATTAATTGCTTGATTGATTGATTGATTGATTGATTGATTGATTGATTGATTGATTGATTGATTGATTGATTGATTGATTGATTGTAAAGGGATTTTCTCATGTTACTTCAAACAAAAGTCGTGATCATTTGAGAATCCTTTGTTTGTTGTTGATATTATAATAATTATTTGTATTGCCGTCATAATTAATTTCACCAATGAAACTTTACATTAATTTTTGACTTCGTATTAAATAATTTGTAAACTACTTGGAACTCAGCAATGACCGTCTGATTACAACTAGATCCGCAAGAATGTGAAATATGAAAACTTATTTGGCCTTCAATGCCTCAACCTTTTTTAATGTGGGTAACTTCTTTGTTCAGTTAGATTTCGGTTTTGACATTTATTTTGCAAACTACCATAGATTTCCGGTAATTGTTCTGTCAGAAAGGCCATGGGAAAGCACATTGACATAATTTTCTAAACGTTTATTGGAACCCAATAATTTGGCAAGGTGTTGCAACCTGTAATGTGAAGACGTTAATGAAAATGCGGAGTTTGTGAGACCAGGCTCAAGCAAGCAGCCACTCGATAGCAGCCACTTAGCTAACAGTCAGTTTTCAGATATTTATATAAACCCAAATGTTGCATAAGATTCAAACGTACTTCAAATGTTTTTATTAATATATAACCACTATATCATCAGTTTTTAATACATAATTAAGCAGTCAAAGACACTATTCAATGAATTTTTAAATTTCATTTCTTGTTCATTAATTATATAAAGGCAATAGAAATCGCTTTCAATATATCACACAGCGTGCTGCACTCTTTACATTTTAAATAGTCAACACTTTCGAGTTATATGGAATCGTAAATATGAAATTATTTAAATGTTGGCTAAATTGCACTATTGTGTGAAATAGCTTTCCGTATTCTCGGCATCCTATCAAATAGTTCATGAAATGTAACAATTGTTCTGCATTAGAAGAGAATAAAAGAAAGTTGCACTCGTGCTTTAACTTTTTTTTTGCCACACAAAACTATTTTTACAAAACATTCTTCTTCTGAACCAGTGGATTTCGCCTACTTATGATTGGACGAAAGGTTTATTTTTTTGTATTCAAAGTATGGTGGGCAATGAAATTATTTATCAACTTAAAAAAATGATCCGTTCTATACCCAAACTTGTAATTTTGATCAAGTAGGCCCTAGATCTCTAGTTTACGTTTGCATCTAGTGCGGACAAAAGTATTGCCGCTGAATTGTTTTTATTAACTGTTCGATAAGGGTTTGGTAGGGTATCCGACCTCAACTTTGGACCTACTTTAGAAAAAAAATAAGCCGAACAACACCCTGGATTTTTTCTAATTTAGACCTCAGCTACCCAGCTTCCTTTTGCATCTAGTGCGGACAAAAGTATTCCCGTAGAATTTTTTTTATTATATTTTCGGTAAGGGTGGGGTTGGGTGTCCGACCCCAACTTTGGACCTACTTAAAAAAAAATAAGCCTAAACAACAAGCTGGATTCATTCCAGTAGACCTCAGCTACCGAGCTTCGAATTCCCTTTGCACATAGTGCGGACAAAAGTATTGCCGTAGACATTTGTTTATTAACTTTTCGGTAATGGTGGGGTAGGGTGGGTAGCTGAGGTCTACTCGAGAAAAATCCAGGGTGATACAAATGGAAGTTTTAAAAATCTAGGGTGATGTTCGGCTTAGTCTTTTTTTATAATGTAATATGTAATATGTTGGCATATTGTGAAAGCTCACGCCTTAATTGATAGACATAGAAATGAAGAGAAAACGTTTGATAACCAAAACAATCTACCAGAGACAAAATAACGTTGGTTAAGGCAACTAGTATGATGGTCTGGATGCGGGGTTCTTCATTTCTGTATTCTTTGATATTTTAGGCCATTTTTCTATATTCCTAATACTTTTTGCCAATCATAAATCTCTTCTCTTTATATTTTAACAACATTATTCTATTTAATTCATTTCTTGGGCCATTGTCTCTATTATTTATATTTTTGCCCACTATTCTCTATTCCGTAAACCCCCATCTAGGCCCCCTAGTTAAGGTCACCATATAACCTTCACAATGCAAATAAGCAAAACTAATATCGAATAGGCTCCGAATGGGAAAATGATTAAATGCTAATCCCGGTTTGAATTGTGAAATTGCGGAAATTTGTTTTTTAATCAATTGATTAAGGAAAGCACATTATCGTCCTGAATGTTCGTATAATACTGGCAGATGGACCTTGGTCATCAATTCTAATCATCTTAGATCGGCCTTTCTAAACTTAAAAGTAAAGATCACGGACACTTATTTTTCAGATTGAGTGTTTTGCATCGACATTATCTTCGATTTGATAACCGCTGTGAATGTATACTTCTTAACGACCGGGTTAGTTTTCTTATCAGTTTTAAAAGTAGTAACCACCCTTGTAAGTGTGATGTTGTAATCAATCTATTTATTTGTACCATATTTATATAATATCATATTGTACAATTTAGATTTGTGATTCGTTTAATATTTAAATATAACACTTTATTTTTCATCAAAGATATAAACAAGGTAATTTGAAAGTCTTTAATTCATTTATCACCGTAGATCAATTCAGAAGTCAGGCGGTCTATTTTGTCTACATTATGTTGAAAGAACACCGGGGTGTTTACATTGGCAATATTTACTATCAATGACTGTGCAACAAGACATAAAAACATTGTACATCATAAAACGAGAAATAATTAAGATTAAATACAAAACTCTTCTTTAGTGAATTCAAAAACGAAAAACGGAAACACTTTTGATTTTAATTTTGGTTTTGGAGAAATCAAAAACAAAAAATGAAAACACTTTCGTTTTCCGTTTTGGTTTTAGAGAAATCAAAAACGAAAAACGAAAACGCTTTTGTTTTTCATTTTGGTTTTTGAGAAATCAAAAACGAAAAATGAAAACACTCTCGTTTTTGTTTTTGTTTTGATATTTCAAAATGAAAATCGAATGGACGAAAATATACACGGACCGATAATGTACATTGATTGAGGTTTAAAATTATGCCAAATAATTCCTTAGCGTTCTGAAGAAAAATTATATTATTATTATAGGGACAATTGATCCCCCAATATATATTTTGATTTTACAGCAATATTGTCATTTTGCATGATCTTTTAAGAATTGCAGCTTTTATATTAATTTTGTTTATGGCCTTTTGGTTTGTATTTGGTGAAAATTATTGTATTCTGATCTACAATTTTCATATTGTTTTTAATCCTTTCATCATACAAATGTCAGAAAAAGATCATTTTTGCGTTCAGTGCCGATTAGTTGAGTCAAGCATTTGCCAGCTGATTTTTATAGTTTGCTCTTATGATGTACTGTTATCTTCTCCTCTGCAACTACACGGCCAAAAGCTACCAAACTTTAATTAAATCTTCTTTATGGAATGTATTCGGGTATTGATCCATCAATAAACATGGCCACTTTTGATAAAATAGAACACAGGGCTAAAACCGCAGTCTTTGGTCTATATCTAAAAACTAAAGCGACACTTAACACAAAATGATCATTTAATGCTTATCAGTCAATACTATTTACATATATATATATATGACAGATTTTTATGAAATGTGTTTAAAGGGAAAGGAAGTAGGAAACGCGACAAAGTCAAATTAGCAATACTATCATGCGGAGCGCTAGTTTTGTATTATTGATTAATTTTATTCTTTTCAATATTAGAAAATATAAATCGTGAATGCACTGAAGACTTTTATTGGGTGTTTCAATTTTATATATATTTTTTCAAATTATAATCTTTTAGGAAGACATTGAGAGAAATACCTGTCATGCTTGTGATGCATTTATTGTTGTCCTTATTGTCCACGAACGACAATCATTTGATGTGGCTACAAAGTACCTCACTTACCTCCGAAATGAACTCTTTATAGACAGAGCTATTATATTAGTGGCAAACAAGGTGGATTTAGTCCGTGAAAGACAGATAGCTTCCGAAGGTAAGATAATGTTTTAAGGTAAAATTGAGAATGGAAATGGGGAATATGTCAAAGAGACAACAACCCGACCAAAGAGCACACAACAGCCGAAGGCACCAATGGGTCTTCAATGCAGCGAGAAAATCCCGCACCCGGAGGTGATCCTCAGCTGGCCCCTAACTAAAATTGTGTGCTAGTTCAGTGAAAATGGATGTCACACTAAACTCCAAAACATACAAATGAACTAAAATTAAAAAACATACTAGACTAAAAAAGGCCAGAGACTCCTGACTTGGGACAGGCGCTAAAATGCGGCGGGGTAAAAACATGTTCTTTGAGATCTCAACCCTCCCCCTATACCTCTAGCCAATGTAGAATAAAGAAACACATAGCAATACGCACAGTAAAACTCAGTTTAAAAGAAGTCCGAGTCCGATGTCAGAATAGATAACAAAAGAAAATAAGCAAAATGACAATGATACATAAAAGAAACAAAGGACTACTAGCAGTTACTGACATGCCAGCTCCAGACCTCAATTAAACTGATTGAAAGATTATGTCTTCATCATATGAAAATCAAGTACAATCCCTCCCGTTAGGGGTTTAGTATCGTGTCTTTAAACCGAGCACAATGAATTATATGCACATTTAATAAGCCATTACCAAAGCAGAAAGTTGTGGATATTTTTGTAAATGAAATTAAGGCTATCAGTTTAATGTTTTTCACTGTTTTTATTCTACTACAATACTATAGTAACTGTAACTTCTACTACAAAACGACAACTATTAAACTAGAGTTTTATAGCACGAGAACGGGAATTAATGTCTTTGGAAATGGTTTAAATACACCAAGTTGATGAACTTCTTGTCGGTGTTATGAAACAGATTAAACTTAAACTTAATCCAGAAGTTGTTGACAAATCCACACTTGAAATTTCAAAAGGAGGAGTAAAACAGTCTAAGGGACCCACGGGTCTTTTAAGTAAACTGTTTAGAAGAAAATCGAAAACAGTCAATGAAGTTGTACTGGATTTGGAGTGAAAATTAATCTATACTTGATTTGATCCCCCCGCCAGGTGAGAAAAAAAGTCAGTAATAGAGAAAGCACAGTTATGTGTAGTAGTTAGCGAACAAAACTAAACGTTTAAAGTTTTAATTGTCGATTAATAGCTATTCCAGGAGTAAGCAACAGACAGGTCACGTGGAGTCCAGTAGTATGCAAGTCCAGATACGTGCTTAGGAAAAAAACGTACAAGTCACAGATGTTTGTTTGCAACTTTGAATCATGATTGACTTAAAAATCATTGTAAATATCATATCCATTGTTCATTCAAAAAAAGACATTAACCATTCCTTATTTTTATATGAATAAATTTTATATAAAACTTTGTAAGTTTATTTTGCACGGTCTTTACAATGAAGTACGCATTTTTCTTGATGGGTTTTCACATTGATGTCTGGATTGGAATCTGAAGACAATATTATGTTTTTACACTGAATATTTTGATTTCATCTCTTTGGCGTCGAAAACATAACCTTCTGTCAAATTTGTATTTTTTTGCCGATAACAGGAATAATAAAAAAAAGCATGAATGACTATCTCGTGATTCATCTTCACTTTGGTGGTGATCTTATTTCCAAGTGATGTTTACTAATTACTAGAAAAGGATCTAATAGCAAAGCATTCTTTAAAAATCATAAAAACGGGCATACTATTATACATAAATGATGATACAATGAAGGATTTTGTTGATTGATTATTTCATGCTTTATGTAGTGGTAATAATTTCAAGCATATTCAGTACGGTTTATGCATTGGAGTAAGTCATAGAGATTTAGAAAAAGGGTGTATGGGTGGACGTACACAATATATCATGAATCAGTGTATAGTTGTACAAGTTAAAGCCAGCGCTGCATGTCGTCAATGATGAACTAACTTAAAGTTCACGTTTTGTAACAAGTTCTAGATGTGAACCTGAGTATTCCTTATGAAAATTTCATTTCGATGGTGATCACAGCATATCTTCAAAATGTTAAATGGCTGTACTGCTGCAGTTAATTATAATATTATATTTTAGATTTTGCAACCGATATGAAACCTTTCCTTTGTGTAGCTCATCTGGCCCTTTAGCGTCATATGAACTATTGCCAATACATGAGTCCGTCGTTGCATCCTTATTTTGCCGTACACTTTTAAAGTTCTAATTCTCTGAAAACCGCAAAATCAATCTAGACCAAAGCGATCACAATCATCCCTATGGTGTCTACTATATGTACAAGTCAGCTGAGTTCGCATCTCAAAGAACATGACCGAAATGGCAAAAAATGCAATATTTGGGTAAAATGCAACTTCACCTGAACACTTGAACACAGTACAAGAAATAGAAAATCTGTAAAGCAAAATGGTCCAGAATGTTAAAAGCTATCTAAATTTGTTGTACCATTATTTTAGATGAATATTTCCATACGACTCTTGATTGGAGTTATTGTTCATATATGATATTTTTGAAAACTATAATTATAGATAGAAACTGCTTATAGTAAAAATTATCAACGACACACAATCTACAAATAAGTCCATATAATTGCAATCGATAATTGATTCCTTATGTTGCTCCTCATAGATCAGTTATGATTTTAACCAATTTTTGCGTGTTTGTTTATGATTTTGATACTAATATAACAAAGAAACTGCAAAACAGCTAGAAAAGGTGAGGAGTACAGGATCTACATGTACAAAAGTGCAAATATGGTTTAAACCGTTAATAGGCTCCTTAAAGTAGTTGTTGTCCATTATGTTTTTCGTCCCTGTCTGCATGTTATTTTGAAGCTTTACAATAAAAGAATCTTTAAAAAAAAACAAAAATTATCAACATTTCAAGATTTACAAATGAAACTTTAACGGACTGCTTAAATGGGTTATTGTCCTTAACTGAAGATATTTTTGTTTACTTTTTGTATTATTTAAAAAAAAAGTGGTAAAAGATAGACTAAAAATGTCAAGAATAAAGTGATCAGTTATTATATATATAAGATCTACAAATTGGTCAACAGGACCGTGCTCACCAATTGTTATCTTATAAGAGTTGCTGCTTTTACATGACATATTTTTAGAAATTATTTCGTTTTAGGCTGTTATCTTCCAAAACTAGTATGCTATAGACATAACATATTCTCCCGTATATCGTAAATATACATGTATGTGAGGGGTACTTTGTACATGTGTGAAGAAAAATAGAATTGTTTGAAGTTTTGCTTCTCTTAGTGTTAAACTTCATTTTTGTTAAATGCAATGTTTGATTGTTACCTCATGGACAAGTATGATGTTTTATATAGTTCCTATTGTATTGAATTACTTAAACGTCTTTAGATTTTAAAATTTTGGGGTTGAGCGTTTCTGGTGAAGGAAAAATCAAGAACCTCGCTTCAACCACACCAAATTTATAAAGTCTTATTTTTATTTTCTACAGTTTTTTCCACCAATATCTTGTTTGTTCGAAATGATGATTTTTTTTTTGTCTGTTTGTTTGTACATTCGTCCAGTTATTTATGATCTACCCGATTTGTCTTCGTTTTTCAAAAGATTAGATATACTAAATGTGAGGTCTTAAAAAATTACAGACATATCTCCTTCTCTTTTTGTGTCCGAATGAATAATGTCCATCTTGTCACCCTAAACATGTGAACACCATTAAATTTTATACCTTTAAGTGATTCTCAGTTTCGTATTAGAAATGAGTATGAACTCAATAAATTACGCAAGGGGGGAGAGATACTCTACAACATTTCTTAGACGAGCCTCCAATCAAAATACAACTTATATTTAAACGTTTCTGTCATATTTTACCTATAAATTGACGCAAAAGCAGTATTTATTTTACGGGCAAATGAAATACAACCCTGTGGCGCAAATGAAATTCTACATTTAAAAAAAAATGGCACAAATTACAAGACATTGAGTTTTCTACCATAACGCCCATCCTAAGTTCAGAGAACCCCAACACTTCAATTGGAAACATAACTTAAAAATTCAAAAAAATAAATTTGGATTCAATTGAGGACTACGCCAGAGCATGGGCTAAACGAGAAGAAGTTGAACTGGACTCTTTGTCAGAATGAGTCAAAACAGTCAGGTCTATGATAAAACGTCGAATTCATAAGTTGAAAAACTGTGTGAATAATCGACCAAATTCCGTTTTCAGAGACAAAGAAGCTGTGAAATGTCTATCATCTCTTCACGATAGATATGTTCTTTTTCCTGCGGACAAAGTTTCAAATATTATTGTCTTTGTATGAAAATCGTACTACTACGAGTGTCTGGTAAAAGAATTAGGAACAAATGAAGACTCAGGTAATCCCACAAACAAAAACATATTATTTGACAGGGATGAGATTTTGGCGAATCATAAGTCCTTCATGGCTTAAATGAACATTACTTTGAACAGCAGCAAATCTGAAGACTTACCTTGTTTGTACTGAATACATAAGCTTCACAAAATTACGTACAAACAACGGTACATTGCCGACTCATCTGCATGTTCTACAAAGGAACTGTCCATTAGATTGACAACAATTCTGTCCGCAGTGAAAGAGGGTCTTCAGAACTACTGTGAAACCATATGTGGATTCTAAAAAAACTCTAAAGAACTTCTGGATAATTTTAAATATCGATCTTTCTCTAAAAGTAATTTTATCAAAACTTTTGATTTTTCAACCCTGTATACCACCTTTCCCCATGTGAAGTTGAAAAATCGTCTAAAAGAAATTATCCACATGACAATGCTTTTCAATATAAAAATGGTTGCATACGCTATTTTATTACTTTGGGATACTATACGGCATATTTTGTTAATAGTGAACAAAAAGGTAAAACACGCTATACAGAGGATTCCGAGTATCAGTAGCAGTATCAGTATGCTGGAGTTTCTTATTGACAACATATTTGTTGAATTTGGTGGTACCAGAATCTATGACAAACGAGACGACTTTAATTTGAAATTATCAATTTCCCCCCACCTTAGTAGCAATATACCAGCTTCACCTGCATATGGGATATACATTTCCCAATTCATTCTGGTATTCAAGAGCTTGCAGCTACTACTCAGACTTTAATTCGACCTGCTGATACTATTTGTAATACTTTTTTGTTATTTTATATTAATATGGATCTTGTCTATTTACCAGCTTTGATTATTTGGAATATCTACTAATTTTCACTTCTTCATACTACATTTGTATGAACATCAAGATTATTCTCCTTAAATCTGTACAGGGAAGTTTTAGCTAGCTCTAATTGTATAGTTTTATTGTTGATATTCACCCCTTATGTATCTAGTGTTAAATTATGTATTTATATGACAGACCTTTCTTGGTATTCCTAATTATTAGAAGATTTTATATAGACAGAAGTAGTATACCTAAAACGACAAAGTTATTTTTCATTTACCTGTATATATTATGAAAACCGGTTTTTTCAAAAGTGATTATTTTCTAAGGGTTAAATATTTCGCGGTGGTGTCTTGCCATGGCTTTGTTTGGACTTGTTTGTTTGCTTTTTGGCCTTGAATGAATGTCCCTAATATTTTATTAACTATGTATTTACATTCAGGTATCACAGATCAAATTTATTCGTTCATAGTGTGTTCATCTACGTTTTTGATTGAGTTAAGCCTTCCAATTGATATTTTATCGTGTGTTTTTATGTTGTGATGTTATACTATTGTTTCAGAAAAAGGAGAAGGTTTGGTACCATTAAAACGTTTAATCCCGCTGCAAATGTTTGCACCTGTCCTAAGTCAGGAATCTGATGTACAGTAGTTGTCGTTTGTTTATGTAATTTATACGTGTTTTTCTTTTCTCGTTTTTTATATAGACTAGACCGTTGGTTTTCCCGTTTGAATGGTTTTACACTAGTAATTTTGGGGCCCTTTATAGCTTGTTGTTCGGTGTGAGCCAAGGCTCCGTGTTGAAGGCCGCACATTGACCTATAATGGTTTACTTTTATAAATTGTTATTTGGATGGAGAGTTGTCTCATTGGCACTCACACCACATCTTCCTATATCTATTTATAAAACGTCACCAGTGTCTGAGCAGAAAGTTGATGAACCAGGGTTCTGTCAAAGAACGTCTCGTCCTTTTTCTAAAAAAGTTCATCGGAAGAGACGTTGCTGATAAATATTCCGTATCAACTTCGCAAATAATACATGATGGTCTTGACGTATAGATTCTAGGTATTGACGTTGTTTATCATCTTAATTACGTGTTATAGTGTTCTTTTATTTGTCTTTGTAAATTATTAACCTTTACTGGCAAGTCCATTTTTGGGGAAATCCTTTGGGCGTGGCTCGGTACGTATACATCCAGCCATTGTGTTATTGTGCTATTTTCATTTTTTGTATTCTTGTCTTTCATTTTTGTTTATGTGCTTTGTCTATATGCTATTTTGTTTTTCTTTGTTGACATAATTGTTTGTTTTTATAGTGATTAAGATTAACACAATGTTGACTGCTGTACCCCTATTTTTGATGTTTTTACCTATGATGTCTGTTTGCTTAAAAATTTGTTCACACATTGTCTATATGATCGAATTTTAAGCGACTGTCATACAAGTGAGAGGTTTAGCTAGCTATAAAACCAGGTTTAATCCACCATTTTTCTACATAAGGAAATGCCTGTACCAAGTCAGAAATATGACAGTTGTTTTTTATTCGTTTGATGTGTTTGAGCTGTTTGAGCTTTTTATTTTGCCATTTGATAAGGGACTTTCCGTTTTGAATTTTTCCTTGGAGTTCGGTATTTTTGTTATTTTACTTTTTAATATGTGGTAATTTTTGCACTATACAGTGTCTTTCTATCCACTATAGTTTCCACACACAAAAAAAACATGAACTGTTAACACAGATATATTTCTATCCTTTTTGTTATTTTGATAGTAAAATGCAAGTGTCGAAAGTAAAATAGCAATACTTAAACATGTAAGTTATGCAAAATATTCAAAGTCAATGAACCATGACTAAAGGTACAGGGCCAAACAATCTCCATCGAAATGAGACATGCCAATGCTTAAACAACTGCATACCAAATATTGACCTACCAGTAGTGGTTTTCCATAAACTGACCTAATCGCAAACTAATACATAGCAAAAGTTTCAAAGTCAAATAACCTTGTCTGATGGAGCGGGGCCAAATAATCTCCATGGAAACGAGATGTGTCAATGTTAATACAACTGCATTTCAAATATCACGAAACTACCACTAGGGGTTCCCCATAAACTGACCTAATCCTAAACTGATAATGCAAACAAAGCAAAAGTTTCAAAGTCAATCGACTATGACTGAGAGATCGAGGCCAAATAATCTCCATGGCATTGAGATGTGCTCATGCTTATACAACTGCAAACCAAATATCATTGACCTTCCACCAGTGGTTCCCCATAAACGGACATAATCACAAACTAATACATGTATACTAAGCAAAAGTTTTAAAGTCAATAGACCACGACTGAGGGAGAGGGACCAAATAATCTCCATGAAAATGCGATGTGTCAATGCTAATACAACTATATACTAAATATCATTGACCTACCATTAGTGGTTCCCCATAATTTGACCTAATCATAAACTAATACATTGTTGACGTTGTCGCCGACGCCGGAAAGAGCTAACCTATATCTCGCTTTTTGACTCCGTCAAGGCGAGACAAAAAGGGGCAAAAAAGGGACTGTTAAAGACAATAACTTCTTTAATAATATGACTGTCGATTACGGCCATGTGAATCTGATGAAAAAATCATCTTTCAAGCTCAATAACTCATAAAAGAAGTCAACTGACGATTTCGGTTATGCAAACTTATTTGCAGATAATTTTTGGTATTTACAGTTTCCCTCTTTCTGTTATAGTTTTACAGATAATAGCCAAAATCGCCCCAAAAAGATAAAAATAAAAATCGTCATTTAAAGGCAATAACTCTTATCAGGAGACGTCTGACAGTTTTGGACTAATGAATGGAAGATAGTTCTTGACATTTTGAACATTTATGTCCTATCAGACTTTCTCCGTTTATAACGGTTTACAAGATAATAGACAATACTTGTATTTTACCCCTTTGTTCTATTTTTAGCCTTGGTAGCCATGTTGGTCGACAGACAGGATCATCGGACACAATTTTTAAACTCTAAATTCCCTAAGGATGATTCTGACCAAGTTTGATTCTATTTGACCCTGTAGTATCAGAGGAAAAATATTTTTGTAAAACTTAACGGACGAGGGCAGACGAGAGACTTGAGAAACAATTTGAAAAGCTCACTCTATACGTTTTGCTAAAATCAGAGACTATAAAATAAATTTATGTTTAAATACAAAATATGTGCCTTGACAGATGTAGAAGCTCTCCAAACAATTTCTGAAGTCTGAATATAACTAAATATGCTAAATATAAACCTGTGGAATTGAAATGAAATGTATGTCCCAACTGTTGTTCAGTAGTAAACCTGCAACATAATAATGTATGCATGAAAATCCCTATCATTGTTTTATTTGTCCTATAGATTTGTAAAATGGATTTAAAATTCCTGCACTGCTGTTTTCTCATTAAGCAACTTATCACCAATTGTTTTACTTTTTTCATCGACGACCACGAGGGTGTTTTTAATGACCTTGACTCTCCATGAGGGTCGGTCGGTTCATCAACAAACTCAGTTCTATGTAAACTAATTGGCTCTGGTCTTATTTCTTGTAACTCAGTTCTATGTAAACTAATTGGCTCTGGTCTTATTTCTTGTAATTCAGTAATTTCATAATCTGTTTCTCCTGTACACATTTTACATGGTAAGGTATCTTTAAATCTGTTTCTACAGCGTGTATTCCTACATATCACAATACAAATAATTACAAATATGGATACACATGCTATTGGGCCACCAATAATTGCCCACTGTCTGTTATTTTCTACAAAATATATAAAACTTAGATTATATGATGACAATAATATTAAATCAAGGATCATAGTAGTATAAGCTGTATGAAAATGTAACTAGTCGTAGAGGTAAACATTTTACTAATGTATATATTTTAAATAAAACGAGCGACCTCAGGTGGTTTTCGCTGTTCTGTTTAGGCTTCTTCGTTTTTATACTTCAACGTTTTTATATTTTTTGTTTTTTCAACTTTTTGGTACGAATCGTATCAAAGGAATGCAAATCTCATAATAACATAAATTATATTTGCGTGGTCACGTGAATTTCAGTTCAAACATTTTTTTCAGCAACTGCGATGACTTCACGAAAATGGAAGTTTAAAGGAACAGTAATACCTTATAATGTATTTCATGCAGCTAAAAAATATTTCATTGATATAACATGTATCCAACTTGTATATTGTAAGTTCTTAAAGATTGATATTTCAGGACTTCCTAAACAATTTTATTGGTAAAGATGAAAAAAAAACGTGCATAGGAGATGACACTGACATGACAAGAAGAAATGTATATTCAAAAGTAAGTTGACATTTAAATCTTAAAATTTCGACTTTTTAAATCTCGAAATTTCGACTTTTTAAAACTCAAAATTCCAACTTTATAAATCCCGATATTTCGACTTTCAAAATCTCGAAATTTCGACTTTTAAATCTTGAAATTTCGACTTTAAACTCAAAATTTCTACTTTTAATATCTCGAAATTTCAACTTTTAAAATCTGGAAATTTCGGCTTTTGAAAACTCGAAATTTCGACTTTTTAAATCTCGAAATTACGACTTTAAACTAAAATTTTCGACTTTTAAAATCTCGAAATTTTGACTTTTTCTAATTATATAAACTGTAACAATAGTGTTTAAACATAGTAATTAAGATTACAGAAGGAAGAGACGTGGGTGCAAATTACTAAAGCATCATTTCAACATTCTAGCAATTCAGATTCAGAAATTGTCGAAATTTTTGTTCTTAAATTATGATATGGACTAGCATTTAATATTGAAGAGTTTTACTTCGGAGAGCACAAGTCATGCTTGTTGATAGAAAAATAATTTGTCGTTGTAATTTTTCATTGATTTAAAGCTTCAGATAAATCGATGTGGGATTTATCAAATAGTTACCGCTTGATGAATTTAAAAAGTAATCAGAGCAAGTTAGCAGCAACGCAAGAAAATGTTAGTATTTTTTAAAGTCATGGACTCTGAAGGATTTGAAATATGATCTTACAATAGCAAATTATTTAACTTATTGTGGCATATTGATTCCTATGACACCCTACTGAGCAATTAGCATCAGATGTACTGACCAAGTGCCACAAGATATGCTGACCAGATAACACGAAACTCCCCGAGCAAAAGCCACAAGATAAACTGAGCAAATCTGGTTCAAAAAAAGATCTACATTGACCAGAGGCAAATGATACGGCTCTGGGCATATTTGAGCAAACAGAATCTCTGACTTGATCTCAATCTTTCTTTCATAGAATCTTAAAAATTGATTCTTTGATTTGAATTATTTTTTGGTTTTCAAAAGCATGAACTTTCTACAGAAGGTGAACTTCACCCGAAATTTCCCCAAATTACATGTTTTAGTTTCCACAACACTGTAATATAGGATCGTCAGGTCTGAGGGCATTTTGCATCCCATGTTTTATGGTTGGTTTCCCAAAAGCAAGTCACTGACTTCGTCTTGTCTATACAATGGTACATCAAGTGGCAAATATTTCATGCATATTCAGGACGACTCATGAGCTGCTCAGTTTTTCTAATTTGGAATGTTGAAATATTGATTCTTGTTTTATTTAGAAAGAACAGACAATTGATCACTAATATTTTGTTACAAGATTTCGTACGTTCTAGTTTTCTTCCATTTCACCTTCTAATGTGTATATCCATTATCTTTGAATTCTTTTGTTATTGATATTAGGCAATTTATTGTATTGACATCAACAGAAATCACTGTCAAGAAAACTTGGCGAGTTTACTTTAAGTCTTACTCAACTGAAGAAAGAAAAAAAATGTATGTACATTATCCAGTATTACGTTTTTTGTGAGCCGAATTTTAGACGTTCTTGGGGATAAGCTTTCCCATATACATAAAGTAATATGACAATCTATCATTCTACAGCAACATCAGTAAAATTAGTTGTGTGGTAAATGTTTATTTCAAAAAGTATTTCAACCTTTACTTACATCCATAGCAACACAGCCAAATATGTGGACTTTAAGGTTCTGATAATATTTTGGCTCATTTTAGTTTTATAAACGCTTGAAGAGTGCCCAAAATCTCAATTTTAATTTATTTTGGTAAGCGATGTCGTTCGATGCAAAATTTGACAGTTATAACATGTTAATTGGAAATTTTGTATAATAACATGAAGCGCTGAATAAGTTTTTGATTTTCTGGGAATATGAAAAAATTGTGAAACACTAATTATAAGTATATAATATAATCTCTCTAATATTCAATTTCCAGTAAGATTTTATAACTTTTTAGATATTGACCCAAATACAGGTAAAGTTGGCCTACTCCTTTTGACTACATGCAGTTGTCATATCAAAAATTTTGAAAAACCATGTAAATATGTCCAATTATTAACATACTTATGGAATTTGATGTTTATTCAATTAAAAGATTGTTCTACTGAGTATGGTAATGCATAAAAGCCATGCGAGGCATACAATAGAAAATTTTGACGAAAAACTAACATGCCCTACATACTTTTTTGTAAATCGACAATCTATCTGTGGCATAACGGTATTCTGTTACTTTTCATACTGATAGAAGTACATTTCTTTCTTTATATAATGTATACAATAATAAACTGACATTTCTTTTTAAAGCATAAAGTTCTCACGACATTAACCATACAAGCTTTGATTTATTTTGGAGGTTTCCAAATATTTTGGTGACACTGTTATCATTCATATTATTTTATGCTTTTTTCCCCCCAACACAGGACACTGAGGAAGAAAACAAACTCCCCCCTCGACTTCAATATTGGTTAATTTCAAGATTCTATCCTCCTATCGAAGCCTTATATATCGACTTCAATCAGTTAACATCAAATGGATTTAGTATATAGACGTCATAAACAGTCTAAGACGAAATGACCTTGACAGTGTACAATGTCAAAGTAAAAGAATCAACAGGATGTAGAACCATAAGTGTTTTTGTCCCATTTGATTATATATATGTATACTATTTTTGTTTGTCATCTGTATAAATGTGTTACCATGGATAGCGGGGGACAAATCCGTAACCAACTTTGAAAAAAAAATATTTGTAGTAACAGCGACCCTTACCTTTGACCTGTTAGTTGGGAAAACTCTAGCTACCACCTGAAAACTATTCACCAATTTTTTTGACTATTTTTGTTACCAGTGACATTCTCCTTTGAACTACTGACCCCATTATCACAAGTTTTTTTTTTCTCCTTCCCTTTATCATTTTTTATTCAATCTGTATAATTTACATTACAATCAAGCAAGGAAAACTGAAGGTAACATCCGGATATCATTTTGCTATTTTTAGTAACAGTGACCTTGACGTTTCATTTCAATCAAACTAGGTGAGCTCGAGTAACCATCCGGAAACTTTTCCAATTTTTTTCTATCATTTAGTAACAATGACATTCACCTTTGACTTATTGACTCCAAAATCATAAGGCCTCTGTATCTTCCATCTATATAAGTTTCAAATCCAATCAAACGAGGGAACCCCGAGTAACCATCCGGAAACAATTTTTTTTCAATTTTTCTATGTTTACTTAAAGTAACCTTGACCTTTGACCCCAATATAAATAGGCTTCGTCCCTTATTGTATCTTCCATCTAAGTTTCACCTCAACAAACAAAAGCTATCATCGGAAAATCATTGTATCTAACAAACTGACGGAAGGAAAGGTGGGAAGATAGATCGACGTAAGACGAACGAATGGACGAAAGGATTGAAAGACTAATGGACAAAGCAATCATGATAATTTTTTTAGGGAGCACTCAAAACTTGGCTAACCCCGTTTTCTAACGGAGCTGTAAATTTCCGCAGCTGCGGTGCTGTCTAATGTGATGCACGATATTATTTTCTGTGTCATTAAATACAAATAGCTCACGCAAAGTTGCTTCACATAACAAGGTTTCCATAAAAATGTGTGATAACAAAAATACCCAACTCCAAGGTAAATTCAAAAAGGGGATGTCTATAAAAACTGACAAAATCAAACGCTTGAGTGTATCAACGAACGGAAACGACTGTAACTGCTGTTGTTTGAAGCCCTATGAGTTTGATGTAGTGGTTGTTTGTAATTTTGAAATAGTATCAAGAAAAACAAGAATATTGTTCACTCTTCAATATTCACAATTAAACTAAACGTATGCCTGGTCGGAATTTGAGACCTCCATATGAAAATATTGAACACAGTTCATTCAATGTTCAAAATTAAATATTTTCCACATATTTGAATTGTCTAGTACATATTTACATATGTTACCTGTAAAATCAAAATGCGCAAATGTAATGAAATATTGCGCGCTATCTCAAAAAATTAATCCCCAAATACGCGCAAATGTATTGTTCCCACCTCTTGAAATTATATACAATAGATACCTTTAACACATGACATAGGCAAAACTACTTCAGATGTACAGCACAGTTCAAATGTACTCTTATCTTAGGGGGCGGATCCTGAATTTTTCAAAGGCACAGAGGTATAATTCCATTAAAAAAAGTTTGACGATTTTAGGATTACACGTTATATATTTTCCAATCAAACGGGCGTACGCCCTCTTCCCTCATTAAATCTGCAACTGACCTGTTATGAAATAGAAAGTGCTTCTCATGTTTTGTTATTTCTGAAAATATTCAAATAGCTGAAACCTGATTTGTATTAGTTTTGTTCTCAATAGAATTTATTACGACTAATTAAATATTAATTCCTTTTAATTGACTATTTGGGGTCAATCTTATGAGGTTTATATTGAAGTATGTGCAAAAAAATAAAGATGAAAAATTATGGGGGATTTAGTTTAACTTTGCACTATAAATTTTAATACATCTTCCATCAATTAATCTTCCTCTGAACATATTCTTAAGGGAAAAAAGCAATTAATCTATACTCAATAACCCTTTCATTTATGATTTGTCATACACCAATTCAAAAGTACTTCAAACGGAACTAAAACTGTGAGGTGTGGATAAAACGTCAAAAAGACAGTAATCAAACGACAAAAACCACATAAGCACATCCAGAGGGCAACATATAGTGGTAAACAGTAGACAGGTGTCTAAACAATATGTCAATGTCAAAATAGTTTATGTCGGTTCAAAAGCTCACTCAGAGCTAATGTTGTATTGCTATTTTACTTGCCGACTTAAAAGAAAACTTATTTGATTTGATTTGATCGTCCCGAATTAATATAAAATTGTGAATAATTTTGACAGAAAAATCAAAGATCTGCCATTAAAACATAATTCTCCAAATACTGTAACAATTTAAGAGAAAGCCTGAATATAAAAAAGTGGTAATTTAAAAGTATCAAATCTTTTACTTTTTGCGTATTTCACCTTTCTGTATACCCTACATGAACACTTTCACAGGAGCAGCGGATTGAATATCGTCCAAATATTTTCAAAACGTACGCCCACTATGCTTTCCCCGTTGAAGCCGCCATTGACCTTGCAATTACGACATATTTGGTCAATCAACAACTTTGTGCAATCTTTGTCGTTTTAAAATATGACATAGAAAGTGTTTCTCATTCCTTAAACTTGGAATATTTATGAATATTTTGTGTACGATGTGAATCTTAAATCAGTGTTCCAAAGTCAAACTAGATAATTGTTATTTTTGTAATTTCTCGCAAAATTTTTGTAATTTCTCGCAAAAAATAAATGTATTTTAAAATATCCAAAAACATTATAGAAATCTGATTTGGATTAGTTTTGTGCTCAATAGAATTTATTACGACTTTTAAATATCCATTTCTTTTTAGTGACTATTTTGAGATCGAGTTTAATGTGATTCATATTTAAGTATGTTCCAAAACAAAAACAAAATAAGTTCCAGATCAATCAGACTTCGTTTAGATGCGACATATCTTCAAAATCAATCGCCTTAAACAGATGAAAAAAGGAGGAGGGGTTCTGTTTACTTTGCACTATAAATTTAGGCACATCACTCTTCGATTAATCTTCCTCTGAGCATATTTTGAGGAAAATAAAATCAATTAATCTATTATTATACACAATAACCCTTTCAGTAAGGATTTGTCATAAACCGATTTTAAAGTACATTAAACGGAACCAAAACTGTATAAAATAAAGGAGCTGTAGGTTATACGTCAATAATACAAAACTACCTAAGGACATCTAATAGGCAACATAAGTTTTCAACAAAAGACAGTTGTCTACACAATATTCAAGTTCTAAACCGTTCAGACTTTATATCAAAATTGTGAATAACTTTAACAGAAACAACCAATTTTTGAAAGATCTGTCATTAAAACGTATTTCTCCAAATAATGAAACAATTTAGGAGAAAACCTGAATATAAAAAAGTTACCAACCTTTTAATACTTAACAAAGTTGTATTTCCCTGTTTCTTCATCCTACAAGAGAACTTTCCCAGGAACCGTGGATTGAATATCGTCCGCATATTTCCGAAACATCCTTGTAAATTGATGACGTCAAGTGTTAAAACAGTTGTTGGCCAATCAAATCGGTATATGTCATTTAATCTGCACGGTCGGGATGACCCTTTACGTCGTTCGGGTCAAGTTGGGTCACCCGAGCCGTGCAGATTAAGTGACATATACCGATTTGCTTGTTCAATAACTATAACATAGCAACATATATAGTAAAACAGAGCGCTAATCAGAAAGCATAGGAAATACATTTTACCTTACTTTTAGTAAAAAAAGGTATTTCCAAGCTATATTAAATTTGTAAATCTGTAAAATATCCTGGAACAAATGACAGGGCGCCTGTCAACTGTCAGGATCCGATCTGTGATGAGAGTGTATATACAATGTACACAACGAGTCCATGTGGAAGTTTGTTTTGGTTCGTGGTATGAAACAAACATGAACTATAGTCGGAACAAATTAATTATTAACACTATACCATTACTAGTACTTCTTATTTTGTAACTGGTATATTTCACTGGCCAGTTTTGCTTTTTTATGGTTTCTATCCCCTTGAGTGTCTGGCAAAAACGCAAAAATGGGTAACATTAAGGCGATAGTAGCTCATCGATGTTCAAAAATATTCATTCAAGGGCAACAACTCCTTTCAGGAGTCAATTGACTATTTCGACTGTAAGACTTATTTTTAGATCCTAGTTTGCTGATAATTTTTGCTGTTACGGTTTCTATTTATCTACTATAGTTTCTGCAATAAACTCAAAATGGGTAAACATCGTTATTTTAAGCAATTTTAAGCCGTGATGGCCGTATGGGTTGGTAGCCATGATCATATGACATACTTTTTAAAACCAAATACCACAAGGGTTGATTGCGGCGAAATTGGGTTCCAATTGGTCTAGTAGTTCAAGAAGAGAAATGTTTATCATTAAATTGTCATTGTAAATGTTAGACGGACGACAGATGAAGGGTATAGTTATCACAAAAGGGTAAGTTTAGCTATAGAAATGCACTGTCAGGCTCCAACAGAAATGTCAAATCACTTTAAAGTATGAAAATATGCAATAACAGTTATTTTCAATGCCAAGAGTGTCAGAATATATTTGGGTGTGTAGCTACTAAGTATCCATATCAAATAACTGAATATTGCTAGTTATACAATAAAGATATATGCAAATATATCTTTAAAAACTTGAAAATTGCATTGAATCAATTTTAAACTTTTTGATGATATAAAAATAAGGAGATGTGATACGATTGCCAATGTACCCACCCATATTAAACTTTTTAATATGCTTTATTGGAAACACGTGTAATAAAAAATTCAATTTGTTCTCACATATTATTAAATACTATGTGACGTGAAACCTTGAGTTTGCAAAAATAGTATACAAATAAGAAGACGTTAAAAGAGTTCAATAAGCCTGTTTTAGTCTATCAACATAATACCGGTAACACGTTTAAATGCGCATTGCAGAATAATATCGAGATGAACTTAAAGCGGGGAAACATATTTGTGTTGTTATTGAAATTTCAAGTTGATATTTCTCATCAAATACCTATATAACAGAGAAGAAAAATAAATAAGTGAAGAAGATGTTTACTTACATGTATAAATAACACAAGTTATGTATTAAGATCAATTTGATTAAACTGCATGCACATGCACATGCACAATCTGATTGAAGTACAAATCGTGTTTGCGCTTCGCTTTCAAGGATCTGATCAGTTGACTGCTGTCTTTTACCTCCAGTTTTGTAGGCATTTTTCGGTTGCTTTTGATTTGTCGTTATGACATACACCTTTAAAAATTGAAGACAGACAATTCATTTTTTGACTTAATAGTTACCAAAAAAACGGAAAAAGAACGGAGTTGTCAGAGCCTTGTAAGCGAAATGTTGACACAAAATCTGTGTTTCAATCAGACTGTGTACATATATATCATACTGAATTACAAATACTTGTAGATGGTTTTGGGACGGGAAGAGGGTGTCAGGCTACTATAAATGATTTTATTATGTTACACTCACATCTGTAGGCTTCAAAATAAAGAACAACTTTTCGGTGTCTTTCATTAATGCTATATCAGTTCTTATATTTAACACACAAGAGAATAAAGTTAATATATACCTTATGTAGTTTTCGATAGTAAACAACATTTGTTTACATCTTTTAAAGATTTATTTCCATTGTTCATGACCCAAGAAGTTTTTTTTGGTAAAGACCAATGTTAATAAGTCTGTCAGTGATTTGTTACTTTCGAACACATGTAAAATATATTTTTTATATGAAGACCTTGTTTCTTTTTTATCTGTGTTGGTCCAGAAAAGAGGACTTATGCGAAACTGCTTTGTTTGTGTCTCCTTGCCAAAATTGGCATGTTGATGGGAATGGCGCTTGTGTGTACCCTACGACTGGTAACGACACATGAAATCTATGTTTCTATTCTTGATATCTAAATGTAACAAATCAAATCGTTCACAATTATTTACAACAGATGAACATAGGGCTGTGTTCTGCTCTTTGGTCGGGTTGTTGTCTCTTTGACGTATTCCCTGTTTCCATTCTCTTTTTTTATAGGAAAATGTTAACAAGTTCGTAGTTGAACTATTGTCATTGAAAGTTGAAGTAAAAAAATCGCGGTTCCAAAAATTGAAAAAATTAACAGTGCTCACGTATTTAATGGATTATACCACCATTGTTTTCCCCTATTAGTCTTTGTGGAATTGGTATATAAAAAAAATATACAGAATGTATCTTTTTTTTCAAGTAAAGAAATATTTGGTATGCATAAAGATTTATCCTGCCCAGTGCTAGTCAAAATTTCACACAAAATGTCATTGCATATAAGAAAATAATCATCCCCAGAAGTAAACCAAACAACTTTTCGCCCTTTTCTCTCCTGTTTACACGCTGTAGTAACCAGGTCAACTCAAGTTTCAAAATTTGTTGCTGGAACACCAAACAAAAAAGAATGATGCTTTTGAAGATATGTGTTTATGACTCAGAAAAAAAATTATGCAACGAAATCCATGGTTAATGATCTACAAAATTTTTTTTTTCGACTCTTTTAAGGTCAAGGAACAGTAAATGGGCTATGTAACAAATTTTGGTAAAATTTGCCAAAAAACTTTAGATCCTTTAACTATTAATGAAAATCGAAAACAATAATGCGTTTATCTCATTTATTTTCTGAAATATAACTGATTGAATTATTTGTAAATCTGGGAACATTTGTATAGAAAGCACATACAATTGTCTACAAATTTTCAAATCTCCAATTTCAAATCCATAGATTTTTCTAAATATGAAACCAGAATTTACGTACTATGTTTTGGTGGTATTACATCTAAATATAAACCATTTCTGCGTCTTAAAGTAAAAGTTTGTTCAGACGTATACATATATACATGTTATTCAATATTTCCCTACCTTTAAGAACTTAATTTTAGAAAGGCTTCTAGTTTACAGTATACCAATTGCTTTCCTTATTAACAGTTTAACTCCAACAACCTTCCAGAACATTGGAAATGCTATTGGAAAATATCAAAGGTTACCGCTGAAGAGACTCTCTAAATCTTATTGTCAGCACTGATTACTGAAATTCATTATGGAAGGCCTTTTGAGAAACTGCCAAGATTAACACAACAACAACAACAAAAAGTTTTTATTTTGATATAAAATGATTTCGTATTATATCGTTTCTAAAACAATTAATTTCTTTGTATACAGGTAAATAAACTTTGTTCATCATCGTCCATGTATTTTACAAGTTGGAAAATATCTCTTCAGGAAAATATACAACAAATCTGCGGTAATGAGGGATATGGGTTGGATACGGAGTTCAATACTAGTGGAAGGTTGAAATGAGATACTGGTGTAGCCTATCTATTAAAAAAGAAGTACGACAGAATTAACTATACAGCATTTAAGTCCACGTTTAAGACCGAGCAGTATTATAATTTTTTTATGACATTTTGTCATCGTAGCTTTCTCTTAAATTAGATGTGGCGTGGCTTCTCCGATTGTAGACCGGCAGGTTGGACAACCTGAATAGAAGAGAGACAGAAAAAAAACGTGTCTTTATTGTACTGACACTTAAAGTCCCATTTTGAAATGACATGTTCAAAGAAATTTTAAACTTTGATCATATTTTTTGATAATTTTCAAAACAGGTATTTTTATTTTCAGACATCAAAAATGAGGGTTCGCATTTCATAAATAGATCGGGTATTTTTTATCGCTGAGAAATTTATTTAATGTACCTTTGCTTTTATCGTCACTTATAACTCTGATTCAAATTGCTTTTGTATTTCACCCCATATAAGGTTTCGTTTATCATGTATATATTGTTGCATTATATTCATAATTACTCTAAATATCAGCACAACAATGTTAAATCTGCAAATTTGCGGAAGCAAATTTTTCTTCTTCCCTCGCCGGGATTCGTAAGATACAGTCACAGAAATAATTATTTTGATAAGTACGTCTAAACAAGTGACAACTGTACGACAGATCCATCCACTGGATGACCAGTGAAGGTGATACAAGGCTGAAAACACATATTATATTCATAATTACTCTAAATATCAACGAAACAATATTAATTCTGCAAATTTGCGGAAGCAAATTTTTGTTCTTCCCTCGCCGGGATTCATTATTGTTGCATTATATTTATATAAAAGGCGAAACGTAAATAAAACTAGCGGCTATAAAGAGCCTGTGTCGCTCACCTTGGTCTATGTGCACATTCAACAAAGGACACTCTCCAACATTGTAGATGAGAATAGAAGAGGGACGAAAGATACCAGAGGGACAGTCAAACTCATAGATCGAAAACAAACTGACATTGCCATGGCCAAAAATAAACAGACAAACAGACAAATAATAGTACAGATGACACAACATAGAAAACTAAAGACTAAGCAACACGAACCCCACCAAAAACTAGGGGTGAGTTCATGAATAGAATTCATGACAAAAATCTCTGTTTTGTTGATCTTGTATTGTTGATCATTTATTCTGTTTAGTTTCTCTCTATCTTCTTGAGTTTTTGCTCAAAACACAAAAGAGGGTTAAAAAAAATCCTCATTTAAGGGCAATAACTCCTATGAATAGTGACAGTCTACTAACTATATCGACAAAATTTGATTTGTTAGTAGACCTTGCCTTGCTAATCATTTTTGTGATTAAAAGTGTCTGTTTATCTATTACAATTTTCATCATATAAGACAAAGCGCAAAAAAATGGTAAAAATCGTCATTAAAGGGCAATAACTCCAACAAGGAGTCGTCGTACGATTTCCTCAATTTATCTTAATTGTAGATCTTGTCTTGCTGATCATTTTTGCTTTTTAAGTTTCTATCTATCTCTTATATTTTTGAGATACAAGGCAAAAACGCATAAAATTGGTAAAAATCGTCATCAAAGGGCAATAACTCTAATAAGGACTCGTCTGACGATTTTGACAATTGGACTTATTTGTAGAACTTGTCTTGCTAATCATTTTTGCAATTTAAAGTTTCTCTCTATCTATTATAGTTTTCAAGATAATAGGAAAAATGAAAAAATGGTAAAATTTGTCATTTAAGCGCAATAACTCGTATAAGAAGTCGTCTGACAGTTTTGACGTATTTGGATAATTGGTAGAGCTCAACATCCTCAACATTTCTGCTCATGTTAGATTTTCTCTATTTATAACGGTTTTCATTTTCTATTTTAGCCATGTCGGCCATCTTGGTTGGCAGGCGTGGTCATCGGACACATTTTTTAAAATAGATACCTCAATGATGATTGTGGTCAAGATTGGTTAAATTTGGTCTAGTAGCTTCAGAGGAGAAGATTTTTGTGAACGTTAACAGACGACGACGGACGACGGACGCCAAGTGATGAGAAAAACTCACTTGGTTGGCCCTTTGGGCCAGGTGAGCTAAAGAAAGGATTGAATTGAACATATCATTAAAGCATTATATAAAAATTGTGTTATTCATCATATACAGGTTGCGTTAAACTTTCCCAATAACAACAATTTTAATTGCTTTATAAACACGAAGCCCATCTATTGTTTGGCACTTGATTGGTAAGCGTGAATTATATTTTTCAAACGTTGGAGAACCGTGAATGAACCATATCGTATCTGATAATTCTCTTCTGGTAAATCGTCAACATATTCCTTTTCCTTGTGTATAACCTATAGCTATACATACCCAAACATTCATCGAAGGTTGTCTTTATTGGATCAATCTGCTTGGACCCTATCAAACAAGTCATGTGTAAGTCGCCTTTACAAAAACCATAATCTTCAATGTTTGAACTCAAGGTAAACGTAACTCTGTAAAACAGCTGGATAACTTCAGACTCTGCTATGACATCTGAAGTTATGTCTTTACTCTGAATAAAAATATTGGTCAAATATATAAGGTTAGAACGTACAAGAAAAAGCGATACTATGTGTATAAAAATAAGGAGATGTGGTATGATTGCATGCGAGAAAACTATCCACGAGAGTTCAAATGAAGCGGATATACATGTAAGCGATTAAATGTCACCGTACGGCCTTCAACAATGAGGAAAATCCATATAGTATAGTCGGCTATAGAAGGACCCGACATGAAAAATGTGAAATAGTTCTAACGCGAATACTAATAAACGGTTTCATTAATAACAAATTAATTTACGAAAAACAAATATAATAGACATGAACCAACGACACCCACTGAACTACAGGTCCCTGAATTGGGAATTGGCGGGGTTAATGTATGTGAGCGCTCTACCCTCTCCTAACCCGGAACAGTGGTGTAACAGCACAATATAAAAACAAACTGTTAAAATCAGTTGCGATTGGCTTAACTCAAAAGATTGGTACGCAGCAAAAAAAAAAATAACATAACAGTAATTTAGTACTGTCAGTAATAGACACAAAACACCGATATAAGAGTATTCGCAGTTACTGAAAGCTAGTTCAAATTCAATTGTATCTAATATATAAATCATGTTTTCCTGCATGCTTTCATTGTAATAGTTTTAGTTGGATGCTATTCATTCCGTAGGTAACTAAATGCACGATCTTTTTTTGTATGAAAAGTCGATGAAAAATCGTTGAATTTTACCTATACTAAATATATCCCTTTTTAGCTCACCTGACCCAAAGGGACAGTGTGAGCTTTTGTCACCACTTGGTGTCCGTCGTCTGACGTCGTCGTTGTCATAGACAGTCGTCCGATGAATTTCACAAAAAACTACATGGACAAATTAAACTAACTTTTGCCACACTCAACATTGGAGTATTTAGTTTGAAAATATGTCTGATGACCCTGCCAACCAAGATGGTCGACAAGGCTAAAAATAGAACATAGGGGTAAAACGCAAGTTTTGTCTATTATCTCGAAAACCACTGTAGATAGAGAAAATCAAACAGAGGCATAAATAATATGATGAGATCTACCTACATAGATATAAGAAGATGTGGTTTGAGTGCCAATGAGACAACTCTACATTCAAGTCAAAATTTATAAAAGTAAACCATTATAGGTCAAAGTACGGTCTTCAACTCGGAGCCTTGGCTCACACTGAACAGGTAGCTAAAAAGGGCCCAAAAATTACTAGTGTAAAACCATTCAAACGGGAAAACCAACAGTCTAATTTATATAAAAAAACGAGAAACGAGAAACACTTATGAACCACATCAACAAACGACAACTACTGTCTATTAATATCAAAACTGTCAGACGACTTCTTCTAGGAGTTATTGTCCTTAAATGACAAGTTTTTGAATTTTTTAAATGTTTGCCTACATCTTGACATTTATTATAGATAGACAGAAACATTATACAACAAAAATAATCAGCAAGACAAGATCTACAAATAGCTAGGTCAATATGACCTAAATCATCAGTCGACTCGGTATTTAAACTATTGCCCTTTTATGACAGTTTGATCATTTATTTGCATGGTTGCCTAAAATCTTGAAAACTATAATAGATAGAAAGAAACTTTCTAACGAAAAAGGATCTGCAAGACAAGATCCACAGATATAATGTCAAATAATGCCGAAATCGTCAGTCAATCGTCAATCGTGTGGTTATTGCCTTTAAATGCTGATTTTTACCCATTTTGTGTGTTATCGCCTATTATTTTAAAACTATGATAGAGGGGGAGAACGTTTAAATAGCAAACATGATCCAGAAGACAATATCAACAAATAAATCGATATTGCTGAAATTGTTGGTCAACTCTTTATAGGAGTTAATGACCTTATAGGCAATTTTTTTGCGCTTTTGCCTATTATATGGAAAAATAGAAAAGATAAAATGAAACTTTAATAAGGAAAAATGATTAGCAAGACAAGATCTTCAAATAAGTCAGCATAAATGAAATTGTCAGTTGTCTTCTTAAAGGAGTTCTTGTCCTAAAATGAGAATTTTATTCTTTTTGTGTTTTGGACAAAAACTGCAGAAGACGGTGAGAAACTGTAAACAGAAAAAAATGATCAGCAATACAAGTTCAATAAAATAAGAGATCTTTGTCATGAAAGATATTCTAGTCTACAATGTTGTAGAGTATCCATTGTTGAAGATGCACACAGACCTAGGTGAGCAACACAGTCTCTTTAGAGCTTCTAGATATATTTTCTATGCAAATCTAAGTGTAAGTCTCTGCAAAAAACCTTATACATGGTTATATGGAAATAAAACTCGCAAGCTACATGTAAATTAGTTAATTTCTGTGGTTAATTTGACCAGTATAAACACGAATTTGTCATGAATCTACATTTAAAAGTACTGATACAACTAAAGTTGAAGACTATGTGTTACCCTATAATTTAATGTCTTTGTATAAAAGTGACACCTAACATCCACGTATTCCAACATCAATCCGAATTCCGATAGCAAAAAAAAATCTCATTCGGAAGACTCCGTATACATACTATTAGTATTTTATTGTAATTATATTACAAAATATTGATCACATGATGCTAGTATTACTAGACTTGCAATTGCTTTACATCAATCCGACACTAATTTAGTGTTTCGGCGGTTTTTGTATTATATGCTAAAGATAAATGTATAACATTTATGAATGGGTTAAAGCATTGTAGGCCCGCCATCATCAGGGATTTACCTATCAATTTATTTTAATTTTGTCGTTGTCAATAGATCTGCTATATTTTTATGCTTTTTATAAGCTATTATTGGTTTGCTTGAAAATATTTCGTTGCAAACCACATACTGTTTTAGTAGATCCCAATGTTTACTAATGCATTGTTTTAATTTATGAATGCATGGATTGAATTTCGTTGTCAATACTAAAGGAATTTCCTTTGTGTGTTTTTTTACCTTTTTTCTGATAAAATCAGATCTATTACATGATAATGCCTCATTTATGTACTTTTCGATTTCAATCTCCTTGTATCCTCTATTTTTTAAGTTCGACCTGAACTGTAACAAAATATATTGTAAATCAACATCATTATTTGTTGTTTTAATGTATCTGATAACTTCGCCCTTGATAAACTCTGCAAACACGTGTTGACTGTGACAGTTATTACGATCTAGATAAAGGGAGGCATTTGTCGGTTTAAAGTGTGTTTTCACATTATAGAGAATTTCATTAGAAAACCTAGTTCCTTTGAAAATATTAACATCAAGAAATATTATTTCTTTAGATGAAAATTCTAGTGTGAATTTCAGGAACGGATGATGATTATTTGCTAACTCTAACAAATTCTTTATTTCCTTCCAGTCGCAGTGATATATTAATATGATATCATCAACATACCTTGTATAAATGTGACACCTAAAATCCACGTATTCCAACATCAATCCGAATTCCGATAGCAAAAAAATCTTATTCGGAACGGACTCCGTATACATACTATTTGTATTTTATTGTAATTATATTACAAAATATTGATCACATGATGCTAGTATTACGAGACTTGCAATTGCTTTATATCAATCCGAAATGTCTTTTGGTTTTTCTGTTGTTGAGTTGCTGTCTCAATGACGTATATCCCATATCTCCTTTTAATTGCAATACTCATAGAAGAAGACCCTATATTAATACTGAACGAATAACAATGAGATGAAGAACAACGATCAAGAATTTTGACGTAATTTCTAAACTATGTTGAAGTCCTTCCTTTAATCACAGTGATTAAAAATTGTTCTAGAGTTGTCTCTTTGTCTGTTGTTAATTGTAATTCACAAACACCAAAATTAAAATACTACAGACTTTCCGTATATTATACTCATTTGTGTAGAGGTTCCATCCTCTGTTTTCCATTTATAACTTTTACAACTGATACAAAAACAATCATTCTAATTACACGTACATTTTATTACACCAACTTGTATTTACATTTTCATGACTAGAATATACATTTTTACTTTGTGGCATTACTTTGGATACAGAGTATTCTATAATATTTTGTTGAGGCGCCAGGGTGACTACCGATTACCTATACACAATAGTTATCAGCTGACCTATGTTGACATAGTGTCATAAAACCCCTGGTAGTTAAACACGGTTACACAACCACCTACCATGGGGAGTGACCGGGGAAAACACTCGTATTACCAATGCTCCAGTTATTAGTGTCCCACCTGTTGGCAGGTGTAGGCCTCCCCTCTATAAGATGAGATGGAGGAGGTCCCAGATTTATCCATCTGTAGACCCCACCGTTACCACTTACCACGTTTTCCAAACCTGCAAATTGTAGAACTTGTCAGGCCCAGAGCAAGGGCCGAGTGAAATAATCCCCCAATCACTACCAGTCTCCCTGGACCTCCCCCCATTCAAAATTGACTCTGCGCCTAAGGATAGTAGAAGAAAATTAATTTCTTTAAAATGTCTTGTTTTCTTCCCAATAAATGAAATTGGTAATTAATATAAACTTAAATTCATTCTGGTTGCTTAAATCATAATAGTCTATATGTAAATAAAGTGCGTAATAACGGAAATGTCCAAAGCAAAGAAACGCAAGTTTACTCCAAACTATCCTGTATTGGTCCAATACCATGGAGGAACTGCTTGGATACTGGTAACCATAATATTGCAACCAAATACAGCAAACTAGTGCCTGAAAATATAAAACAAAAACAGCAGCAACTATTCTTATTTTGGGAGGGTGGGCGGCTTTTAAATAATTTAACTAATTTCTGCAACATCTGCTTTGTTGTCGACAGCAAATTAACAAGTGCCCGATACGGGAATTCCAAAATTCAGATTCCATCTGATAGCGCCATCTATGGCCATGCCAAATATGGCAATGAGCTAAGGGCTGCAACACCCACACACCCACACAAATATTTGATTGAATTAAACCAGATTATTGAAAATAAAAAATTTTGATAATCTCTATTAATTGCAATACTCATAGAAAAAGACCCTATATTAATACTGAACGAATAACAATGAGATGAAGAACAACGATACAGAGTAGTTGACGTTATTTCTAAACTATGTTGAAGTCCTTCCTTTAATCACAAAGTGATTAAAAATTGTTCTAGAGTTGTCTCTCTTTGTCTGTTGTTAATTGTAATTCACAAATAATACAGAAATTAAAATACTACAGACTTTCTGTATATTATACTCATTTGTGTAGAGGTTCCATCCTCTGTTTTTCATTCATAACTTTTACAACTTATACAAAAACAATCATTCTAATTACACGTACATTTTATTATACCAACTTGTATTAACATTTTCATGACTAGAATATACATTTTTACTTTGTGGCATTACTGTGGCTACAGAGAATTCTATAATATTTTGTTGAGGCGCCAGGGTGACTACCGATTACCTATACACAATGGTTATCAGCTGACCTATGTTGACAAAGTGTCATAAAACCCCTGGTAGTTAAACACGGTTACACAACCACCTACCATGGGGAGTGACCGGGAAAACACTCGTATTACCAATGCTCCAGTTATTAGTGTCCCACCTGTTGGCAGATGTAGGCCTCCCCTCTATAAGATGAGGTGGAGGAGGTCCCAGATTAATCCATCTGTAGACCCCACCGTTACCACTAACCACGTTTTCCAAACCTGCAAATTGTAGAACTTGTCAGGCCCAGAGCAAGGGCCGAGTGAAATAATCCCCAATCACTATCAGTCTCCCTGGACCTCCCCCCATTCAAAATTGACTCTGCGCCTAAGGATAGTAGAAGAAAATTAATTTCTTTAAAATGTCTTGTTTTCTTTCCAATTAATAAAATTGGTAATAAATATAAACTTAAATTCATTCTGGTTGCTTAAATCACAATAGTCTATATGTAAATAAAGTGCTTAATAACGGAAATGTCCAAATCAAAGAAACGCAAGTTTACTCCAAACTATCCTGTATTGGTCCAATACCATGTAGGAACTGCTTGGATACTGGTAACCATAATATTGTAACCAAATACAGCAGCAACTATTCTTATTTTGGGAGGGTGGGCGCGTTTTAAATAATTTAACTAATTTCTCCAGCACCTGCTTTGTTGTCGACAGCAAATAAACAAGTGCCCGATACGGGAATTCCAAAATTCAGATTCCACCTGAGACCGCCATCTATGGCCATGCCAAATATGGCAATGAGCTAAAAGCTGCAACACCCACACAAATATTTGATTGAATTAAACATGTTAAACCAGATTATTGAAAATATAAAATTTTGATAATCTCTATTAATTGCAATACTCATAGAAAAAGACCCTATATTAATACTGAACGAATAACAATGAGATGAAGAACAACGATCAAGAGTTGTTGGCGTAATTTCTAAACTATGTTGAAGTCCTTCCTTTAATCACAAAGTGATTAAAAATTGTTCTAGAGTTGTCTCTCTTTGTCTGTTGTTAATTGTAATTCACAAATACAGAAATTAAAATACTACAGACTTTCTGTATATTATACTCATTTGTGTAGAGGTTCCATCCTCTGTTTTTCATTCATAACTTTTACAACTTATACAAAAACAATCATTCTAATTACACGTACATTTTATTATACCAACTTGTATTAACATTTTCATGACTAGAAATACATTTTTACTTTGTGGCATTACTGTGGCTACAGAGAATTCTATAATATTTTGTTGAGGCGCCAGGGTGACTACCGATTACTTATACACAATGGTTATCAGCTGACCTATGTTGACAAAGTGTCATAAAACCCCTGGTAGTTAAACACGGTTACACAACCACCTACCATGGGGAGTGACCGGGGAAAACACTCGTATTACCAATGCTCCAGTTATTAGTGTCCCACCTGTTGGCAGGTGTAGGCCTCCCCTCTATAAGATGAGGTGGAGGAGGTCCCAGATTTACCCATCTGTAGACTCTACAGTTACCACTAACCACGTTTTCCAAACCTGCAAATTGTAGAACTTGTCAGGCCCAGAGCAAGGGCCGAGTGAAATAATCCCCCAATCACTACCAGTCTCCCTTGACCGCCACATCAGAGCCCAAGTCAGCTACCAAATCTGACTTGGGTTCTCACCTCCACAAAATTTTCATTAATGAAGCATTGGAAAAGTTTAAATTGTTGTGCGTAGGAAAGACTCAACCCCCCTTGTATATTATTTAAGAAAACCTGATTTCCAGTTTGTGATAAATGAGTTCCATCTGTTCTGTATAAAGACACTTCACTTGCCCTAATGTTCTCATGTAAAATAGCTTTCCCCCATTTTTTCTATGACAAAGTTTTTGACCACTGAATTCACTCTTTTTCTCTTCTGTTCGATTATTGCACCCGCATTCAAGGGTGCAAAATGCCAGTATCTGCGCTGTAGCATTGATAACCATATTATAAAACATTTTTAAATAAAGCCTGGTAACGTAGGACATGTAGGATAGAACATTTTACATTTTCAATTAAACCCTTCCCTGTCAATTCTAAATCTGTCAAATCTTTAGCTCCACAGAGAATAATAATAAAATTAGGAGAAGGTAAAAATTTTCTTTTTGCATCCAGTAGGGAGTCCAAATCTTTAATCTGTAAACCAGGTTGCCCAATCCAGTATGTTGTAACACCTTTGGACTCCAGTCCCAGGTTGGTCCTACCATATTTCTTCGCCTCTACATTGGCCCAATGAACAAGGGAACTTCCAACAATCCATAAAATCTTGGGACCTGTGAAAACTTGTAGCTTGTTAGCCTTTTGAAACTAGAAAAATTGCAACCTAATATAGCGTGAATAAGCATGCGATTTCCATCTGCTTAATTTTATAATTACCTCCTCTGAGACCCCCTGCCTGGCTAGTTCCGTGGCTCCCCCAATTCTAAAACTATGTGACCTAAAATGACCTTTACTAATATGAAGAAAATGTAAAGCCTTTTCCAGTATACTTTGATTGGTATCTAGTTAAAGGCATACCATTATAATGAATAAACAAATCTTTATTGTTACAGGTAGGTCGTACCTTTAAGTATTCGTTAATGAGTCAATTCGGGCAGTAGTTTTTTCTGTTCTCAGGTATCAATAAAGTAACGGACTTTCCCTTTTGGTCAGTTTTTGACCACCTTACTCTTAGCTCCAGGACTTTTTTCTTAACTAAATTATCAGAAATTGTTAAGTTGGAGCCATTAATAACAGACTTAGTTTTTAAAGTAGTTATTTCCCCTACCCTTAGCAAACCAAAGAAGGCAACTGAAAAAACTGCTGAAAATAAAGCAGCTTCATATTTATTCTTACATACTTAATCTAAACAACCTATCATATCTTCTAACAATTGCACTGTAATTGGTGCTCTAATGTCATTACGTTTCCCTCCTTGAATTCTTTTTATTCCTTCTAATGCCTTGCCAATTATAAAGAATTTTGTAGTATCCTGTATGCCTTGTATTTTATGATGACATGAAACTCCTGATATATAAGATGATATGGTACCCCCAGAAAGACCTTGTACTGACAAAAAAGCTATAAAATTTAGCAAATCATTGACTGGCACTGGCCAATGCTGTTTCAATTTGTAAGATGATCTAAAATTACAAAGTTTTGACAGAGCCAAATTGTATGATTTTTGTGTATTTTTGGACACACCTTGATTGACAATATAATCCGCCACCTGACTTAAATGTTCCAGATCTGTGTTGGAATTTTGGTTGGCCACTGGTCTGCTTCTGGAGCTAGGCTTCTGAACTTCCCCCACTGAGAACGAGAAAGACAATCAGCAATTTGGTTTTGTTTTGAAGGGATATAAATTGCCTTAACTGACGTATTGTTTTTTAAGTTCATTAAAACCATTTGTCTTACTAAAGTCACAACTCTACTTGATTTGCTAGTTTTCATATTAATGATTTGAACGACCGCCTGATTATCAACATGAAAAATAACTTTTTTGTTAACAAAATATGATTCCCAGTACATAAGTGCTGCTACAACTGGAAACAACTCTAACAATGTCATATCTCTGGTGATTCCAGTTTCAACCCAATGTTTTGGCCATATGCCTTGGGCCCACTGACCTGCAAAATAGATCCCATACCCACCTTTGGACCCCCCTGCACTATCCGTGAACAACTCTAATTTTTCATTTGAAACCCATACATTGTCGGTTATTACAGTGACACCATTGTATTGTTTTAAATAGTGTGACCAAACTTCTAAATCTGCTTTTATCTGCTTGTTTACTCGAATTTTGTAATATGATTTTCTTACCCCGATTGTTGAATTTATGAGTCTGCGACAGAAGGTGCGGCCTGGAGCAACCACCTTACAAGCAAAATTCAGGTGCCCAAGAACAGATTGCATATCTTTAAGAGTTATTTTAGAACTGTCTAAGGTATCTCTGATTTTTTTTGAGAGTTTGACAAGTTTTTCATTTGGAAGCCGCATGATTAAATTCTGTGTATCAAATGATATACCCAAAAATATTAGTAATGTAGTAGGCAAAGTAGTCTTGTCACTAGGAAGAGGAATACCCATTTTGTCGCATACCTCTTGGAATATCTTCAAAGTATTGCCAACTTTTAACACTGTGCGGGACAAATTTGCCATTCCAGAATTGGCAAATCTGACTTTGTTGTTTTACAAGATATCAAAAATATTTTTGGCCAAGTGATAGATAATAAAAAAAAATTAAATTTCCCCATATGTCCCAACATGTCACTGTTGTCACTACAGCTGATTAAAAGTACATTTCCCATGGGAAATTCAAAAATTCCCATGGGAATATTAGAAGTTCCCATGGTAAAATTAAAAGTTCCCATGGGAAAAAGTACTTTTCCCATGGGAATTTTAAAGTTCCATGGGAAAAGAAGAATACAAAAAGTTCCCATGGGAATTTAACTTTTCCGATGGGAACAGATTATCTTCCCATGGGAACAATTTTTCTTCCCATGGGAACATTTATTTTTCAGATGGGAAAATTTTTCTACCTATGGGAACAATTTGTCTTCCCATTGGAACAGATATTTTATGTATGGAACAAGTTTTCCTTTTGATTTTATTTCTCCGAGAAAAATTGAAATTTGTTGAAAATGCAGGATTTATGTTAAATTATTGCAGTATAAAATTGAGAATGGAAATGAGGAATTTGTCAAAGAGACAACAACCCGACCAAAGAGCAGACAACAGCCGAAGGCCACCAATGGGTATTCAATGCAGCGAGAAACTCCCGGAGGCGTCCTTCAGCTGGCCCCTAAACAAATAAGTATACTGGTTCAGTGATAATGGACGTCATATTAAACTCCAAATTATACACAGGAAACTAAAATTTAAAATGATACAAGACTAACAAAGGCCAGAGGCTCCTGACTTGGGACAGGCGCAAAAATGCGGCAGGGTTAAACATGTTTTTTGAGATCTCAACCCTCCCCTATACCTCTAGCCAATGTAGAAAAAACAAACGCACAACAGTACGCACAGTAAAACTCAGTATAAGAGAAGTCCGAGTCCGATGTCAGAAAAGGAAACAAAAGAAAATAAACAAAATGACAATAATACATAAATAACAACAGACTACTAGCAGTTACTGACATGCCAGCTCCAGACCTCAATTAAACTGATTGAAAGATTATGTCTTCATCATATGAGTATCAGGCACAATCCCTCCTGTTAGGGGTTTAGTAGTATGCAGGTTTTCTACAAAATGTCAATATGGTTTCGTATCTAAAGTTGCACTCAACAAGCAACTTCCATAAAACTCTGATCATCCAGTAAAATATGAAGCAATGAGAAATATTTTTTTTTAATTAAGTTGTGCGTGTGTGTTGTGATGACAAAATATTCTTTTTTCTGTTATTGGACTTATTGGAAAATAGATAAAAAATGTTTAAAAAAAAAATTTCCGGTGCGTAGAAATACCACAAATTTTGATTTTTTTACAAAATACAAGCCCTATAAAACAAAAACACTATAACATGCTGAAATAATATATTCATGTACAATCTGTATACACGTGCGTAATTAATGGAATTTAAGTTAATAGATTTAAATTCAGTTATCGCTGGGGCCTCTGTCATATAGTGTTTCATGTTTTAGCTTTATCAATATGAGTGACGTCATATTCTGTGACGTAATTAAGTCTTTTGCAGAAATTCCAAGGAAGCAAGCTCTATATTTTCAATTGTTAGCGGAAAATTTGTAAAAAGCTATGTTTAATTCTAAAATAGGGTTAGTATGGGATGGTTTTGACGTGTTTCATGCATCCAATATCGATTAGCATTCTTAGGAAGGAATTTCATTTTAAAGTAATTTTTTTTACCAATTTTAAATATTCCAAATTATTGCCACGTGGTGAACACATGCGAGAAAAACATGATCTAAATATATTCTTCGTCTTACATTTTTATTTTATTTTAGCAAATAAAACTTATGAGTTATGATATTGTTCAAGTTTTTCAGATGAAAAATAATTATCTCGTCCTTATTCTTAGTTTATTTAAATTAGAATTCATGTAGTTAGCCTGGCATGATACAGTCATGACAGTGTTAACAATAACAGTGTTACACATTGATGACGATGAGTAAACAATTGTTTTTATATTATGTTCAGCTTTTAAAGAACGGTTGTGTGATGTTGTAATACGCTGTAACAGATAAGTAACGGTTATCAGTTTTCGCAACTAGATCATTGAAGCAATGCATAGAGTATATAATTATATATGGCAGGAGGCAAGCGTTTTTTGATGGGCCCCCGCATGTTCATTAAGTTTTCCTTAAAAGGTAGTCATCGTGATATGTATCCAGATCTTACATAAAAAGTATCAATAAAATATCACTACAAAGGATATTAAAGGACCAATGTGCGAAGGGACGAACACGGCTATGGGGCCAAAGGACGTTCCCACTTTGGTGCGAATGGACCCTATTTTAAAACCGGAAGTGACACTTTCGTTACAAAAACAAACTTAGTTTGAAGCTTACAGAGTCGAGAGATAGCAAGCAGTAGTCCAAATCGTTACGTCTAATGATCATAGCATTGGTCTAGAGTATACCAAATATAGTTAGGTACCCTACAAGTTTTCGCGTGTTCCTACACTAGAACACCCCTCAGATCACTTGATCTTAAAAACTGATTGATGGATTGTTGGTTGTTTTACGCCGCTCTTAAAAACTGAGCGGAGGGTCGGTATACATGTAAAAGTACAATGAATGGTTGAGATAAATCACAAAAGCCATAAATTACAATGTCATCAAGTTACCGGTCACAGCTTGAATATCTTGTAAATGTGATTATTATTTTGCTTTAACACTCATTTGATTTCGTTAAGCTATTACTAAAATGTTATATAGAAACACTTGTTAAAATTTACTTTGGTTGAGTTGTAGCACAATGTTGAGAAGAACAGACAGGAAACGTAAAGCACAGGGACAGGAAATTACTCTCCCGCGGAACACCACCACAAGGGCCGAAATACTCACAACAGGACACCAGACACAGACATCCATGCAAAGGCCACCAACATTTTCGACAGCTATGTCTACGTCTGGACCAATCCCTTACGCAACCAACGTAGGATCTGTCATATCACCACATGCCACTTATGCAACTGCTAGCCCACAGAGCTCCACATCAGCAGATACAAACACAGTGTCAAGCCACACGCACCTCACTCTCACAGACAATAACGTACCCATGCAAAATGCAGGTAATCAGTTCATTAATTTGAAACCTACATGTACATCCAATACTAGTATACCACAAATGTATATCCCACAGCAAATATACGGTGTAAATACTGATATTGCAATAAATGTATCACAAAATATAAAAGACAAAATTTATAAAAGTGAATATATAGATTTGGCTGTATTATTGGCACAAAACATGCCATCAGATTCAAACACGCAAAAGTTAGTGGTACAAAATGGGCAACTTGTCTTGCAGTCTGCTCCAAACCTGTCAAGAATCTTTGGTATTGAGGTGTGGACAACCGCTTTTATAATATTTATAAGTATTTATTGCAATCTTCATCCTGGAAGATTTCAGGAGTTGCTCAAATACATGAGTATTATACGCTTAGGTGCCAAGCGTTGTAATAATTTAGGTTGGAAGCATTATGACGAACAATTTCGTTTGCGTAAAGCCTTTGCCCCTACTGGTTCCTTGGCTACAGTTGATTCTGAACTATGGTTGATATATATTAATGATAGTACGGAGAACAAAAGTTTTAGTACTGGTAGTACTTCAGTTAACTTGAACAATGGGTCTAACTTGAAATGTTATACTTTTAATTATGAGGGTAATTGTTTTAAACAAGCTTGTTTTTATAAGCATGTTTGCATGCGTTGCAGTGCAGGTCATCCTGTTATAACCTGCCCAAATGGGCAGACATTGGCCTTGCATAATCAAACACCTTCTTATGCTTATCCAAGATTCAGGTCACCTAGACCTCAAAGCAGATATAATTTTTCATTTAGGCAACCTGGTTCAAACCCAAGACAGAGACCTGCTAATGCATTTATGGGACATGGGGCATACCCCCATAAGAATTAAATGTTTAGGAGCATGTTTGGTAAGTTACCCTGACAAAGTGGTTGCTGCTGAAATTTTATTTGGTTTTTCACATGGTTTCAGACTCCAGTATACAGGCCCTCGCATTCATTCTTTTCAAAAATTTAATTTCAGCTGAACAAAATAGTGATGCAGTTTTACACAAGTTGCAAGACGAGGTAAATCGTGGTAGAATGTTAGGGCCTTTCAAAGTTATGCCCATTTCAACCCTCTGTATAAATCCTATAGGTATTGTGCCTAAATCAGACAGTAGTTGGAGACTAATAACAAATTGATCGTTCCCGCCAGGTGAAAGTGTAAATTCATATATTGATCAGGTATATTGCAAGGTGAATTACACTTCATTAGACACTATTTCAGAAAAAATTTATGAATGCGGTTTGTCATCAGAACTGGCTAGAATTGGTGTTAAGTCGGCTTTTCGGAATTTGATAGTAAATCCTGCTGACTTTGATTTGCTTGGAATTAAATTCAATGACCACTTTTACATTGACAAATCTCTTCCTTTTGGTTGTTCGATATCGTGAAATTTATTTTTAAAGTTTGCAACGTTTCTTCAGTGGCTTCTTGAAGAACGTAGTAAGTTACATTCAGTTGATCATTACTTAGATGACTTTATTGGTGCCAAATCAACTGGCCATTGTGGTATTTTAATGGAAGCTTTTAGCAAGGTTTGTAATGAATTGGGGGTTCCTATTGCAGAAAACAAAACAATTGGACCTGCTACAGTCATCCCCTTTTTGGGTTTTGTCATTGATACTGTTCGTATGATGGTTGTTATTCCTCAAGAGAAATTGGAAAAACTGCAATCTGAGTTGTGTTCTTTATTACATAAGAAAAAGATAATGTTGAGAGAGCTGGAATCCATCACAGGTTTAATGTCTTTTTGTTCAAGGGCAATTCCTTCTTCCCGAGCTTTTATACGTAGGTTTTATGATCTCATTGCATCAGTTAAGTGTAAAAAGCATCACTATAAGGTTAGAATAAATAAAGAGGTTAAAGCTGACGCTATGCTTTGGTTACAATTTTTAGACACTTTCAATGGTCAGTGTTTTTTCCTTGAAAGAGTTTGGTTATTAAATGATATTCTACAGCTTTTCACAGATAGTTCAGGCAATCAATATTTAGATTGTGGAGCTTTTTTTAATGGTAAGTGGTCTCTGTTAAAGTGGCCTCAAATTTGGTGTTCATCACCCATATTGAGAAATTTGGCTTTGTTTGAGTTGATTCCTGTTATTCTTGCTTTGTATTTATGGGGAGAATTGTTACGTAATAAGAAAATTTGCTTCAACATAGACAACTTAGCTCTAGTGAGTACAGTTAACAAGAGAACTTCTAAGGACAAGCAAATAATGAAATTTATTCGTCCCCTGGTGTTGTTAACCATGCTTAATAACATTCAGTTTACTGCTGTGCGTATAAAGGGTTCTGAAAATAAAATAGCCGATGCCATTTCTCGTTTTCAGATGGATCGTTTCAGATGTTTGGCCCCAACAGCGGATATTTACCCTGCCCCAATTCCACTGGAATGTATGACTGTTATTTCAGACCTTTAGTAACCAGTTTGATTGAAAGTTCCATAGCACCCAGTGCATTGCAGATATACCAAAGAGGGCAGTCTTTTTTACGAGTTTAGATCTCTCTATTATTCAATGAATACATGGCCTGTTCCTCTCTGTGAGTTGTTAAGTTTTATTTCTTACTTGTTCAAGAAAAAATTATCCCATTCAACAATTAATTGTTACGTTATTGGGCTGGGATTTTTTAGTAAGGCGAACAATTATGAGGACGTGACACAAAAATTTGTGGTTCGGAAGCTTTTAGAAGGTATAAAACGCTCAAGCCTAAAAAAATGATTTACGTTTACCAATAACCAGAGTCATGCTGAAATCTATCATTTTTTCTTTAGTTTGTGTTTGTAAAACTCGCTATGAATTAAGTTTATTTAAAGCTGCCTTTTCACTTGCTTTTCATGGTTTATTTAGGGTAGGAGAATTGGTTGTTACCAATAGTTTACAGAGCCATACATTACAGTTATCAGACATACATATTTTAAGTGGTTTGCTTCAGGTGTGCATTCCTTCGTCCAAAACAGACCAGTTGGGTAAAGGTTCAAACATTTGGATTTATCCTCAGTCAGATTTGATGATTTGTCCTGTTAAATTGGTAAGTGAGTTTATTAAGTTGAGACCCCCAGTTTTAGGTCCTCTTTTATGTCATTTTGACGGTAGTCCTTTATCTAGGTATCAGTTTGTGACTTTATTAAAAAAGGCTATTGATTTGTCTGGTATTGATCAAACCAGATATAGTTCCCATTCCTTTCGTATTGGTGCAGCAACCACCTTGTCAATGGAAGGGGTATCCGATAGTGAAATAATGAGGTTGGGTCGCTGGAGTTCCAATGCTTACAAGGATTACATAAGAATTTAGTATCATTTATCATGCCTTAAGTTGTTGATTGTATTTGTATTATATATAGGTATTGTAGGAAATCCTGTAAATGTTTGGATAGTAGGATCCTCTATAGTGAAGCACGCTTTTGTGACAGCTCGTGATCGGCCAGGTGGGGTAAACTTAGGTCTCGGTCGGTTGAATGCCTCATTTTGGTGGCAAGGCAAGGGTGGCATGATAGTGAAGCATGTTAAAGGTCAGCTCAGAACAATGAAAAAATATGAGGATCCACCACATTTTTCAGTATTACATGTAGCGGGTAACGACATAGGTAGTTCCAAGGTGGGTTTTGTGCGTAATGAAATAAAGAACATGATCAGATGGATAATGAAGGAGTTTCCCAACTCTAAGTTGGTATAGTCTCAAATTATGTTATAATTAGCTGTGGGGGTTACTACATAAAACATCCAGATATTCATGCAGATCAAAATTTTTTTCAATCGGATGGTGTTCACTTGTCATCCTTAGGAAATGAATTGTGGTTGAACATATTACAAGGTGCAATGGAACATTTTATTCAAAAGAAGGACTGTGCTTCCACTTTTCCTTGTCAGTTATATATTATATGATATACAAATATAGATACAATCAATATATGATATACATATACAGATACAATTAATATATGATATATTAATACAGATACTATCAATATATGATATACAAATACAGATACAATCAATATATGATATACTAATACAGATACAATCATCTATATGTATATAATGACTTGTTGTTGTTTTGGTTAATTTTGTTTGTTTCTTTTTACCTGTGCATGTAAATATTTTTCGAACAGTTGTTCGAATAAATCAAAGAGATTATCTATCATAATTATCTGGTTCACAGCTTTGCAGCGAACCGCCCTTTTTATGGCGGTTGACAGAGTCTCTGTTTTCCTCCGTCAATGTGGCAGAATTCGCTGCATAGAATCTTAATTTTAACTATGACATTTTAGGTTTTTGGATAATACAGACTACACTTGTGTATCCCACGGTGTTTTCTAAATTTAAAGCACCCGTGTATCCCACGGTGCATCTTTACATTTTAATATATCTATCTATCTATCTGCAAGGTTGCCATATTATCTTCGGGTAACCAACCATTTATCTATCTACATATACATCTATCTATCTATCTATATATATATATATATTATATGAATCTATATTATGAATAAAAGCTGTGGCTAGATATCGCCAATCCATATATGTATTTTGTTTTAATGGCACCATTTGAGATAATGGAATTTAAGTTAATAGACTTAAATTCAGTTATTGCTGGGACCTCTGTCAGATAGTGTTTCATGTTTTAGCTTTACCAATATGAGTGACGTCATATTCTGTGACGTAATTAAGTCTTTTGCAGAAATTCCAAGGAAACAAGCTGTATATTTTTAATTGTTAGCGGAAAATTTGTAACCCGCCCTCCCACTCCTTTTTGTGTAAGATACTGCTCTTTTGCATTTATTTTTCAGGTTTCTGTCCGTGGCAGTGGTAATCCAGATTCGACTGTGATGATCTTGACTCGTTTGCTGTTCAGACTAAAGACTTTATTTGAACTTTAAAGATCATAAATAGATTCCCAGTAAATGGCAGAATTCGCTGCATAGAATCTTAATTTTAACTATGACATTTTAGGTTTTCGGATAATACAGACTACACTTGTGTATCCCACGGTGCATCTTTACATTTTAATATATCTATCTATCTATCTGCAAGGTTGCCATATTATCTTCGGGTAACCAACCATTTATCTATCTACATATACATCTATCTATCTATCTATATATATATATATATATAATATGAATCTAAATTATGAATAAAAGCTGTGGCCAGATATCGCTAATCCATATATGTATTTTGTTTTAATGGCACCATCTGAGATAACGGGTTCTGGTTGGATGAACATGAATTTCAATCGATTACACACAGATGAATTTCAATAGAGTGTGGCACGTGTCGATAAAACATTTAATAACACTGTAATCTTGAAAATCTTGAAAGAATCTTCTAATCATGGTGGTAATTACTAAAGATATGATTATATAATCGGGAATTATTTATTTACTTAAACGTAGCTAGTCTACTTTTATATTTCTTGTCCTTTGTGCCAACTATATCATCCTATCAAGTCCCTAGTGCGTAATATTGAGGTGGTCATTTGCGGTATTTCTACGGACGTCTTTATTTCAACATTTTGATTCCCGTCGTATTAAATTCTGTATAGGCAGTTTATGAAGATGAATTACAAGAACAGAAAATAGTAAGTTGAAGTCACATTATTAGTCTCTGTTGTATTGTTTTAAGAAAACTTAACATTGACATGGATAAGTGATTTCTGTGACTGTTTTTCTTACATATACACGTACATGTATCAAATGTACAAGTTTGTTACTTTTCACGTGAGTTTTTTTATTTTTTGTGTGACTTATTTCCGTTTACCTTATTTTTGTTTTGTTTTTGTTTTAACACGTTTTATTTCCCAAAGTAGCAAATGGGATTGAACACAGGTTATAACACCTCTCCTTATACAAATATAAACACAAAATACATAAGATAATGACGAAAAACAAAATAGGAATGCATGTAATACAAACTATAAACAAAAACGAAAATGCATAATATTTTTGTAATATGAACTGGCGTGAAGTGTGATTAAGTAGGAATTCAGAATTTTAATTGTATGTGAAGTTTTGAATCTTTGTGTAATTCTGATATGAGATTGAAAGGATTCAAAAATTGCTTTACTTTGCTGAAATGTATAAAGGTCACCGTGATCAGCAAATAGAAGCTCAATTGGTTTAGCATATCTTTTTATAACAAAAAAAAAATATTTCTCTTGCTTCATTGTGAAATGGGCACTCGAAAAAATTATAAATACAATCCTCAACAGCATGGCTACAGCTGCATGCGGGATTTAGTTTAATATTAACACGGTGCAGATCTGCATTGAAAGAGCTTCGCATTTTTCTGAACCATGAATGATATTAAGTTTTCTAACAACACAAATAAAGTAGAAGGGTGGCTGTTTTTATATTTCGGGACGTCCGATGTCGGGGTTTAGACTTCCATTCAATTGTAGTAGATGGAAAAAAAGATGTTCTGGTTATATCTAGTTTATGACGCGGGGTACTACATTGTTGTTACTATTTCGTAAATCATAATTTGAATTTGACCAATAAGTGGGAGCATTAAATCACAGAGATAATCAAGGGCAGTCTCGTTATGTAAAGAAAATAGCACATTAAGCTTTCTTGACTTTCTTCTGTCTACTAGTAATTTCCGGCCTGTTTCGAAATATGTAGCTTCATGACTGACATACACGGGCAACCCAGTTACTATTCTTCCTGCTTCCAACTTAACATGTTCTAAATTATTGTTGAGTACAACTATCCCGAAACACATATGCATATTCCATAATTGGTATAATAAATGTTAAGTTTATACGAGCAAGATTATTTCTATATAATGCATATTTCAATTTTTCAAGAACATTTAATCTTGTACTGTGCTTGCACAATTCATTATGTTTTCTATATGTGTATGTATTTTCCTTGTTAATACATTCTGTATACATATTCTGGCTGGGAGTTTCATGTGTTAAAACAATACCGTGTGATGATTTTAACTTATTTTACACTGAATAATGTTAAGATGTATTCACATTCAATTCATTCACCAAAAGTGTATCACTATCAACGGCGGGGAATACTTTAACGCATATATAGATAGGACATTTAGCAAAAAACAGTCAGATGTTTTAGCGCTATAAAGCAGTCCATGCATTTATAACCGAAAGAGAAATTATCAATGCCATTTTAGAGAATATTATTCATTCGTTGTATAATAATGAATTTTAATATAGTATCATGATAGCACAATAAAACCAAAAAATACAGCAATAAAAGTCTAAAAAGTTACAGGGAAACTCCGCCAAAAAAAATGAAAAATTGATATCATGTTCATTTTGTATAAAACAGCACAAATTTCATAAATATTAACGTTTTATTCTCCTAGATAAAATATCACCATCAATTTCAAATTGAAAATATCAATTCTCTACATTCTCTATTTTTTTAAATAACTACGATCTGTCATTTTAAAACTTTTTTTAACTAACTTTATGAAACAAGTAAATATAGGGGAATTAATTTGGAGCAATTTCTTTTATGGATTCTCTCATTTTTGTATTGTTTTATGTCTATCGTTTTGTTATTATTATGTTTTTTTTTTTTTTTTTTTTTTTTTTTATTTAGTAACAATCCTATTGTTTGGATTTTAGACTAATAAAATTCTTATTCTTATTCTATTATTCATAGTTTAATGCCATAATTAACTACCCGTGTTCCGTGTACAATTGTTTCCAATAATCTAATTTGTTCATAACTTTTTTATCTGGGACTATTATACAATATAAAATCTTTTTATGTCCCAGCTTTTATATAATACCTTTATTTAATTCCCTAACTTGACCATCAGCATGGCTAAAGGAATTTTTCCCAGAGGTACTGTGAGGTGACACTTTCATATGGAACGCCTCAGCTGTCTTATGTGGAACTCTGATATTACTTTATGTTGTTTTATTATTACTTGATGATATTTTGTCTTTACTTAATATGGTTTTGACATTACGTAATGATGTTTTGATATAACTCAATATGGAATAGTCATTACTTAATGATATTTCGATATTACACGATATGGTTTCGTATTGACTTGATATAGTTTTGTCATTACTCAATATGGTTTTGTCATTACTCGATGTGGTTTCACCATTATTTAATGTGGTTGTGTCATTAGTCAATGTGGTTTTAACATTACTTGATGTGAATGTGACTTAACGTTATGTAGTTGTTTCATTACATGATGTGGTTTTGTTATTTCATAATGATGATTTGCCTATTCTTTATATGGTTTTAACATTACGTAATGATATTTCAAAATTTGACGATTTTCGAAGTTATGAATATAGAAAAATCACAGATTTATATTTCAACTAGAACGTTCTAGAACAGTTTAAGGAATTCGTCATCACTATAGTTAGTTATATTGTATATGTATAACTATAATGGGAACCTTGTGAAATAGCACGTGAAATTCCATCTAAGCGTGAATACTTTGGAAAAGCGACGGTTCTATTAATACATATTGTCAATTTCTAGTTCTTTTTCGACATACAATGTTATATATGTCTTTACATGCAATGTAATATATGTCACTGGACGTTAAAATTCCATCACAAATTTCGTCTTCGTCAAATATTGCTGTTGGTTTCTTTTTTTTTACATATACACGTATACACTCCAAGTTATTCCTATGTTATCTAATTTAGATATTTAATGCAAAGTGAATTTTAAAGATTAAAGTCCAATACGCTGACATAGTTCGATAATGCATCGAATTAAATATAAATTAAGAATTTATATATATAACTGCCATATTCCGAATCCCTGACATTCGTTTGTGTAAAAGAAGAAAAGATACCAATGATCGGTATCTGAGTGAATCTACGTCTCAATCAAGCTTCATAAATTTATTACAGAATATTCAAGATTTACAATTTTTCTTGAATAAAAAGATATGGGCTACGATTGCCAATGAAATAAACTATGCAGCAGAGATCAAATTAGCCCAATCAAATTTTGTGTGTACTATAACAACTGAAACCGTAATTCCGCTATAGTGCACGTCGATCGTATCTGTTATAACAGGAAGGTGCACGGTAACCATACTACCTTACTGAGTTCAAAAGTACATAACAACCCTTTCTTTGTGCATTATACACTCAGGAACATACATCTTACTATTTTGCATGGATTGGTTTTTTTCATCTGACAAGCTAAATTTTGGATTAAGTGATCATACAAGTACGGCGGCTAGGATTTATAATTCGGGTAGTCTGGCTGACTTCGTGCAATACCCCCGCTCCGTATTCTTTAGTTTTTACATAAATCATTTAAATTTTAGATCTATCAGTTTGCATATAAATATCATATTCAAATTTCGTTTACAAACTTTACATACCAGAGACGAATAGTAACGTATGGCTTAGTACAACATGCATAACATTTTATTTGATGTCACCAATTGTAAAAATGTAAAATGAAACAATAACCTACTATACCAACATAGTCTTTTGTTGTATGTTTATACAAACCGAAACCACTACTACATGAGAGGGTTGACACGCTCAAATTTACAAAATTGTGTTTCAGAGAACAATGCACCAAATTAATTTTATCGGATTTAGTTTGATATTCGGCCTACAACACGAAATTTGTTCAAAGAATAGTACCAAGCATGTGACAAAATGAGGGGTGTGTAACAGAGGTATCGCAATTGCAGATGGATTGGTGGATAGTTGCCGTTTGTTTAACGTTCAGTGGCAAGTATTTCATGCATATTCAGGACCAAACAAAGTTGGGCAGACGACAAAAGCGAAATGGTGACAAACTCATTGTTCAAAATTTATTTAGGAATTCAAATATATATTCATAGATTCATTGGCCCTAAAAAATATTAACAACAATACAGGCTTATACAACAATATAGACTTTTCTTTTACAAATTGTGACTTGGATGGAGAGTTGTCTCATTGGCACTCATACCACATCTATTTATAGTATTTTGACGCATTCAAATGAAATGAAACGTAAGGTAATTTTTACGAATAAAAAAAAAGAAAAGCAAGTCTGCCCAAAAATTATTGATATTTCAAAGACAGATTTATAGTGTGTTCATACAAGGATTTGCATAGTCACTATACAAATATACGTTCAGGTATTTCACATCCAATCTTTTATGGTAATATTCTTTATAAAGCACTAAAATGTCAGTATTCACCTCAGAAGCTAACAAAACCTTTAAATAGACTTATTAAGAAGGGATATAGTTACGATACTGTTGTCAGGTCATTAAAGATTGCATATTTTGGCTTTAATATTGATTCACTTATAGGGTCTTTGCATCGGAACTAAACACATTTATTTAAAACCAGTTGTTGGCATGACACGGGTTATGCTCTTCTCATATATTTTATGATGGTATGATACTAAACCCTAACGGGAGGGATTGTGCCTGATATTCATATGATGAAGACATAATCTTTCAATCAGTTTAATTGAGGTCTGGAGCTGGCATGTCAGTTAACTGCTAGTAGTCTGTTGTTATTTATGTATTATTGTCATTTTGTTTATTTTCTTTTGTTACATCTTCTGACATCGGACTCGGACTTCTCTTTAACTGACTTTTAATGTGCGTATTGTTATGCGTTTACTTTTCTACATTGGCTAGAGGTATAGGGGAGGTTGAGATCTCATAAACATGTTTAACCCCGCCGCATTTTTGCGCCTGTCCCAAGTCAGGAGCCTCTGGCCTTTGTTAGTCTTGTATTATTTTTACTTTTAGTTTCTTGTGTATAATTTGGAGTTTAGTATGACGTCCATTATCACTGAACTAGTATATATATTTGTTTAGGGGCCAGCTTAAGGACGCCTCCGGGTGCGGAATTTCTCGCTGTATTGAAGACCTATTGGTGACCTTCTGTTGTTGTCTGTCCTGTGGTCGGGTTGTTGTCTCTTTGACACATTCCCATTTCCATTCTCAATTTTAAATCCTTGGTTCAAAGTAAATACCAGAATGCGTATAGATGTCTCTGCTTATAACAGTCACAAATCACTTCTAAATATTAAAAATCAGCGATGTAACATTAATGCATTACTATTTTAACGAAAGTGATCGAGAAGCGCTAATTGCGTAATTTAAATTCTCGGACACCTATTTTTTTTCTAAAACACGTTATAGTTAATATCAGAGACATATAATACAGTTTGCTGATAAATGGGTGTCAAAATGTATTGAGCAAAAACTCAAAGACCATTTCAACAAGAATGTTTTGCTTTTGTTGCAGAATCGCATAAAACTTTATGTTATCGTATTTTTAAAAAGAATTTATAATTTAAAAAATACTTTTCATTTTTACCTTACGAATTCATTTATAAATTATGCAAATATAGATGTGGTAGTCACCACTTGCCGATCGAGTCTGGAAGGTGGCAGGGTTTACAGAGAGAAGACAGAATATGCCGTCTCTGTGACTCAAACGACATTGGTGACGAGTACCATTACATTATGAATTGTGGAACATTTAAACTAGAAAGAAAGAAATTTTTACCGAACTACTGTTGGTCAAACCCTAATTTCTATAAATTTGATCAACTGTTTAACTCATCATATATATATCACTCGTTATATTAGAAAAAACTATGTAAATTTATCAAAGTTGTAAATGTGAAAGTCAGTCCTCCAAGTTAATTTAATTGTATCGTTCACTCATGCATGTAATAATTGTACCTTATAGTTATATTTATGTATGTTCTCTATAACTAGTAATTGAAGTTTTATGAGAAATAAAGTATTCGTATTCCTTTAAACTATAAATTACACGAAGACAGGCTACGGGTAAAATACAAGTGTATATAATACCATAAAGTATTTAATCCTCATCCGTCCCTGTAAATGCAAAACTCTGGATTCTCTTTGATATTTACCTGAGAGATCATAACAGACAAATCTAACAAGACTTTCAAAGGTGTTTGCGAAAAATGAAACGAAATAAAAGATTTTTTTGTAGACGAGTAACACATTGAAGTAGGAAATTTGACCGAATGAATGAAATAAACTTTTAAAAAAATCAGTGCACATCTTTCTAGTGGCGAAAAACACGCATATCGAGTTACGTAGATGAAAAAGAATAAGTATATTAATAATAATTATGATGTCAATTTAATAAATTCAAGGATTATAACTAGAAAACAATCTTAACACGATTCGTGATTACCCATGTATATAGATTAAAACAGATTTATAATTTTTAGTCTTAAATTAAATTCTGAAATACACAGGCATGGCTCTGATCCTTGGCAGTTCAGCGAACAATATTACATGAAATGCACGATGCTATTGATCGAAAACAAAGGTGAGAGATTCAAATTGTAAAATCAGCCGCTGGACGTTAGAGTTTCTATCAATCAGTCAATGATAATAAAAGACTTTTGAATGTAAAAGTATGATAGAAATACCTTCAACTTATTGTAATTACACATATTTTTTTTTTATCAAATGAATTTTTTTTTCGTTAAACTGCTCCAGTTATGGTTATTAGTAACCGTCAGTCCATTGCGATATTTCATAGCTCTTTTACAAATTCCGAAAAAAAAATAATAAAGAAAAAATTAATGGGAACAACTTTTTCCCGTGGGAACATTTATTCTTCCCATGGGAACATTAGTTCTTCCCATGGGAAGATATATTTTTCCCATGGGAAGAAAAAATAGTTCCCTTGGGAACAAAAATTCCCTTGGGAAATTTAGAATTTCCCATGGGAAGCAACTATCTACTAATGTTCCCATGGGAAATTGTAGTTCCGATGGGAACTTTAAAATTCCCATGAGAAAAGTACTTTTTCCGATGGGAACTGTAAATTTTCCCATTTCCCATGGGAATTTTTTAATTTCCCATGGGAAATGTACTTTTAATCAGCTGTGGTGACAACAGTGACAACAGTGACATGTTGGGACATATGGGAAATTTAATTTTTTAATTATCTATCACTTGGCCAAAAAATATTTTTGATATCTTATAAAACAACAAAGTCAGATTTGCCAATTCTGGAATGGCAAATTTGTCCCGCACAGTGTTTTTTGATGTTTGGCTCGACTCGACAAAAAGAAAATCATCTAAATAATGGAGGATATTATCATTTCCGCTTTTTTGCTGTATTATCCAATGCAAAGCTTTTGCAAATTTCTCCCACAGGGCACAACTTATTGAGGCCCCATTGGTATCATTTTATTAAGATAATATTCACCCTGGAATTTTATCCCTAACAAGTCAAAATCCTGCGGGGCAATTGGCAACAAGCGAAAAGCCGCCTTTACATCACACTGACTTAAACGGGCAAATGTTTTGTGTCAATTAATCAAACATGCTGCTTCGTCCACTGAACTGTACTGCACTGATCTTTATCAATAAAATCATTTATTGAATTATCCTCAGGATAGGATAAATGTTGAATAAGTCTAAAATCCCCATCCTTTTTTGGCACTAGCCCCATTGGTGATACCTGAAGTGTGGGAAAAGGCGGGTATCTGAAAGGACCAGCAATGCGACCAAGTTTAACTTCCTTCATTAATGTTTCTTTAAAAATGTTGGGTAGCTGTAATGCACTTTTTTAAATTGGAACTCTCCCTTGGTTCCCTAGAGCCAAAATATTTTAATGAAAACCATATTTGAAACCAGATATAATTTCATGTGCTACATTGTTATGTGGGTAAAATTCTAAATAATTTTCCAAGACCGATACTTTAACAGGAGTATTTCCTAATGAATAAAAATAAATACTTTTTGTTACTTCTTCCTTGGGCCCGGTTATTACATTGGGCCTTTCTGTGTTTGCCACTGCACATTTCACATACATGTTTAAACCTACAACGAGGGAAGTAGGGACAGTCATTACTATTATAGTATTTACATAACATATTTACACTTCCACTAGTTACCTGTGATTTTTGATGTGTTCTCGTGTTAGTGTTTGAAAGTGTAGCTGCACTTGAGTTATAATGACCACGATTTTGTGTATTTGTTTTATAACCCTGTGATTGCACTGACACATTGTTTTGTACTGTGGGAGATCTGATGTGATGTGTAATAGCCAATATTCACCGTGTATGTTTCCCCAAGATAAATTTGGATTCTTTTCTATTTTTAGCCTAAATTGCTCGTCATAGGTGGCCCAGTTTTCTGACCTCGTTGCCGCTAATCTTATATAGCGCATATATTTTAACAATTCCTGTGCCCGTGTCCTGTATTTCTCAATGTAGATACTCATAAAAACCATGAATGCTGAAGTCCATACATTTATGGACAAATAAACACCCGACGATTTTTTTTCAATGCAAATTTTCCCCCTTTTTAATTTAAAATCGCCCTCGTCAACCTCCTCCATTTCTTTTTGCGTTCTCAAAAGATAATGAAGCTCTATAAACTTTCCCTCCCAAATCCTTCCCTTAATTTTAAAAGGCACGTGTTCCCCTACTGTGTCATGAATGTCATGAATGCTAGACTCTTGTGTCGCAGTGAAATCAATGGAAAAATTTGCCATTTCAAAATTTTTGTGTGACGGGTCGTGCCTAAAAGAGGGGAATGCCCATGCAACCTCCTTCGCTCATTACCTGATGATATTCAGCATTTTCTTCTGGTCCTTGTGTC
>CM029600.1:34346183-34572766 GCA_017311375.1 Mytilus coruscus
AAAACTAAATTGGTTTACAAAAGATTGAAATGTTCATAAACAAAACGACGGATGGCAATCCCATAATGTAACGTGACTTTTTTATTTTTTTTTTCGGAGGGAGGGGGATTTTTTGGTAGAATACCGATGTATAAGGGTGAAAGCAATAGAAATCGCATTAACTCATACCGTAGTCGGACAAGACATGGCTAATGCATAGCCCCATACATGTATTTTAATTAAACTTTGGGTGGGTTTTTTTTTTTTTTTTTCCATTCCTATCACATTTATATTTATGTTAATTTCAAATTTAGCATAAATGTTCATTATTTGTATAATATATATTCTAATGAAATGAAATGAACAAAATTGGGAAGGGGCTGATTTTTTTCAGATAGAGTTTTCTGTTCAAAAAGAGCAATTTACTTCTGAAATTTTAAGCAAACATTTCATTATTTTCAACAACAATTTTTTATCCGTTTATAGTAATAATGTGTACGAGAGCAGAACGAATTCCTTTGGATCAGATTGACCCTAATCGACCGATGATTGATTAATATTTTCATGTTTAACACCACTTTCATCACTATTTGCTATTTCGCGGCGGCCAGTTTTTATTGGTAAGGGTAGCCATAGTGCCCGGAGAGAACCACCGACCTCCGACAGGAACATTGACCATCCTAGTCAATTACGATTGGAGTCGAACGCACCTACCACTTGCATGTTTTAACTCACAATCGACCCTAATGGGCATTTGTAATGTATTGATTAAAACAAAGCGTTTGAAGTACAGTTTATGAAATGGATTTTTGGCGTAGTGTGTAATAAATTTTGAGAATGGATTTTTTTCTCAAATCGATGTTTTAAAAAGATTTTCGAAAATGCTTTTTTTAACAGACCATGTAAATAATGCATGAAACTTATAACAGAAATTACCAAACATTAGATAGTACAACTTACCACACCAGCCACCAATAAATAACTCATCCGAGAGAACAAACAAAGACAAACAACAACAAACAAAGACAAACAACAACAAACAAAAAAATGTCAGAACCGCCTGAAATCATATCATAAAACTTGTTTGAGGAAAATATATTAACCTTCCCTAAATTAAATTCAGTCGGTAATTTGAAGTTTTTCATTCTTAACTTTGAGGCTGTTCTAAAATAAAACTCTTAGGCAAATAAAATCATTTAAAATGCCTGTACCAAGTCCGGAATATGACAGTTGTTGTCCATTCGTTTGATGTGTTTGTGCTTTTGATTTTTGCGATTTGATTAGGGACTTTCCGTTTTGAATTTTCCTCGGATTTCAGTATTTTTGTGATTTAACTTCTTAAAACTATTATATTACACATGAGGATATTTATGTTATTTTCCCGTCTATTACAGTATTTCAACTGATGCGATTACGATTACCGGTACTATACAACATCCTGAAGCTTTGAAAATGGCCGTACATATCATATCTCCAGAAATAAAAAAAAGCGACGAGGACGATACTAAATACTACAATAAAATGAACAATAATCATCTTACGCATATTCCCAGAGCTGATGTAAAAGTATGTAGCGCAGACAACTTAGTTGCTAAATGTTATCAAACATTCATAGTATTGTTTCCTCGTAAAGTTTCGAAACTAAAGGAAAATGTTACTATATGTCAATTAATAAATTTTTAAAAAGGTGAATACAGTGTTTGATGTGTGAAGCTGATTGGCAACATTGGGACCATTCACATAGCAATCGTCCTTGTTCTCATATATACTCAATGACAAATGCATAATCACTTGCTGTCCTGCCAGAAATTTGACACATTAAATGTTTTACGACATATCTAAAGCTTGTGATTAAAAAGAATGATGGATTGCGGCTTTCGATTAAATCAATTACTGCTCATAATAAACATCAAAATAAGGTTTGGGCAATAAATCATGCTGGGTTAATGTTATTTTAAATGATTCGTTATGTGTCGATTTTACCGCCATCATGCAGTTGATTAGTCTAGATGCCTTCATTGATATGAAATCTACACTTTACCTTTATGATATTGACATTGTAATTTATTATTAATTTCCTCGACATGCAATGTCATAATTTCTTTAAGTCTGTTTTCAGCATAGGGATCAAGCGAAGCGATTGCTGTAGGAATATGGACGTGCAATATGGAAGCTACACTCTTTGCACTTTGGAAATTTGATATCATTTCTTACAGATTTAAAGAAAACTGGGACACTGTGCAATCAATAAGATATTCCTTGTTTAAATCTTGTCTTTCAAAGATGATGTAATTGCAGGCAACTTTGATGTCAACGAAGATGCCGTCTACAGAAGTTAATAAATAAATTAATAAACGAATGAATGAATTAATTAATAAATAATTATGTGGAAATAATAGAAAAATAAATTTTCTTTTCATGGTTTAAAGGATTATTTTTTTTTTTTCTATTTCGGTGAAAGACATGCCTTTTTAAATTTGAAGTCGTATTTTTGCAAAATCTTTCTTGAAAATATTTTTAGACAGATTTGAACAATAGATAACAAACTTAAGAATTTTGATCAAAGTCAATCCCCTGCTTAAGATAAACATAAAAGATGAACAAACGTATAAACAAAAATGATGTCAATTTGAATATAAGTGGTGACGCAACTTTGGGATTTTTGTTTTATCTTTTTCTATATTGTATAGTATACACATGTTGGTGTAACTGCATTTTGGTGCATTTTCAACATATGTATCTTTGCATCATTTTATATTGTCTATTTTCTAGAGTTTATTATTGCAACTTCAAAGTTGTTGGGTTTTTTTCGGAATAAAACAAGATTATGTAGAATTAAGATATGTTTACTTCCTGCTCGAATAAGACCACTCGTCGTCTTGCCAGATAAAAATCCGATTTTTGGTAGAAATCGTTAATGAACTACAAACGGAGCATATCCATGGTGGTATGTGACATATATATTTAGTAACTGTCCACTTATTTATGATGATATCCGTAAAACTTTCTAAGAGAATACTTTAATTTTACCATAACGATTTCTTGGTTAAGTAGCTATCTGGTAAGTACCAATCATATATCATTCTACCAATATGCCTTCAAGTTAAGAATGAAGAATATCAGTGTATTCTTAAATGGTAGAATAGACATATGTGTGAATGCTATTGCACGAGGAAAGAGACATAGATGTTATGTACCCTTACAGACTTTTGGATTTGTTTAGTATCCACAACTCACAGTTTTGATTGCCGACAAATAAATGTTGATAATTTGAAAGAAGGTCTCGTGAAGCATTTTGCAGAAACAGCATTATAACGTTGTTTGTAAAGAAAATGAATTATATATTTAAGATATATAGTACAGTGACGGAAGATCGTTGGTTGAAATTCAAAATTAACCTGTAGAAATGAACATATTCTATGGTGGCCGGTTAAGGCCATTTCGCGTTTTCGCGTTTTTGCCTTTCATATTCTATAGGGCGAAAACGCAAAAACGCAAAATCGCGAAGTCGAAAACGCGAAAACGCGAAGTCGAAAACGCGAAAACGCGAAAAGGCGAAGTCGAAAACGCGTTTTCGACTTCACGATTTCGCGATTTTGCCTTTTCGCCTTTTCGCGTTTTCGCGATTTTGCGTTTTCGCCTTTTCGCGATTTTGCGATTTCGCGTTTTCGCCCTTTCGCGTTTTCGACTTCGCGTTTTCGCGTTTTCGACTTCGCGTTTTCGCGTTTTCGACTTCGCGATTTCGCGTTTTCGCGTTTTCGCCCTATAGAATATGAAAGGCGAAAACGCGAAATGGCCTTAACCGGCCACCATAATATTCATTTTGACCCAGCTTTACTGACCATGTGACCATTTCGTTCAAGGTGGTACTTAAACTTGGTTGTTGCTGTTCAATGCAGATTTCTACTTTGTGGTTGCTAGTTAAAACATTTGGCTTGTATATCAATTTGCTTTATGCATAACTTCATATTGATTATAGTCTACATTAGTACGAAGTTTTATTAATTGAAATCAATACAACAGTTTAGGAGTTTTGTTTTTTTCAAAAAGACAAGTAAAAATGAGGAAGACGACCAGACGAAAATAGTGATTTACACATAATCTCAAGTTTCGTATGCGGACGGCATATATTTGTTTCCGTAAAATGGGGAATTAATTGCGATCTTCTTTATATTAATTACAAATTACAAGGCTTAGAAATAACATTCATCATGTTAATGAATAGTTATATAAATAATTTTCCGATAACTGCATGTTTATCGGTAATAAGATTCATGAAATAGTTTTATGGTATTGTTTTGTTACACAAATAGATTTAGGCATTTTATATCTAAGATATTAAGCAAGATGGGGGAATTGTAAAAGCTTATAAACCATCTTGTATTGCTTTTGAATTAGCAGAGATGGATCGTTGACATTGCTGATGTAGCTAGATATACTGATACAATATGTTTGATTCCAATCGCTATCTGTCCGTCAAAGTATTTGCTTTTAGATGACATTATATTACGTCATTTGTGCGTTTGTTGGGTCGAAAATTAACATCATTACGTTGAGCTATTGGATGCATATCTTAATTAATTGAGATAATTCCATATCGCAGCTAAGATAACTGTGATAAACGATCAAATTAATATTTTTATGTTGGCATGGTTGAATTATGTACATAAAATACAGATGGATGCTAAAAATGTCATCCTGGCACAATGACCATGAGTTCAAGGATGCAGGGATCCAGTTTGTCCATAAAACAAATAAAGGATGTCAAAATCAGTGAAAAGTAAAAGAGATTTTTTCTGGAAATGGAACTGATATGTATCAAACGTATTTTTAATAGAGTATAGAGCCTCCTCGTCATACAAATGGTAACGTTTATTTCTAATTTTCTCTTTCCTAAAATTCCTAAAACGAGACCTTTGTATCAATTTTTTTTAATGAAACGAGGTTGAAATAAGTTTGATTTAAAGGTAGAAAAATGGACTTTCTTTGTGAGTTAGAGAGTCAGTAATAGAAATCCAGATGGTAATCCATGAACTAGATGAATCAAACGCATACAGTCCATATGGAACAAAAACATTATTGAAACGCATACAGACCATATGGAACAAAAACATCATTGAAACACAAAACTCAAAATATTGATAATTGTTTAGCTATACGAACTCCCGTTAAATGAATGTTCTCAGATCTGCGGTCTTGATTGGTACGAATATCCTGCTTTGCATGCGAAATCTGTCTAATTGCACAGTATTCACATCGGTTATTTAAATGTAGTAACAAATTTATTCAATGAGCGTGAAGTACGAAGGATATGTGTTTTCGTGTGGCACACTCAGATAATTTCAACTGACTAGTCCGTGGCGGCAACTGTAGAGCCTTTTATTCTGATATCAATGACATTAAAAAAAAGAACATTACACTTTATAGATGCGTTCGGAGCGATTTTCCGAATTTATCTTCATTAGTAACGTTCAAAACCAAATATTTGAAAGCCAATGAAAACATTAAAACACGTAAAGAGCTATGTGGCCAATTTAGACTGAATATAACCCTGAACTAATGTTTCAAAACGAGGCGGAAGAAAACCAAGGAGACTTTCAAAACTCATAAGTCGAAGAAAAACTGACAATGCAAAAATAGGAAAGACAACGAAAATACATACAACTCCACTAATACTATATAGAAAAGTGAATAAACTTGGGGAGTGAGGAAAAGTAGACTAAAGAAGTCAAATGTTCTAATTCTATTTTACACACGGAGAAAGTCATTGTTTATATTTGATATAACAAATGAGTAGACTTTTGCAAACTCGAATTCAAAACGCACACTTTCTTGCTCCCACAATTATAAGGTTAGATTTGAAAATTAGCAAAATATTAAACAGGTATAGCTATCCGAATCTGTCACAAATCTTGAAGTTTGGTTTATAAAAAGAAATAAGAAGAAAGTAATGGGAAGATACCAATTGGAAGGCGGACAGCCCTAGTTGAAGATTGAGTCTAACAATACAATAATTATAAAAAAGATTGGCGAAGAGACAGACAACATCCACAAAACTATACACAGAACACAAAAGATTGAACATATCGAAATAAACAGTTAAAGAGGTTTAGATCAGTGTTTTTTTTTTTTTTTTTTCATTTTAACAACATTTTTATGATAATTCATTAAACAGTTTTACTTTTAACTGTTAACATTTTACTTAGTGCTCAGAATTTCACAACATATGTTGTATTAAGTATCACTGATATGTTAGATATTAGATATCGTATCACTGATATGTTAGATATTAGATATCGTATCACTGATATGTTAGATATTAGGTATCGTATCACTGATATGTTAGATATTAGATATCGTATCACTGATATGTTAGATATTAGGTATTGTATCACTGATATGTTAGATATTAGATATCGTATCACTGATAAGGTAGATATTAGATATCGTATCACTGATATGTTAGATATTACATATCGTTTCACTGATATGTTAAATATAAGATATCTATAAATTCATCATAGATACCAGGACCAAGGAGATTGTGAATAAAAGTCAACTGTAGTATTAAAACTAAAATTGTTGTGATTTATGAATCATCCTCAAATCAAGAAAGTATCAAAACAAATTAAATACTTCTATGATTTAAAAATGATTTGCTTCTTACAACAACCTAACACTTCCATGCTAAATTTTAAAAAAATATGCTTGACTTTTTTAAAACTCACTCTTTTTACTTTTAGTTTTATCTTGTAATATAATAAAAGAAAAAGAGATTGGCAAAAAAAATCTATGAAACCACAAATCTCTTTTATTTTTATTTCCGTCACATTTTTTAAACTACATTTTATGACGGTATTTTTTTTAATTTTTCAAATTTTATTTATTGTTCTAGTTAGAATAAAACGACTCCCTAGAGCAACATTCCATGTAAGCTATTGCAAGATGGCGAGTGACTTAAATTTTCAGTGACATATTTCTATTGACTGAAATAATCCTAATCACGTGTAATAAAACGACTCCCTAGATAAATGTTCCATATAAGCATTTGCAAAATGGCGAGTGACTTAATTTTTTCAGTGACATCTTTCTATAACTTGAAGTAATCCTATTCGTGGGTGAATAATTTTCATCCTCTTTGAACCACAGTTGATATATTTTCGTATAGTTGCACGTCAAGGAAAATTCTAAAGAAATAGTGGGTAATACGCAAAAATAGTTTTCAAACATTGTTATTTATATTGATTGTTTGCTTTGGATTGTTGGACAAATGTCTTTTCGATATCAGTTATTGTAAAACATTTATGTTTGCATTTTTCCCTGGCAGAGGAAATATCCCTAGCACCCTGTTTCCGCTCTGAACCCACAGATCAGGTAAAATGTAAACACCAGGGTCTAAGTACGCACGCAGACGCGGAATCGTGTCGGCATACAAGGATGTGAATTTAGAGTGAGAAAGGATAGTTTCCATTGGTTAATTCTGAACGTGCAGATCAGGTAAAATGTAAACACCAGGGTCTTAGTACGCACGAAGACGCGGAATCGTGTCGGCATACAAGGATGTGAATTTAGAGTGAGAAAGGATGGTTTCCATTGGTTAATTCTGAACGTGCAGATCAGGTAAAACGTAAACACCAGGGTCTAAGTAGGCACGAAGACGCATAATTGTATTAGCATACAAGGATGTGAATTTAGAGTGATATAGGATGGAAAGTTAGGTAGTTTTTACATATGCCGTGCTACACTTTTCTTTACAGATATTTAAGATCACACCTTTTTTAAAATGATGTTCTTAGTTCCGTCAAAAACATGTCAGTCCCTCACTAACATTACAGAATGGTCAGTAAAAAGTGGGTATGCTCGCTTCAACTTTTCGTGAAAATTTTATTAAAAATTGAGTTAAACACAATACTTTATCCCCACTAAATATCCACGTGTCTGTACCAAGACTGGAATCTCGTCAGTGGTTATCTTAATATTTGTTGTTTCGAAAATTCAGTAGAGATTGCAGAATTTTTATAGTTTCTGGGACTTATTCACAACTATTATAGACTCTTATCAGGCATGCGGATTTCATACAAAAAGTACTCAATAAAAATGCAAAAAAGGCTGTCAATATTCTTTAGGTTCATGTTCCGCTATATATATGATGTCCTGTCATTGAATAATTCAAAGTTTGGTGACTATGTTCACTGCATTTATCTTAATGAACTTGAAATAAAGGATGGCACAGATACAGTTAAGTCTGCTTCATATCTTGATTCATATCTAGAAATTGACATTGAGATTTAAATTTAAACTTTACGACAAAATAGATTTTTTTTTTCAGTGTGAATTCTTCATTTCTGTGTAGCAACATTCCTGCAGCGCCAGCATATAGAACATATCTTCCAGTTGATATGGTATTCTAGGGCTTGCGTTTCCTATCATGACTTCTTGATAGAGGGTTACTGCTAATGAGGAATTTATTGCATCAAGGGTCCCAAATACTAAAGTTTTAAACGGCGCCATCATGATTTATATGACCGTTATGGAATATTTATGTCACAAATGACTAAGGATATGTTTAACCTGTCGTAACCACAATACTGTCATATTTTCCTCGATTGTGACATTACTGAATGCGACTTATTGCTGTATTAAATAAGTAACACGATGTGCGCCACTAGTGGAGCAGGAATTGCTCATCCTTTCGGAGCACATGGGGTGTTGTCGTCTGTGTTATTTTAGTTTTAAATGTCTGTATTGTCTGTGTTGTCTCTACCGGTAAAAGTCTTGTTTATCAATTGTCCTAAAATATTCTGTTTTTCATTTCAAACTTTCACCGTTGGTCATGTTTAAGGGTAAGACAATTTACATGTACCGACAGTTTTTTGAATTTTGAATCAATCAACAGATATTTATAAATCCACTATAGTAAATTGCCTAATCAATGGATCTGACTTATCAATGTATTGTAACCAGAGTAACACAATGGGTGTAACTAGTGGATTAGGAACTGCTGACCCATTCGGATCACCTGAGATCAACGATAACGGTATGGATAACAATATATTAGTGGACGATCAAAATGAAAAAGAAATCTCGAAAAATGCATTGACATTTGTGAAGTTACTTTTTAATTTTCTGTATATTTGTTAATCTGGTTATATCGGTTATTCAAATCCTATAAACAATGAAGCAAATAACAATATGGCAGAAAGGGAACGTCTCTTCTGGATTCCGAAGCCTAGAGAGCACTAGAACGAACAAAAAGGTGAATATACTCATACGATTTATATAACAATGACTGCAATCTAAGGCTTCTTATCACTTGATGATATTATGTTCACGACAAACGTCAGACAAAATAGACATTTTACACATATAATGTATCCGAAGTCTTACTTAGACTTCTCTTATCATTTATAAAAAAAAAATGATAGTATTGCATGACATAACGTTTCCCATCACTCGCAATAAATATTAATTAAGAATAATTCACTAGTCATTTTAGGCTATTCTTACTCATTTACGTTTTTACTCTCTCTCTCTCTCTCTCTCTCTCTCTCTCTCTCTCTCTCTCTCTCTCTCTCTCTCTCTCTCTCTCTCTCTCTCTCTCTCTCTCTCTTGTCCCATTGTCTTTGGTGGATAACTGTTTCATCTGCAATCATATCACATTTAAATTTAACATGCAAAAGGTAGCAGTCAAAAGCAAGGTCTAAGCATATTATACCATATTGCGCACACCTTAATTTAGATCAGTATTCCAATAAAGGAAAGAGGATGCGACAATTTTTCTAATTAAGTTTCCGCTGCATAGATAATAATCTATATTCATATAAGATATCAGTTTAGGAAGAACCTGCACTTATAATATATTCCACTAGGAATGAAAAGTCTGCTTCGCTTCATACCTCGAAGTACTTTTTCCTTTCCTTCCTACTCCAGCTTTCAGTATTTAGTTTTTATAGTGCATAAAGTTGAACCAATATTTTTTAAAGGAAATTTGGTGCCTTTTTTGTAATTTCGTAGGATTAGCTGTACATAAAGACATTAATATGATTAAGAAAAGCACCTGAGATCACCCCTAGCTTTTGGTGAGGTTCGCGTTGCTCAGTCTTTAGTTTTCTATGTTGTGTTTTGTGTCCTATTGTTTGTCTGATTGTCTTTTTCTTTTTCTTTTTTAGCCATGGCGTTGTCAGTTTATTTTCGACTAATGAGTTTTAATGTCCCACTAGTATCTTTCGCCTCTCCGTTAAAAACAATTTACAAACACAACTGGATTACATGTACATTCTGTTAAGTTTGTGAATACTGTATACCGGTATCAGTATAACAATCGTCCAGTTATTAAACTGGAAAACAGTTGGAATTGAATATACTTCAAAATTAGTGAGACCAAGCAAGAACGTGATTAAAATACATATACCCTTCCGAAGAATCAAATCGAGTTCTTCAACGATCTTTTGGTATAATTCTTGTTGCTAAATCTTTAGTTTTCTGTGTTTGTTTCGATCGAGTTCTTCAACGGTCTTTTGATATAATTCACGTTGCGAAATCTTTAGTTTTCTGTGTGGGTTTCGATCGAGTTCTTCAACGGTCTTTTGGTATAATTCATGTTGCTAAATCTTTAGTTTTCTGTGTGGGTTTCGATCGAGTTCTTCAACGGTCTTTTGATATAATTCACGTTGCGAAATCTTTAGTTTTCTGTGTGGGTTTCGATCGAGTTCTTCAACGGTCTTTTGGTATAATTCATGTTGCTAAATCTTTAGTTTTCTGTATGGGTTTCTTCATTTGGTTTCGGTATTGTCTGTTTTCTTCATCTTATGTTTTTGAAGGTCCTTTTTTATCTTCTCTCTCATTGTTAACAGATATTTTAAATCCTTACACAAGAACGTAAGAAGAGAAAATGTTTTCAACTCTAAATTGTGTTGTCGAAGATAATCACACTTAAGTGCTGCAAATTTTATATATTTCTTTATGATTATTATATTATTATTTAACTGAAGGACATTCGAACCAAAATAAATTAACTTTTATCTGAAACACAATTAGAATAATAGCTAGTTTTTTAAGTCAGACAAAATTTTGATTTCGGATTTGAATATCCTACTTAATTATTTATTAGAGATATTCGATTTCAAATATAGTTATTCTAAAATCTGTTCAATGTACTTTCATATGTTGTAATGTCTTTATAATATTTTGCCATACTATTTAGATCTATTTTTTTACTGAATTAACATCCCTAATGGGTCTCCTAGTCAGGAATACAACTATTATTTGGAAGCAAAAATACTTCGCCACGGTTTGGGGATGTTACTATTTTAAAGGATTGAATGAATTTAAAAATGTGTGCTGATCTAAAATGCAGTGGACCACAGAATACAGATGTAAAAACTGTGTTTGCAAAGCGCTGAATTTTAGAAAACTTCATTGGGTGACATTTTTTTTATTTTTGACAGAAGCCATATTATAGTGCTCTTTGATTTTCGATAATCTGCGAAAGCCAATATTTATTTCAAAATCGAACTCCATATGAGAAATCTCTCAGTTTCGAAGCAAGTAATCAATCATAGTTAAGTTTATGATATGGGCGAAGGAGTTTCTGTAACCGCCTATCTGATTTCAATAACCTATATTGACCCATTTAGCTAAATATCTCAGAAAATCTTGATTATTGATGCCATTTAAGATCATCCCCAGTTTTGGTGGGGTTCGTGTTGCTCAGTCTTCTGATTTTTCAGTTTTCTATGTTGTGTTTTGTTTACTATTGTTTTTCTGGTCTTTTTCTTTTTTAGCTATGGCGTTGTCAGTTTATTTTCGACTTCCGAGTTTGAATGTCCCTCCGGTATCTTTCGCCTCTCTCTTAAAGTATTTTATCTGGAATTTCAAAATGTTCACAGCATTTTTATTGTTATGGAAATATATTTTAAAAGGTTAATGAATGCCTTTCGGACCTACTTACTTCTGGTAATCTGTTGTTGTGGAACAATAAAAACTTATATCATATCACGTGTCTCATTTTAGTAATAATTATCACTTTTATCGGTAATAGAATATGAAATTAAGATGATGTGGTATGATTGCCAATAGGACAGTTATCGATCAGAGACCAAATGCTATGCAATTCTAAATAATTGGGAAATCATGATAAATCAAATGTTTAAAAACAACTGTTATATTCTGCTATCAAAAATAGTAATTATTTTCGATGTTTATATTTGATTGGGGACTTTCCAGTTGTGTTGCCTTAAAATTGTTTGCATCTGAAATGCTTCGAAAAAAGTAATGATTAAGATCACTCATAAAAAGACATTAATAAAAGTGAATTCTCTATATTGTCTAGAAATCTTCTAGGAGATTCTAACCTACAAACAAATGGATCAAGAAAAAAAATATTCTTAGCTTGATTTGTAATTGAAAATGTATATACTACTGAAACAAAGTTTTGCACCACTTCCACTGAAACTAATAAAAGTTAAACTTTGAGGGCTCATATCTTTGTAGAATTATCTGAAATTAACAGCATTCATGTTTTAAAGGATGTTGAATTGATTAAAGAAGAAAACTGAAAAATTATGATAAAAATTGGGGATGAAAAAGTGGCCCAATAAATTTTTTTTTAAATTGCGAGGGAAATGTTAGTCTCTGTTGATATGTAATTAATTATGCCAACAGATTCACCACTTCGTCAATTTTGTGCGTTGTATGCATGATCTAACTAGACCAAGTGCCACAATTGTTAAAATTGTGACTTTGAGTTCTAATCCCTTCCCTCAAAATTTGTGAACAGTGAAGCAGTCTGAAATTTGACCAACATACCTGTAGTACTTTAAAATACACAATTGACTGAAGATTAAGAAAACACAAACTTGAAAAATAAAACGAAATTTTGTGTTACCTTATTTTCATTCAGAAATTGTGGTGCTAAACTTACTTTAGTAGTATACTTGTCAGAAATAAGTGATTAAGATTGATCCACCATTTAAAGGTGGGTGATTATTCAGAACCCTAAATAAAGAAAGAAAACGTGGGAAGCTATATTGGTTGACCTATACGTTGTGTTTTTGTAATGTTGCTTCCACTTACGACTGCTGATCTAGTTGGTATAAAAAAAAATATCCTTCGCCCAAATGGTTGAGCTTATGTTTGTAATTTCTGGTTTTCGATCTGTTATCAAATCATTTCTTTCTTTCATGATGTCTACAATATCAAGAGGTCGAAAAAGGGAATAAGATACCAAGGGATCGGTCAATCAAAAACAATCATCGAAGAAAAACTGGCAACACCATTACCTAAAGAATAATTACTGCTGACACAGAGATATGTATCGCCTGTTAATTTTGATTGTAAAGTGCAAATGTTAAAATTTACAATGACAACATTTTTAACATGTTAACAAATAAAAAAATGAACCATGACTGACGATTCAGTGCCAAATAATTTCATGAAAATGAGATATGCCAATGATGATACAACTGCATACCAAAGTCTAATACAACTGTATACCTATTTTACTGACATACCTTAAAAAAACTAATCAAAGATTAAGGATACCAAAGGGATATTCAAACTCATAAGCCGTAATCCTCTGTAAGTTTCGGTTCACTGTAAGTACTATACTATAGGATACGACCTGGAACGCCCTGGAGTCTGTAGGATTCGACTTTGATACAAATCTATTGCCTGTTACAAATAATAAACAATGATCATCATGAAAACAAGAGCGACAAAAGTAATAATATTCGTTAAAATACATTGACAGCTTGCTTTGATTATTTAATACTAGTAAAGGGGACCATAAAACATGATTAGGAATGGATTTGAAGCCTATCAAATTTGCTAAAAGCTTCATCTATAAACTTAACAAAATATGTTCTATATTTTGATAAATCTGTTATGATAGCGAAAGTAATTTAGACGAGTATTTAACAAAAGTGTTAACAGTTCCCATGATAGATGGAAATAGATTTCACATCCATCAAAACGATTCCATAATAGTAAATATTTGACAAATGATAAGGTGGATAAAATCTCCGATGTATATTGTATTATCTTAATTTACATCTCTTTTCTTAATCAATTGTATTTTACAACTTTGATATTACGAGGATAACTCATATATTTTATTGATAACCTTGTCATATAAAACAAATACATGAGTCTGTTGTTATTTGCAGAAGTTTTCAGTAACGATGATATTCACTATATTTATGGATTTTGATTTTTCATTACTTATAAAAGACTGTCTGACGCTTTATGTGGAAATGCAGAAAATTCCCAAAGTCATCATGTTTATTTGTCTTTGAATCAATTGTAATTTGATGGTTTAATCAAGCGATCTTAGTTGAAAAAAGGTGGAAGGTACCGAAAGGACAATTTAGTCGAGAGAAACTGACAACACCACGTGCATTTAAAAAAAACGAAAAACGACAAAAAGTTCAACAAACACTACATATCAAATTCGAATGACCTCTTTCATTTGCGCTTATTAGAGATTTCAAAAATATAGCAGATGATCGAACATGTAAAAAAAAATTGTATCAAATAAATATGTATCCAAAACGCCATAATTTAAAAAAAAAACTTTTGTGACGCGCGAATGTCGTTTGTTCTACCTCTTCATTTCTTTTCAGGAATTGAGAATTATTGTCTGTACAGTTCTTTATCGGTTAAATCCCTTAACTTTCTTTTTTAAAGTTCACACAAAGAAAAAGGTATGAATCCAACGGTACGATAAAAAAAAGATATCAAAAAAAAATGTACATATCATACTTCAAGTTAGTTGTTTGAGATAGATATACCAGTTTATAAATAAAGATTTTTTAAAATATGTCATTTTATTTAATACACTCATAGTCACTGAATAATATGTTTTAGTAGCCGATTTTATTTTGCCACTAAATTTTTATATATCAAAATGTATATATGTTCCAAACAAAATCTTTCATTTGTGTTTTTTTCCAACCTTCAGAATCAAAACAGCAAACTCGATCTTTAGCTCACCATTACACACATTATAAACCAAAAATAATTTCAATATCGTAACAGGCGTCCCGAAACAACCGCACAATTGCCTGATTTTGGAATTACGAAAGGACGGCCATAGGTTACTGTATATGCCACGTCCAACGAGTGGATGGTCCTAATACTAGTAGATATACCAAATCGTATTGTTGGCGCATCCCGCTTGTTTTGCATTATTAATGCTGATTCCCTAGTTTAAAGTAAAGTGATCCGGCAATCATGAAATCTATACGCCCAACAGCTACCCATAAAACAAACTTAATTGAAAACAATGTTAATTTATGATGAATAATTAAGAAGTTCAATCATTCATTATTGGCCGATTTTTTAGAGTTGTCCTCCATCTGTTGTAAAGATATCCTGAGAGCGATGTCAATATTAATCAGGAGCCATCATTGATAATACCGTTTTGACGCTGACTTCATGGAGAAACATATAACTTGAAATATGAATTTTATAGAAAAGATATTTCACTTACAAATCTATGATTTCCATCAAAGAAATTAATACGTCTGGATAAAAAAAGAGAATTCAAAATTCTATATCACAAGAAAGATGCATGCAGAAGTAAAACGTTCAGATGAAAACTGTGTTTGATTGAAACAGAAGCAATATCTATGATGTAAACAGCAACTGTAGGAAAAACGAAATATCTTCAAATATATACATTCGATTGGTGCATTCTTAGTTTAATTGGAAATACAAAAATTAATAAAATGAAAACTTTTCTAATGTCCCCATACTATATAATGCACATATTTTATCTGTCCAAAGTCAATTACTAAAAAAGATATTTTGTTGGTTCATTTGCTTTTCATAAGAAATGTAGGTATGAAGCCTGTAATTCAGAGGTTGTCGTTGCTGTATATCATATTTGTTTTTCGTTCATTATTTTGTACATAAATCAGGCCGTTATTTTTACCACGCTGAAGTACGTCCATTATTCATTTTTTAATTTTCTCGTTTGAATTGTTTTACATTTGTCATTTTGGGGCCTTTAATAGCTGACTATGTGGTATGGGTTTTACTCATTGTTGAAGGCTGTACGGTGACCTATAGTTGTTAGTTTCAGTGTCATTTGGTCTCTTGTGGAGAGTTGTCTCATTGGCAATCCTACCACTTCTTCTTATTTTTATATGAGATGGCTAATAATGTTATTATTCATATAATTTCTATCATCAAGCGGCACGAGACTGCGTGCAATGCAATGTTCAATATAAGTTACAATTCAAATGGTATAAAAAAAACTCCTGTAAAAATAATTGATCAGCGTTGATTTTTCGAACTGGTCCAAGACATTGATATAAACAAATGATATAAATTTCAAAACAATCCTACAAGAAATGTAGGTAAAACAGTGGTTTCAATGCAATTTCCCATATAACGTATATTTCCAAAGCCATAACTCCTTTATAAAAAATTTGATCGGCACTGATTTGCGAACCCTTCCAAAAAGTTGTTGATATAAACTCTTGATATAAATTTCATAACATTCCTAAAAAAATGTAAGCTTGACAGCGCTTACAATGCTATTTTCCATTTAATTTCTATTTTAAAATTAGTTGTTTGGCACTGATTTTGGAAATCGTTCGACACATTCCTGATGAAAACCTTTGATATAAATTTCATAAAAATCTAGCAAGAAATGTAAATGTGAGAGCACTTACAAGATCGGACGGACGGACGCGCGGTATATATATGCTCCACGAACGACATTGTCAGGGGAACAAACACAAATTTGTTTCCAAACATGTACCATTGGATCGTTTCCTGATTGAAAAACTTAGCTTAGCTCATGATAAAAACATCTGAATCAGAACAGTAAGATCAAACGGGATATGATATTTCTGTTTTGGCAAATGAGTGAACTAATGAATAAACACAAAATAGTTTAAGTAATTATCAAAATGAAAGCAAAACATTTAAAAGTAATCAACAAACGTAAATTACAGTGTACTAAAATACCAGGAAAAGAAAACAGAGCGTACTAATTACATGGTACTTGACATGTCATTGACTTTGGTAACGTTTGACAGATGTTGATTAACAAGACAATTAAATAAAGTCACAAGTAGTACACTTTTGTCCTTGTCAGGTTTCTCCTTGTCAATCAAAGTTACATAATGTAGAATGTTTGAGTGTGACTTTCAATGTCATTCTATATATACAAACCTTTGTGGTTTATGCAGATCACATTGTCCACATTTTTTAAACCTTTTTAGAATGATTCAGTTAGTTTGGTGCATAATTGTCCTAATTAGTTTTTATTTACGATTCCTTGATCTAGTTGCACATTTAATGGACGATGTTTGATTGTTTATTGTGGTTTTGTATGTTTATAATAATATTAGTAGTATGATAAGTGTAAAGCAGATGCATATAAAAACAATTAATATTCTGGCTTTTTCCCTTTTAGTAGGGATTTTGTTTTTGTTTTCGTTTTGTGTTTTGTGTTTTTTGTGGTTTTTTTTTTTAGTTTCAAACTTTGAAGAAAATATCTTTTCATCGGGGAGAAGGAATTTTTGTCATAAAATATAATGTTGAATTCTTTTTTTTTTTTTAATTCGCTTTATGCGCGACAAAACAAATAAATAACGTAAACGGTAATGCCTGCATGTTTCGGAATTTTTTTTTAAGAATATGAAAAAATGTATATAACAACCTCTGTAATCTTTTATTACTTTCGTCTGCTTTTGATACTCACTAGTGTCATGCAATTTCAATTTTTTTTTTTTTTTTTACTTGTAGATACACTTGTCAATGTGATTCGTTTAATGTAGTAATAGTATTGTTGCAAAAAGAAACCTACCTATTAAAAAGTATGCAATTGAACTGAATAATAGATATTGGATTTGTTTTACTAGTAAAAATTCGAATTCCAATGTGTGAGGGTCTGGTCGGGTGAGGGGGGGGTCCTTCATTTCTGTATTCTTTATTTTTTTTATATAACTCATTATATTATTTTGCCCATTGTTTTCTATTCTGTAGACCCCAATCCACACCCTCATATGTATAAGAAGGATTTCGAATCCTATACTTAATTCAAATTTCATAATGTAAAATAAACATATGTATACATTATGTAAAATGTTCAGATTCAAGTGAAACAAACTGCTCAGTTATAATATATATAAAAATAAATGTCAGAGTCTGTAGTATGCACCAAAAAGGATATAATTATGTAAGCATTTATTTCAAAGAATACCGGCATGTAATAGCGGCTGGTTAGGTTTGCAGATTTTCATACACTGAGATATATGTTTAAGGAGAGTTTAAGGGAAAGACCACGTGATAATGTCTATAACATGTTCTTGGATTAATTTGCACTTCTCATGAGTGCAAATTGGAACCACACTTTTTAACGGTAGAATCATCAAATTTGGCAATAATGTACCCCTGGGGATAGTTAACACAAAATAAAAAAAATTTTGGTGTGGCTCGCCTGGTTCGGCAACTGGAGTGAAAACAGTGACAAAATCCTGTAGGATATTATTTTCTCCCATAGGATTTTTAAAAGTCCTACAGGATTTTGAGAAATCCTATAGGATAAAGTCATAATCCCGTAGGATATTTTTAATATCCTACAGGATATTTAAATCCTACGGGATTTATAATCCCTTAGGAGAATAAAAATATCCTACAGGATATATTTTCTCCCTTAGGACTAAAACAATCCCTTGGGAGAAATAAAAGCATTTCCTACAGGATATTTTTATCCTATAGGATATTTGTCTAATAAAATAATCCTGTGGGATAAAAAATATCCGATAGGATTAATAAAAATCCTGAGGATTTCATTACAGAAAAATATCCTGTGGGATAAAAAAATATCCTAAGGGAGAATAAAAATCCTATGGGAGATTAAAGCAAATCATAAGAGAAAAAAATCTCCTATGGGAGAAATAAATATCCTATGGGAGAAATGAATATCCTATGGGAGAAAGAAATATCCTATGGGAGAAAAAATCTATTTGGGAACAAATCCAAAGAAAAGAGAATAGTTTTTATATGTTCTGGTACTAAGTAAAGGTATTATTTTATTTGACCAAATATCCCCAGATTTCATTGTTCGAGAAATGTTAATTTTACTACCAATGACACAAATTCCCGATTATTGTACATTGTACTTCAAACCTGGATCTTGCATGTCAGTTACTGCTACTGGTCCTTTGTTATTTTATGTTTATTATTGCCATTTGAGTAGTTTCTTCTGTTACCTATTCTAAATTCAGACTTCTTTTAAATTGAGTTTTCCCTGTTTTATGCAGTGTGGTTGTTTATTCCTCATTTGCTAAAGGAATAGGGGCAGGTTGAGATATCAAACGTCATAAATTACATTTTGTCGCCTGTCCCAAAGCAGAGAACTTTATCCTTTGTTAATCTCGTGTGCTTTTGTTTTTAATTTAAGTTCAAAAGCATGTTTTGATGTTTAGTGTAGCAACCATTTCGCTGAACTAGTATACATTATTGTTTAGTGACCAATAGAGGCCGGCCTCCATGTGTGGGATTTTCTTTCTGCATAGAGGACCCATCAGGGCACCTGTACTCAACCCTATTGTTATACTGAGACAAGACTGTGACACCATCTAAACCAAAACTTAATATGTGAAAAAATCAGAAGCAAATTCAAACACGCATGGTGTTGAGGCTAAAAATACCACCAGCTCTTTATTGAAAGTAAGAGCAAGTCGAAAATATGCGTCCAACAGATCTATCAAATAGGAGTTCATTGACAGACAGACAGACAGACAGACAGACATTCTACAATTACATAAACAAAAACAATAAATCCTTCAACAGAATTTGATAATAACCCAAATTTTGTGAAACTAAAAACAAGATGTTCTAAAGAGAGTGTGTTGTTCACCTAGATCTATGTGCATCTTCGACAAAGGATACACCAACACGTTAGACTAGAATATAGAATATTATTCGTGACTAAAATCTTTTCTTTTTTGATTTGAAATTATATTGCTGATAATTTCATAAAAATGTATGCACTTGTTGATCATTGGTTTATACAGATAGAAAGTTACGGAACTATTATAGATAATCACAATTTAAAATATATGTTGAAAATAAGAGAAAATAATCATATAGATTGCATACATTTAGCATATTTCTGTACATAAAAGGAACGGGTATACGAAATTTTCTAATATGTTGAAGGGTAAATACACAAATGATTTGGTTTATAATATAAAGATAATAAACATGATAAATACACACATCTTATAGGAATAAAGTCTCACCAACTATAGCATTTCATATATAATTGTCATTCTTGGTTGAAATAGTGGAAGGAGTCATTTAAAAATGTACATGTACGCTGTGGTTAGTAGTAGTTATACAACTTCCTAGAAAATGTGCATAGCCGTATTTGCATTGTACACACCATAAATACATTTCCATAGATGTGGTATGAGTGCCAATGAGACAACTCTCAAATCCAAGTCACAATTTGTAAAAGTATGTATTGTTTAATCGAAGAGTCAATTTATGATTTCAACTATTCTAAAACAAAAACCATTGTTCAAAGGGTCGCCCTGATATTCCGACACCCATTAGTCCGACACCTCATTGGTCCGACACCCCATTATTCCGACACATCCATTAGTCCGACACCCACTGGTCCGACACCCCAATAGTCCGACAAAGGTTAATAACTGCCATAATAGAAAATCTACTACATGAGGGTGTGGATTGGGGTTTACAGAACAGAGAATAATGGGCAAAATATAAAGAATAGAGAAAATGCCCCAAAAATAAAGAATAGAGAATAATGAGGTGCTGAATTATAAAGATTAGAGAATAATGGGCAAAATTATAAAGAATAGAGAAAATGCCCCAAAATGAACGGACCCCGACTCCACCCCCACCCCCTCCCCAAATCCAGACACTCCTTCGTAGAATCGTTGTTGACGTGGTATTTGAACTACTCTTTGTTATGAGTATATCACAGAAACAGATAATACTATGCCACCTGTCTGGTATTACTATTAAAGAAGTACCATGACCATATGCATATAAAGAAATCGAGAACCTTGCAAGTTTTGGTGAACTAATACAAGATGTGTTCTATATGGGAACACATTCTACTAAAAAGAAATGTCATCAGCAGTGCAGTCTCTCATCATAAAGAATAATGTTCACGTGATTAGGTTTCGGATACAGTCAAAACTGTAAAAGTGTCATTTACCATAAAGAAAGACTATTGTTTCCAAACATTACCATCTCCATTCATCTATACTGTACACGAACTTAAAGATCGAAAACTTTAAAAAAAACTGAGAGCTGTCGAATTAATTAGTTAATTGATAATACGCTCGAAAATTGACGAGTTTTAAGTTTATAACATCGATAGTAAAATTACCCAATCGGTGATAATTTTCTTACAAAAAGACTTTCTTAAGGTTGAAACTTCGATAAAAGGGATGAAATGTGCTGTCAGAATGAATTTGAACTGAATATAGTCATGAAAATTTGCCACTGTAAATTAGCCAAGCAAATAACTACTAATCTATCCTACCATTTTACATTGATTATTTTTGATTTCTATAGACTATACTACTAAAGGAAGAGACTGATTTCATTGAGCCGCAACTCCTCTGAAACCATACAAAGTCGGAAATATTTGTGATATGACATATAAATGTAATGTTTTGTACATGCTAAATTTGTCTTTGAAACAATCTTTTTCCACAGAAAACGCCAATTTTTGAGAAAATATCCAAATTCGGAGACCGTTATCGATCCGTGTTTTATACGATTTCGCTCATGCTCAGTCAACGTACTGCCCGCGAAATCAAATTTTGATCACTTTCGGTAATGTCAACGGATTTTACGTAGCTCTTACGGTTATTGAGTTAAAAGCGTAAAAAGTACTGAAAATCACACTTCGCCACACTTTTCTTAGGGTATTTAATACTTTTATTTTCCAACCGAGAGGAATGGGGTCTTTTGCATTATGTTCCTCATTTTCATCTCTTTAAAGAAGTAGAATTAAATGCATTAACCGTGTCAAAATCCTTATTGTGTCCACACTCTTTGCTTCAACGCTTGCCCAATGGTACCGCGATTTCTCAGGCATCTTCTAGTAAACGATAATATACAATTATGGCCTTCATCAAAGTTAATATCCAAAATTATTAAATCGAGAAAGGGTTATTTTCATCGAGGTCTGTAGGACCGAGGAAAATAAGTTTATTCGAGATGTAATAATTTTGGATATAAACTTTATGAAGGCCATAACTGTATTATTATACTGAACTGAACGTGAAGTTGTTATTTGAAAGACGTCGTGCAAATTACCGCTAAGGGAGTTATTTTGCCTACGCGCATTTGCCCGCGGAAATATGGGGTTATTTTTCGACGTGCATATTCCTAACAGTTATTCTGCCTACGCGCAGTCACCCGCAGGAAAGAGGGGTTATTTGTGATGGTTATTTTATTAGTGGTTACTATTATAGTAAAGTATAATAATATTTGTAATTGCATATGAATAGAACAACAAACTTTTTTTCTGTATATAATTATTTTCATTTGTGTTCTTTGTTGCGTCTTTAAAACACAACTTATCGTATGTCTTTTGAACAACACAAGCAAACATGCGACATGAAACTAACTATAGCAACCAACACCACTTCTCTTGACGTTGTCACTGTCACAAGAATGTACCTGTTTTCACTATTAAACTCGTATCCTCAAACAGATTCCTTACGGAGAGCGCACCAAACAATACAAAGTTCTATTTGGTTTACCACTGTCTTAAGAGTTCAATGTATTAACTTTAAATAATTCACTCCGGTTTCAATTAAGTACAGAGTTTGTTGTATAATGGCAAACTAAACTAATCTTCTTCTCAAAATAATTCTGTACATACATAACCAGTAAAGCCTAATTGGAGCCTTAACTTTCTCTGCTTTTGGAGAGATACAAAGCTACGTATCTTCATGTTAGTTATTCGACAAAAACTTCGCAAAGTATATTTAGTTTGACAAAATGTTCGCTGCTCCGCGTCTCAGTCATTCCATATTTTGTTTGGATAAATATATCCCACTATTTTCACTTATACATATCTACCAACCAACCTTAATAAATTGCATTACCTGTTCTTAGTCATTCGATGGACAAGGTCAAATGAGTTCTAATATATATTTAAAATGCTAGTGGGAATAGAAATATGGTCACTGTGGTTTTCTACCGACTGGCAGTAAACACTTGCCAAAGTTGGACGTCCGTTTGATTGTGCGGGTGTATAATTTTCAACAAATGCTAGAGTGGTGACGTTATATCCGATGCCTTGCATTTTGTGTAGAGGAGTGCCACGCTCTCTGCAGGATAAGAACCATTGCAACAACTTTTGAGGGGCCGTCGGTGGCCTTTTGTCTGAGCCTGTTGCAAGGCAAATTGCTGTCCCTATTCAATAAACATGTACTTTCATCGTCTTGTGGCTGTCCAAGTTTCATTGACATTTTTCACCCCGGATGGCATCTATTATAAGACCTACCCATTGTATTTATTGTTAAATTGTTCTCGTTCTGAACATGCATGTAATATTTGCCACTGGACATTAAGCTAAATAATGATATTGTAAGGACTTTATGAATATATTATTATTATTTTGAGGACTCCCAGGGTGATAAGTTGTAACAAATTTATTTATTTAAAATATTGTTCAATTATTTCGTGTCGTACTATTTGGGTGTCGGATTAATGGGGCATCGGACTATTGGGTCGTCGGACCAATGGGGTGTCGGAATAATGGGGCGTCGGACTATTGGGGTGTCGAATCAATGAGGTGTCGGACTAATGGGGCGTCGGAATGTCCCGTTCCAAAGTGGAATTAAAAAAACACACTTCTATCGAAAGTTACAGATAAAAACGTAAATCTACAAATAAAAATAGTTCCTGGATGTAACTTAAAAAACTAAATATTTATTTTAGTGATTAAAGTTGAGTAAGAATTTAAAACATTTATCCCACCTAGGACACCTCTTAAAAGATGACTGGTGATGCTTTACAATCGTGATAATTTCTGTGACATAGTACATTCTGTATAGGTAGTGATTTACTTTGACATTTTCGGGTATTACAGCGGAGTTACATGTATATTACCTGTATATGGTAAGGTACTCTCCAATCTCCAATGAAGTCTCACGTATAGACTGATTTATATTTATATTGGTGTTCAGTATCTATTCATGACAATAAGGATTTATAACATTCACCATTCTGCATGTTCTGTATTTTAAATTCACATTTTATTTTCAGACCGAATGTCAATGAGGATATGTAATTTTTGAAGGAAACATATTGACTATAAAATTGATTTCGGTGTTTTTTACAATGTATTAAATCATTGAAATTTAAAAATTTAATACGGCTTGTCCACTAAGAAGTGACAGTGAGTAGCCGATATTAGGGAGTATTCTATGAATTTCATGGATGTAATAAATTGGGTTTTTTTCCCAGTTAAGTGATATAAGTTCAGAAAAAAATCTAGTCAGAATTCCCTCACCTAATACCCTCTTAAATCATGAATGGTCATGCTTTAAAATCAGGAGAGTTTCTTTGGGTGCATTGCATTTGCGCCATTTTTGCAAAATCAATCTTGCATTTGCACCACAAAGTTATACATATGTATCGCATTTGCGCCAAAAAAAAAAAAAAAAAAAAAAAAACACATTTGCGCAAATTAACAGGTAACATTTAACTGAAAAGTTTAAAATATAATTCATTATTGCTACATCGTGAATGGTTTAATTAAGTATTCCCCTAGTTAACTAAATAAGTTCATACTTATTTTTAATATACAACTGAGAACCACTTAGGGTTAAAATTGTATAGTTGTTCATATTTATGAGGTGTCAAGATGGACATTGTCAATTCTGAGTTAGTTTTTCAGAATTGGATTAGTTCATATTTTTCATGTTGGGGCCGTTTATAACTGACAATACTATACGGAATGGGTTTTGAAGGCCGTATGGTTGTCTATGATGGCTTTCATGTCCTTCATTTGAACTTTGGTTGATAGTTGTCTCATTGGAAATCCTTAATTGTTAGTAGAGGAAATAAGTCTGTAATTTTTTTATGACCAGTGTATAGTGATTTCAATATGGTTACGATGACTGCATGGTTTCGGATAATTATGAATTGTAATCAAAGACTGTGTTTTAAAGTTATCATCAATATAAAACTATTTTTTATACTATATACCTGTGTTATTGGCGCAAATGAAATGTTTTATTTTGGCGCAAATGAAATGCCAATTGGCGCAAAAATCTTCTGTATAGGTAGTGATTTACCTTGACAATTCCCCGTGTTACAGAGCTACATGCATGTTAACTGTAGATGATGAAATGCCGTCCCATGAGGTCTTACGTATAGAGGTTCACGTTAATAATGGTGCTCAAAACTTCTTTTTTAAATCAAGTTATTTTTCTCTCGTGTAAATAGCCAAACTCCTATTATAACACTTGATTATTGGTGTTCCCAAGATTATTTCTTCGTTTTCAAACTAATTAAATAGAGAAATCATTTTGTTTTAATTACTTCTTCTTTTAATTTATAAATGTATACATTATTTATCATTTTATAACATCGGATTTATACATCCTACATGTATATGAAATACATGTTCAAAATTATCATTTGGTAAACAACGGAATTAACCCTAAATATAATTTAATATTCCACGGCGATCTATTTGTATTTGCCACCTCCTTTAATATGTATTTTAACTTTGTGTATTAAACTCGACCTTCTATCTTATGGTCCATTCGAATTGACAGTCACACCTGACACGTGTGCCCTAGAGGCACGGCTAATTTCCAATCTGTTAATTACCTTATACCTTGTTACAAGCCTTCCACGAGTATTGTCATAGAACACATCGCATATACCTAGTCCAAGCGTAGATAGTAAAAGGCCAATAAGCGTACACCTATATATTGTCTTTACAGTTTAAGTTATTTACTCAAATAATTTGTTCACCATATCCGTCGGAAAAAGCAAATATAAAAGATTTAATTTTGTGCTGTAAAAAAATAAATTGAAACGGAAACGATAAATATAGACAATTATATCTCATGAATGTAAAAAGTAGCATGTCTGACTGTTCATTTTATTTTCTAATAGCCTGGGATCCTGGGCTGATATGCATAAAACCACTTAAGTTAAGATATCCAATCGTAGTACTAATCTATCGTAGGACATGTAGAAAAATCCGTCCGTTCGGAACAAATCTTAACTTAAGTAGTTTTATGCATATCAGCCCTGGCTCACTGCTCGACAGTAGACGAATTATTATATTCGGTCAGCATGCCAAGCTAATTTTCTTACTATCGGATGGTAATTAGTTATCAAAATTAATCATCGGCTTGCTTATAATTATGTTAAAATACGATTAACGACCAAGGGCCTGTTTATCGATCGGTCCTAAGAAATCGGTCCTAAGAATTTCTTAGGACAGATATTACGATAAAGTTAGGACCGACTTAAGAGATGTGCACATCGAAGCTATCTTAGGATTATCTTAGCTAGGATGCCCTAACCTAAGACTTTAAATGATTGTACTTTAAATACAGACATGCAATACCAGGCCCCAGTTTCACAAAGCTGTTTTAGGACATATCTTAGTCACAGATATATATATATGGAGACCACTGTGGATAGTAAACTTGGAATTGATAGTAAATAGCAAATACAAGTTATTTGTAGTATATTTATGTTCTTATAATACAGAAAAACGCAAAATTAATTGAAATTAATAGAAAACAAAGAATATGCGGATTTTGGAAAAAAGGGGGAGCCTCAGGGCCAAAAAAAATTGTCCTGTCCCCAAGTACCTATGGTTTCAGCTAGAAGTTTGAGGGCTTAAGTCACTTTACCCGAGATGGAAATCAACATTATTTGGGGCAACAGTAAAGGACCAAGGACGTATATTACTAGCTATACATATGACCAAGTCCTTCAAGGATCTTTGAGGGCCTTATGAATGCAACAAATGTAGGCAGTTGTTGCATGATGTGATGTAAATATGAAGATCCGGAAATCTAGTTCACAATTTCACTTCACCTTAGTTATTTTCAGGGACATTCCTGATCAACAAAAGTTAAACCAGCGGAATCACAACATAAAGGAACGACTATTTAACTTCAAAGGGAACGGGATGGGGTTTTGTTTTCTTCCTAAAAATATATTGTGATCCCCATTTTAATGCAAAAATATTGTGGCCAGGAGGTGAAAAAAAATATTCTGAATTCAGATTTTCCCCATAACTTATAGTGATAAATTTTGAAAAATAGTCTGATCGATAGCATTAAAAAACTAAAATAATCTCAATCAGACAAAACAATCATGATCCCCTCCCTATCTTTGAAGTTAAAAAGTTGCTCTCTTAATGAAATTGTAACAACTATATCTCTGCATAATCAGTATCCCGATTAAATCGATATTTGGAATTCATTTTTATAAACTTGGAACGATTCAGTAAAATGACAGTATATTTAAATTTATCAAGAATAGATTACGTTTACTTTCGATTTTTAAACGAAATGAAATCAGGAAGTGACAAGAGGATAACAAATTTAGAATGAATCCAAATTCATATACAGATTTGTGTTTATCAAAAAGGCGGGAAATTATCATTTTTTAAATTAATTTGCTCAGTAAGAAATATATTTGTGTCTCTCGTTTAATTTTATACTAAATGATTTCGTATTTTACTTTTTAGTGTCTATTAACTTTTTAAGAATACGTTCCCGCATGCGTAGAACATGATAAAGAAAGCACCTGTTTGACTCGTGAAAATATTTTTAAACGTTTTAAAGTTTCATCTTTGTGATCGAAATTGTTGAAAGATTCTGATGAAAAAATATATAAAATGGGACGCAAATACAAGGGACTAGATGATATTATATAATTGGCACAAAGGACATGAAATATAGAAGTAGACTATTTTAAAATAAATAATTCAACATTTTATAATTACATCTTTAAAAATTACGAATTTATTTAATGGTTTATCGACACGTGCCTCATTCAATATTGATTGCCGCCTGTGTAATCGATTGAAATTCATTATCATTCAACCAGGAACAGTTTATTACGCACGTATGTTATTTCAGCATGTTCTAGTTGGTTTTTTCACGTGTTTTGTATTTGGTTTATGAAATAAAATTATGGATAAGGTCAAACGAAAATTTAAAAAAATACTCTATTTATCATAAAAAGCTTCACAAATTCCACAAAAGGTATGACAAACTTTTGACTTTATACTTTTCTTAATAATGTTAATTTAAACTGCGAAAAAAAACTGAATCCATTTATCGGTAAAATACGGACAAACGAAGTTGTAAAAATATCCATGATCTTTAAAATTTATTAATACATATATTGATTCTAGTTTATAAATCAAAAGCGATCCCCTATAACAGCAGTATTTGTAATTCAAACTAGTTTGATGTCGCGCAAACCCTCCCCTAACCTGGGATAGTGGTGTAACAGTACAACCTAAGAACAAACTATAAAAATCTGTTGAAAAGGGCTCCACTCATCATGCATGCCTATTTGCAAAGATACAAAAGTTTTAACACTATGAACATATAATATAAAGCTGTCTTAGAAAATGATAATTACTTTAAGTAAACATGAGCGGTCATACTTAGCCCTAGAAGGTATTCAAACGTAACTCTACATAAAAGACTATGATATTTTGTAACAGTTGAAAAAAAAACTGAACTGAGCTCCATTTCATCTTTGACTGCCCTCTATATATTGACTGTCGAATTAACAAATTAGCAAAATATATAGTTCGTGCATGTCATATAAGACGTCAGTTGCTGTACGACCTATAACTTTTAAATTATTTCCATATTCAATCTAAATATTTGAGAATTTATTTCAATTTTGAATCGAATGAGATATATTATATATGTGGAGCGGGATCTGCTTACCCTTCCGGAGCACCTGAGAGCACCCCTAGTTTTTGGTGGGGTTCGTGTTGCTAAGTCTTTATTTTTCTATGTTGTGCTTTGTGTACTATTGTTTGTCTGTTTGTCTTTTTCTTTTTAGCCATGGCGTTGTCTGAGTATAATAGTCCCAGATAAGATTCATTGAACACGAAGATTTGGAATTTGTACTTTAACGTGTGTCACGTGCCGGTTGGCACGCGCTGATTAAAAAGTCATTTAACTTCAAAATCAAAATTTTATCTATTGATACTAAATTTCATATTTATTGTTTTATGCTTATATATATATCTTCTTTTATCCATATTATTTGTGGTCCTAAAACACCATTCAAGTGACCTTAGTGCAAAAACTTTGTTCTTAATGCTACACACTGCTATACGGAGTCGTTCTTTCTTTTTAAGATATTTAGTCAAACAAAATAATTTTTGGTAAAAATAAGTTCCTGTAAAAATGACGGTCTTGTTATTATTTCACTTGTCACATCTTAGCTGACACTTTGTTATTTACAACAAAAGATTATAAAGAATACCTGTGGTTGTTGTAGAGGTAAATTCAAGCTGATGCCACATTCAAGATGTTTTTTTCTAACGATTCATTAAAAAGGTCTGGATGGGGTTTACAGAATAGAGAATAATGGGTAAAAGTGCCGAATATAGGCAAATAAATAATGAATACAGAAAAATAGAAAAAATAATAACGAATAGAGAATTATGAAGTGCTAATAAATAAAGAATAAAGAAAAGACTGAAAAATAATAGAATACAGTGTTGAAGAACCCCATACAGACCCTCATAAAATTGACACAAATTTCTTACATCTATTTCATTCGGTACGTCTAAACACCGCTCAGGACATACAAAGTGCACTCAGGACATGACATATATGTTTAGCAGAGACATATATACTGTGTATATATGTCTCTGGTTTTAGTGAGTGGTGAAGGTATGCATTCGATAGATAATTTAATTCTTCATCTAATAATTTTGTTTTGATAAAATCATTTTAACATTTAAGGAGTTATTGAAGTTTTCATCGGCACGCGCCATTTTGTGAAATATGTCAGGCATGACCGAGGATTATATTGAATATCAATTATCATGTTGATTAGGTCGTTTGATCTTTAATAAATAGGAGTGGTTAGTGATGGTACTAACCTCATACAAGTAAGCTTGGCAAACAAACAAAATCAAGATGTCTTTTGAAAATAAAGAACAATGAAGATATATTGTTTTAGAAAAAAACCGTTAAATAAACATTTTTCTTTTGTTTGTAAATATTGAAGCCAGTCGAGAAATATGAGAAATCTACATATATAGTTGGGAAATTTTCATTCAATTCATTTCATTTAATTAACTTAATAGATAATCGTTATTATTTTCTTTGTATAGATTTTCGTATTTTATTAAAATTTCGTGCTATAAAAGTTTAGTTTTATACTTAGTTCAAAAATTAAGAAGAATAATTCTTTCGTATTTTCATATCTCTAGATATATTACAATAGACTTTAATTGCATTGTTCCATAGTAAAAAAAAGAATCGGTGAAACACCATTTATAATTTACTTTCAAGCTATACAGTTAATCTGATCACTCACTAAAAATAGCGTTGAATTAAAAAAAATATTGGTATCATTGCGTTCTAATTCTTATTTATATAATTGTGTGTGTGTGTTTTGTTCTATTTTCTTGTCTTTGAGATTCATTCAAATAATTAACACTTTTGACCAATGAGAGGCTGTGTATGTATAACATAACGATTCAATCAAAATTTCATTTAGTTAGATTTATTCCCTATTGAAACTCGTTCTTGTCCAGTAATAAATCCTTGAACGATTTTGAAAAGGAAATACATTTGTCATACTTTTCGCGAATTAAGATTTAGTTTTTAAATGGAACCCGTTCTTAACTGTAGAAGCCGTACTTGCCAAAATACGCTTTTCAAATAATCAATAATCAAAATATCTCATACAGTTAGTGTTCTTTCTCATTTTATCGTTCTTGTCCAGTAATTTCATTCTTGAGTAATACGAATGTTTTAAAATCCGCATTTAGTAAGATTCATCTTTCTCATTAAAGTTGTTCTTGTCTGGCTGTAATACAAGCCTTGAACGAATTCAATGCCGGAAAATAAATTCTGAAAAATTAATTTGTCTCCGTTTTCTGAAATTGTCATATTTGGTATTATTTCTAAATAATTTTAAGTAAACGAAATCCGTTCAAACCACGACTAAGTCTTCGTGCACAGAGTTTGAAGTGCCAAAATCCCAGAAACTTGCTCGTAAGCCAAACCAAAGGAAAAGACCAAGGACAGCACGTACGCAGCCAAGATATTAGACTTAGCAAATCATATAAATAAATATTGATCTGTCTTATTAAGGTTAAATTCTAAATATTGTCATTGAAAATATAGGACCAGTTCATAATTTCAATAAATTTGTTATCTATATCAAGGCTGTGAAAATCTTGAATAAATTTTGAACATTCATGAAACAGGTTAATATATCGAATATCGTCATAAAGTGTGCATTCCATAAGGAAATGTTTTTCAGTCTCTACACTGCAACTTTCACAAAACTTAATAACATCTTGTTATTCATTTTATCGTAACACAGTACTGACAACACAATTCATAAACAACAATAAAGATAATCCAATCAATTTTGTTGATTGGATAATTCACGGCTCAGTAGTTGTGTAATCAGTGACACGTGCCCTCATTATTTCATAAGAATTATCATATCTATCTAAGTTCGATTTCAAATTCTACCAAAATTTAACTCTTAAATAAGCAGCGTGTAGCGAATATATTCATCCATCCTGTGTGCAAATACGATGACTATAAAGGGTCCTGAGTGCACATTGTATGTCCTGAGTGCACTCAGGAGGTCCTGGCCGGTGTTTAGACGTACCCTATTTCATTTTCACACCTTACAGTTTCTGGGTATATACACATGGTTGGGTTTGAAAATTTTAATCTGGTAATTGAGATTAAATATAAATAAAAATATGAAGACGTTAAACAATATTTAAACCTTGTTCACGGATTTTTCCCAACGTGTACAATTGGAGGATATTTTCTAACATATTTGTGACTTTTATCCTACTAATATCAAATATGTGTGGCTTTTCCCGCATCATAAATGTAAATCATGTATAGAAAAATTACTGGACAAGAACGATTTAATTTTAAATGGGGAACAAATCTTACTAAATGAAATTTGAAATTAGATCGTACGACTTTTTTTTCACAAATAGGCTATCGCTATAAAGATAAAAGCTTTAAAAATAAATATTTCAGAATTCCATTCGTTCAAGAAATGTTTTACTGGACAAGAATGAGTTTTAATGGCGCAATATTTAAAAAAATAAAATTTGCATATGTAAGCTGTCTATTAATAATGTTCAACTCAATCAGGAGTTTCAAGAAATTTAGGCGGAAAAACAACGATTAAAGTCTATGCAAAAACTAAGTTGCGAAGCCTACTTTGATATTCTATATATCAAAAATAGTGATTCTTTTGTAGATTTAGAACTTTGAACACAAACATTTCTATTGAAACTTGAAGATGGCGAAATAATCAGAGAACATTTCATTTGTACTTTATGTAATTCCGGTGATATTGGCTACGAGTTTCATTATGTTTTGAATGTTCGACAATAGGCAAAAGTAGACAAACGCTGTTAAAATGGGGCTTTAATCTTTAAGGACGCCACATTTTATGTTTATAATGATTTCGATCTATATTTTGAAATTTTCCGACTTTGTGAAGATTTCTCAATTGGCTTCAATTATTACTAACAAAACGATAAGTTTATTTAACATTTTGCAAAACAATATATGTTTATAACTTTTCAAAGGAACCCTTTTAATGGTTTACCAAGTTTACTTGTATGTGTTTATTAACATCACTAATCACAGTGACACGTAGACAACTTATTTAGCAAAAGTTAATCGTGCATGACTAATAACACATGTACCACTTAGAAGCAGGGGTCCAAAATAGGATCGGGAAAAGAACAGGCAAGTGAAATATCATAATTTCAAACATTTAAAGTGCCTTTTGTTTGATTATCTACGGATATCTACGGTTATATCGATAATCTGAGTACAAATTAGAGTACAAATCCAGACTTTGCTTACATCAGCTTCATCTGAACTTTGGTGGATAGTAATAGTGTAATAGTTGTCTCATTGTCAATCGAACCACATCTCCTTAATAGTATTTTTATTCTGTCCAAAACCAGGAAATTTTAGCTGCAATAGGCATTTATTAAAAAAAAAAAAACAACACCATAAATCATTTACTTAAAGAGGCCGTTATAGCCTGTTTACTAATTTTCGTTTTTTTTTTGGGAGGGGGGGCATTCACCTACCGTTGAAAAAAGGGTAGGTTGGGGCGGTAAAAGCTTACCGTAAGGTTTTAATCATGGTTCAACTTTATTCTAGTGACTTTTATCCTTGCCAAAGATCAATCTTATTCCAAACGGACGTAATTTTTCAGCAAGGTTTACTGTCGAGCGGGAAAAGTCAAGAGAGGACAATATGTCTATACTCAAGTCAACCCTTTGGGTTCAAATAAAAGGGATAAGGGTAAATAATGATGATACAACAACCCAACGACACAGACAATCAAGAAATTTAGTCAACATGCAGTATTTTATAATAGAGATCCTATACAAATTATCAAGCTAAAACCGCCCTATGTGTAAATAAAGTAAGGAGGTAATTAAATATTACCTATCATTAAAGATATCCCAACAGGCACAGACATTTTGTGTGTGGATGAAAAGTGAAACCATCCCATTTTTAATCTTAATCAGTGGAAATTAAAACAGGTACATGAAATAAAAATCAGTACAAGAAAAATACTTCACTATATATATATATATTAACGGTAGAGTAGATGATGAACGTTGATGATGATGGCTTTATGTCCAGCGGCAAGTTAAATGCATGCATGTTCTGAACGAGATTGACCCGGCCGGGGTTCGAACACACGACCTCCCGCACTAGAGGCAAAAACACTACCACGAGAAATCCGAAGCTGTCAGAAAAATAGAATATCATACCAAAAAACTAAAGTGCAATAAATAATCCAATCTCAAAGACCTCTCCCTTTCACTTAAGCCAGCAAAAGTATTTAACCAATTGACTGAAAACGTCAATTGAATATCGATGGTTGACTTCAGAGTAAATTTCATGCACGAACGCTTTCTGCACATTAGGTACTCTTGCAACAATTATTTGAGGGGTCCGTGTGTGGCAAGGCTAAATTTCTTTTTTATCCAATAGACCCTCAAATTTTCAGTGGCATTCCAAGTTTCATGTCCATCCTCACAGTCGACCTTTTACTTTTGCTATGAAAGGCCTACCTATTGTATTTATAATTAATGTGTTCTCGTTATGAACATATATGAAATATTTGCCACAAGACGTAAAACAAACAACATTTATCAAACAACTTCATAAATAATTCCTTGTAAACAGTATACGAAGGCAAGATATTGCACAATGCTATAAAGTAATATTTCCATGTATATGTTTCGATAATTATGGAAACTTTAACGGCCTTTTTTCAGTTATCTCTTTGAAAACCACTACACGGATGAACAGTAATATCTATTTCTTTTTTAAATTTTTTTCTTTCGTTCTTAGATCTACTGTTCACGGTCTATCATATAAGATTATGCCATTTTATTATGGAACTAAGACATGTAAGAATAGATTTTCAAGGGGTGATTTCTTAGTTAAGACGTATGAAGGAAATGACGGATGACTAAAATAAAAGTGTTTATTTTCATGTAATACATTGTATTTCAATTTAAGAACGATTGTCAATCTTGCCAAAATATCTCATCTATACCAGTTTTGAGCGAGTCACTCAAACCTACATTACTAGATTCTACATTTATTACATTTTGATACGATTTTATACACTGAAGTTAACAGGCACAGTTTTGAATTAAGACAAACAAACAAAACAATATTTATTAATCAATTGGACTGGACAGAGAACATTTATTACTTTTTGCTTTTGCTTGTCACGTAGTGCAGGCAAAGAACATAATCAAAACCAAACTGAACATTTATCTGATTATTCTCAAGGACCCTATGCATCTAGGTCTGTTTGATTAGAAGTTGTGTTACAATCTGTTTAAATTTTTAATTGTTGGAGGAGATTTACTTAACTGTTTTCGTATGGTATGGTCTTTATAAGATTCCAAGGTTGTCAATAACATGCATGAAATATTTGCCACTAAACGGTAGCAAATATCAATGAAAAAAATGAATGCATGAAACGGAAATTACCGAAAATAGCCATTGGATATATTGCATTAACGACAACTTTATATGATATTGAAATGTCATTCATTTTGTTTAGTACGATTCACCAATTAGAATGAAAAAATAATGATTTGATAAAAGTAAATCATTTCGGAATCGCTGTGATATATATGAGACTGCAATCCAACAATTCAAGCTAAACAGTTTTTTTGTGTTAATATCTTTCCTATTGATTTGTGATGCTCCTTAGTCTGGACCACACAAATTATTTGCATTGACAATCATAACAGTATTGTAAACGTTTGTAAAATACCAACAAAACTGACAAAACCATCTAAAATGACAAAACGTATCCAAATTTTATCCTTTGGGAGAAAAAATAATCCTATAGGACAAAGTTTATCCTAAGGGAGAACAAAGTATCCTACAGGACAAAATTTATCCTAAGGAGAAAATAAAATCCGGTAGGAGAAAAATTATCCTATGGGAGAAAAACATCCCACAGGACAAAATAAATTCCTCAGGAGGAAAAATAATCCTAAGGGACATTTGTTTCTGAGAAAAAGTCGTTCATGATAATCCTATAGGATAAAAAAAATCCCATCGGATTTAACACTTTTTTGAAAATCCTACAGGATTTTAAATCCCGTAGGATATTAATTTTATCCCATAGGAGATAAATTTTCCTATAGGATAAATAAATCCGATAAGATTTAAATATCCCATAGGATATTAGAAATATCCTACGGGATTATGACTTTATCCTATAGGATTTCTCAAAATCCTGTAGGATTTTTAAAAATCCTATGGGAGAAAACAATATCCTACAGGATTTTGTCACTGTTTTCACTCCAGTTGCCGAACCAGGCGAGCCACACCAAATTTTTTTTGTTTTGTGTTACCTATCCCCAGGGTACATTATTGCCAAATTTGATGATTCTACCGTTAAAAAAGTGTGGTTCCAATTTGCACGCATGAGAAGTGCAAATTAATCCAAGAACATGTTCTATACATTCTCGTTATCCAATACTCGTCGATATTTAATATACTGCTTGTCGATAGTTAATTTTTAGAATTTCACTAAAGAAATGTTGCTCACATAAGTCCTCTGAATATTACGGAAGCCAGTTAGTGTCGGGGGAATTATTTTTTTTATTTATTTTAACTAGTTATAACGACTTAGCTAACTCGTTATAACGACTTAGCTAACTCATTATAACGACTTAGATAATTCACTATAACTACTTAGTAACTCGTTACAACGACTCACTAAGCTAACTCGTTATAACGATTTAGCTAACTCGTTATAACGAATCAATAACTCATTAAAACAACTTAACTAACTCGTTATGACAACTTTAGTAACTCGTTATAACAACTCAGTTATCTCGTTATAACAAGGTAATATTTAAATAAAAACAATTCCCTATGACACGTACTGGCTTCCGTAGAATATCGATACTATGATCTTAAACAGAAAAGCAAGGAGATACGACTCAATGCCAATTATATTCATGAAATACCAAACGGACGATTAAGGAAATACTACAAATGATTGCTCGGCAGGTCGTGTGTGCCCTTTCCAGAAATATTTTTAATTTTTATTTTAGATATACAGTTCACAAGTACAGAACCGAAATCTTAACCACGCTTGACAAAGGAAAAATGTTGAATAAATTTTCTATTGAAGTTTGATGCCTTTCAAAACTGCCATCTCAGTCGGTATTCTGTATGTGTTAAGTCTACTCGGATGTAGCTAAACAGAGAAATCAGTTGAACGTAACACAATTGATATCTTGGCGTTTATACTCACCGGTATATTCAAATCTTATTTATTTAATAAGTCTTGATAAGCTGTAGCTTATACAGTCCTAGTATTTTTCTTTATAAATCTTTTTATGAAAAAGATTATCATCCGATGATTTCCTTAACATGAGCAATACCACAACCTTAGTAAATGAGAAACCACTATCCCTTCTAGAGCATCTTAGTTCACTCATAATATTTGATGTGGTTCCTATTGGTCAATCATTTAATAAGTTTTTAGTGCAGTGCTCTTTGCCTATGTCCGACTATTCCTCTCTTTGTTCTTGTTGAAAGTGTTTGTCATCCTCGATTTGTGACTGCATCATGATATTTTTTTTAGCCTTGCATCTGAGATATACAATTTTTGCGTTTTTATGCACTGGGTGATGCATTTAGCCCCAAATCATAATGTTTGCATCATAACTGCCAAAGTGAAGCAGTCTGGGTGTTTTCTTCTTCGGTGTAACAACTTTCATCTGACGTGAACCATTTGATACCTGTATTCTTTTCTGTCTTAAATGACAAATCATTTTGTTCAAAATATTTCTCATCTGTGAATCTGCACCTGATTACACAGCCTACGTATGACAGCTGGCGACATAAGTCATTAAGAGCACCCAGTTATCATAAGGGTGTATCCCGCAATAGATGCCATTCAATGACACGAAGTAACTGAGTGCCAGTCTTTTGATCTCCCTATGTTGTTCTTCTGTGTGTGCACAGTATATGCTGCATTGCTTGCCTGTCAATTCTAGTATCATTCTACGTATTTTTAAGCATGCACGTGTACTGAGTGCAGTATTTTGTTTTTGTCTAGTTTTTGCGCCCTGTATAGCGTTGTTTGGGTTTATTGCTCTTCTGCTTTTCAATCTTTCGTATATCCAAAATTTAACGACTAGAATGCAAATATGATTCGACCGCAATTTGTCGCCAAGGAATGTTTATGAGCCTTGCAATAATAGTACCGTAAGTTGAAACAGCATTAGCAGTTATACATGTAGGTTAGATATAAAAATCTATAATTAATGGAAAGTACCATGCTAAAGAGATTTTTTTAAAGTGAAATTTTCGACTCTTTCGCACCAACATACATTAGAAAATATCATTAAGCAAAATCTGTTGCTAAACCACTGACAGATGTTCTCAAGGAGATTTAAAGTTGGATGAAAACTTAACAAAAGTCATTAATAACATCGTGTAAAAGAACAGCTTTTGACCCTTACAACTCCCAATGTGTAAGAAATGTCACAAATCTGATTGACCATACGAAGACAAATTTTAAATCTAAATTGAACTTATATAAAACACAAGTTAAAAGTGAAGCTCAGAAACCGTAAGTTCTGGGTAAGATATGATGATATAGTGATATAGTGCTGATAATATTTTTTTCCAACAATTATAAGGGCGCCATCATGACTTGGTTGACCGTTTCGGAATATATGTGTCATAGTTAACATAAATATGTTATAATTGAAAAAGCCTCCATCTTGTGCTCCTTTCATCCTTCATGACTTATGAACAAATGCAACTAAACCTCCGGACTTTTACACGTTATGGGCACACAGACGGATACCAGCAACTGCTTATACTTTCGGAACTTTTGAGACTGCTCAATCGTTAAACTTCTGTGTGGTGTTATGTTGATGGTAGTTTGTTTTTCAACTTGGAGTTGTCTGTCCTTTTTCTACATATGATTTTGATTTTGATTGCCCCCTGGAATCTCCACCCTTTTTTATTTACGATGAGTGCCTGTGACTACTTGGTCCTTTATAGCTCGGAAACCGTCAAAAGTAATCTTATAGTAAAGTGCAGGTAGAAATTTCCATAAGGAATTCTGTGATTAAAACCACTGAAATGTAAAAAAAATAATTTGAGGGATTTACCCCAATTGTCTTCGTACATCTCGAGATATCAACTCATTAGATCAATTTCAGAGATTTTTTTACATAGAATACAAAACAAAACCTGTGTAAAGGATAATAAATACATGTACTTAATATTAGAGCCCGTAAACACTGTTTTGTGGTCCCTAACTGCCTTTTTTGTAAAGTTATGGCAGCAACCTTAAACATCAATACTATATTTTGTTCAGTACCAGAATTATTTTGTTAAAAGCTAAAAGAGGCTGTCAACTGAAAAATAAAATAATTGTGAAACACTTGTCTACTAACGGACAACGGCAACGACGACGACGACGACGACACATCTTAACTATAATACGATCGAAAAGATGTGCAGTCTTGTAGAATACGGTTTAACTTTAAGCTAAATTTAGCCACTTTAAAGATTATTTCAAATGTCCAAAGTATTGGCAAAACAGATTTAGGTGGGACGACTCCCGATTGATGGAGCTACAAATGTGGTTAATGCATAGACTTTTTATCCTTATCGTTGCCTTTGTTTGGCCCCCTTTTTTCAAAATCCTGGATCTGCAACTACAGAATACTACTGATTTGTTTAATTGCATGGTTGCGTGTATTTTTAAAATGTACACCTAGTGCAGGTGTTATAGACAGTTGCACTACTATTGTACACGGCCTTTCGATAATCTTTATATGTCACGTCTTCTATCTTTGTCTTAGACAGAAGTGACGTTGATAGTTATCTACACTTTCTGTCTTTTGGATAGCAGTAAATTTGTTATTTTCAACATCAAAAGAATTACAATTACAGATCAGATAATGCCATTTTGTCTGCTCCCCCTCCCAAAACACTGATGCTACCTCCATCTTAATCAATGTTAATTAATATCATTTGTTTCACTTAAAGCCATTTTCCAGTGAGCTTAAAGTCATTCGCAAGAAGAGGTATACTTTTTCAAAGTTGTATATCTAATTATATTATTTTTATTTTCATAATTTGAAGAATAGAACGATGTTTTGCTATGTTTGATTGTTTATTTTATTTATATGTTTTTACAATTTGAAAAAATCACATGTTCGCTATTCATGACTGTATATTTTATTTAATTATTCGGTCTTTCCACTTTTCGTGGAAAGACCACCTTTTGCTCTTGTTCTGATTTTTTTTTTCTTCTGCCGTCTTAGATGGTTTTTTTGTTTTACGACATATCGAAATGAATTTGTTGCCAATGATGTCGTACAGTAATGGGGATTTCCAAACTCACCCTGTGTAACCGAACACTTATTTTTATAGGAGTTATCTCCCCACGTCCCCTTTTTCTTGTTATCTTTATTTCTCTGAAACCATAAAAGATATCAACAAAATTTGTTCACCAAATTGTTCATCTACTCTTAGGAATGTTTTGATTAATTGAACCGAAGTGATCCGATGACATCTTATGGGAGTTATTTCCCTTTGAAAATTTAAAAATAAGTGATATGTTGAATAAATTCATACATCATAAGTCATAGAGGCCTAAGGTCTTTTGATATGAAGTCCTTATTCCATTTGGAGGAAATTGAGGTCAAGATGAAAGGTCAAGGTCATGTTCTTAATTTTAAATTTTGCTTGTTATCTTTATTCAAAGGAAACCGTAACAGTTTATGATATGATGTGTTTGCCAAATAATTGTTTACGGTAGGGCGCAACTTCAATCCATTTAAGTCGTAGTGTTTTGGTCACCCTTTATAGGAGTTTTCTCCCCTTATGTATTTGAAATCAGTATTACTCCTCAACCATACAAGTGAATGAACTAGGATCTTTTGATTTGAGATCACTGACCTGTGGCCTTCAACTTAGTTTGTTATCTTTATTCCAAACAAACCATTACAGTTAATGGTATGATGCAAATGCCAAATAATTGTTTCCGACATAGCGCAACTTCAACCCATTTAAGTCGAAGTGTTTCGGTCACCCTTTTTAGGAATTTTCTCCCTTTATGTATTTTAAATCAGTATTACTCCTCAACCATACAAGTGAATGACCTGGGATCTTTCGATTTTAGATCACTGATCTATGACCTTGAAATTGATGTCAAGGTCATAGGTCAATTTGATTTTCTAGATTTTGACCTTTGCTAAAAATTCATACTGATTCATTTTAAAACCATAATGTCTTTTGCGTTTGGTTGGTAGACATTTGACCTTTCAAAAGGTTAACCGGAAGTAGCCTATCTCATACTAATTAAATGAAATAGTACCTAGAAATATTATTTTTTTAAATCAGTTTAAAAAAAAAATTATAAGAACCAGAAATGATATCTTCTAACACCGTTTTTTAAATTTCATTCATTATTATCGAGGTTGAGGTGGAAAGACCTTCACTTGTTCTCTGGACAATTGGTTTTTAATTTTTATATATATTTTTTTTAATCACATGTTCGCAATTTATGATTGTTTATCTAAATTATTCATTTTTATACTTTTAATAAAAATCACATGTTCCCTATATATGAATTTTCGTTCGTCAGATATTTTTGTCTTTGCCTAATTACATATTTTCGGGTAGTTAATAGTCCTTTTATTACTAAAACGAGTAATTCAGTTTCTCAAAATTTCCACACTGCAAAACCATTTCGACCAGTTTAATTTCCTTCTGTTAGTATTCATTTTCTATGTTGGTTTGCTTTTTTCAAAATACTTTGTATTTCATTTAGCACATTTGTAAAATATATGAACTATAATTTGTATGATAGATAAGTTTCACCACCACTTCTAAGATTTATCAAATTATTTGTTTTAAAGAAATTAACATAAACTGGTCGGTGTCGGTGTCGAACATATCCTAAGATAAAGATTTTTTTATATTTAGAAAAGATTTTTCTTTTATATTATTTAGCGACAGTGAACATATATATAGAGAGAGAGAGAGAGAGAGAGAGAGAGAGAGAGAGAGAGAGAGAGAGAGAGAGAGAGAGAGAGAGAGAGAGAGAGAGCAATGTTTATTATTGTAAAGTACTCAAAATGCATTCAATAGTATCTCCAAGCATGGAAAAAACGATTAACATCCAGGTTTTATCGATGTATTGGTTGATTGTTGTTTGCTTAACGTCCAGTGGAAAATATTGCATGCAAGTTCAGGACGATTGTTACATCGTTATTGATAACATATATGTTTACACAGATTTAATATTAAATTAAATATTGATATATAGAACTGTACGGCAATATGAGATAATATTGCTGTTAGTAGAACTTTTTTTTTTTATTATCGCAACATAATACTTCACATTAGATAGTTTTAACAATAATCATGTTATAATAAATTAAGCGCAGTAGTCGTCTGGGCTAATTTTGAGAGCTTATTAGTATCATTCACCGATATCTAATACCATCGTATTCTTTTATAGCAGAACAATTACCAAGGTAAATGGTATAGCTACTGTGTTGTATTTTAAAATTGTTTGTTCAGAACATATGATATAAATTGGTAATTAAATTACCATAACCATAGTCGATGTCAAATTAGCTTATAACTAGTCTAGCACTTTTTAGATTTTCACTCAAGGTTGCAAAAGCCTGTCTCCTAATTTGTCAGTGTAAATATGAAAATAACCACATTAGGAATCTTCATGCTTAAATGAATGAAAATTAGTCAGAAAACGATTTAATCAGATTTTTGAAAATATTTCGTTAGCAAACTTTTATCTTCATACTCTTACAGACCACTGTTATTGGTCCAGGTGAGTTCTGGTCGTTTTTCCTTAAGTGAACAACAAAACATTCTGTCACACACATTATAAATACCGAGGAAATTATATCTATGTATTCCTAAACCAGTATTTGGTGTTAAAATGTCGCAGTATAACTCAAATAATATTAGATGTCAAGATTGTTTTAAATAAAGGAAAGTATCTCCCTCATGCATAGCTCTAATTCATTGTCCATGTTTGGGTTTATTTTTGGTCCTTTTTAGTTTTATCAGCTCTTCAAAATTTTTATTAGGTTTTGGACTTTAAAATATTTAGGCCTCGAGAATCACTGAAGAGACATTAATTGTCGAAATGCACATCTGGTGCATGCGGTAAAATTGCACAGTTAATGTTATCACACAAGATAAAATTTATCAGTAATCATGTAATAATACATAACGTTTAGCAGTTTTCTGAGCTTATTTGAGAGCTTTATTAGTATCATTCACCGATATATCATCGTACTCTTTTATAACAGAACAATTACCAAGGTTAATGGTATATTTACAGTATTGTATTTTAGAATTGTTTATTCAGAACATATGATAGTACATGTAACTGGTAATTGAATGCTATAAAAAAGGTTTAAGTGAAATAAGCTTGTAACTAGTCTAGCACCTTTTAAATTTTTATACAATGTATATACAAAACCCGTCTCGTTATTTGTATGGGAAAATACTAAAACAACCATATTTAATCCTCATGCTTAAAAATGATTGAGATGTAGTCAGAAAATGATTAAATCATTAAATCATTTTTACATCGCGATGACCGTGAGGGCATTCCGATGTATTGTTGCCATAGAGATTTCTACTTATGTAACTTTCGTTTTTGACTGGTAACCGATCTATAAATACGCGGACATTATCGAGTGCAAAATAACATTCCTTATCGCTTTTTATAAATTCATTTCTTCAATGAATACTCATAAAAATATTTTTTTAGAACATAAATTAATAATATGAAAATGTTTTGTCGTTAGAAATATATATATAAGTAAAAATTCATTAATAATATCTATGCACACGTACAGAAAAATTGTGTTAACGCATGCGGAAGAATATCTCAATAACGTTTTGCTGGAAAATATGAATGCCTACTCAAATCCAATCTATTGAAAAAATCGAATTATTACAGAAGAGTGTCCACCATGCACTTGCACTGCACTATAATTAGAATAGTAGAATAGAATGATATACAAATGGATGAAAATGATATATACATGTAACTGTTATATATAAAATATTTATATAATATATAACAACAAACCAGAGTATACTGATTTGTATAACTACAATATAATAGTTATAACGGTGGGGTTGAATTCCCTGTCATTTATTCATCATCCACGCACGAACTTCTCTCAGAAAAAAATATATCTCTGTACATTAACCTCACTTTCAGGTATAAATATGTGATTTTTTTTTCTGAGACAAGTGCTTGTGACCATCCACAAGAACTTGCGGTCATCCGATGTTCAGTACTTCAGTACTTTGATTTTAAATATTTCGTTAGCAAGTTTTCTCTATACTAACAGACCACCTTTGTGAGTTCTTGTAGTTTTTCCCTTAGTGAACAGCCGATACAATTTATTTATAAACATTACAAATACTGCGGAAATTATATTTATGTACTTTTAAACCAGTGTTTAATGCTATTAAAAGTCAAGATTGTCTCCAATCCACTCAGTGAACTTTTTTTTTAAAGTTATCGTTATAAGGAACGGCCATTTCTATACCACCAAATGATAACAAAAGATTCCATTTGCCCTTTTAGCAAAGCGTTCTGAAGAAGTAGATTTTATTGTAATAGTTAAGTTGTAACGAAAATGAAGGGCAGTTTGCCGATCTTCTAAACTCGTTAAAACATTTAGAATGTATCAAACAAGGGAGAGAGAAAAACCTTGAGGAAGACTTGAATTTAACTACAGGTGTCACCAGGGTAAACGTCTCCTCCCGTGTAAACGTACACATCGTATCGGTCAACCTGGGCAATTCGAAATGGCGAGCGTAAAATTTTATAGTTTCGATTTAAGTAGTTCTTCCATTTTATACTCTTGGAGGATTAATACACAATTGAACACACAAAACCAGAGACTCTTTCATAATAATGCCCATGAAATGATCAGAATACTAGTATACAGCTGTGGATAGTAACGTATTACGATTTCAGAGAATAAGGTATTTATCAGGATAATTCATTTAAACAGTTGAACATACTTAGCCCTTTGTTAGCATGCTATCATCTGTGATGAAGGCTGGGCTGAAATGCATAAAGCCACTTAAGTTAAGATATCCAATCGTAGTACTAATTTATCGTTGGACATGTATAAAAATCCGTCCGTTCGGAACAAATCTTAACTTAAGTAGTTTTATGCATATCAGCCCTGAATAATAGCAGAATATTAAGACGATTAGCCAAGTACTTTAAAAATTGTACTTATTACTCTTACCTACAATGTATAATTAGTATTGACATGTGACATTCTGTTGGTATCTGTCGCCAGAAATCATCGTTAATCTGGTTACAATAACTTGTATCCAGATTATATAATTCTGTCAGTAAAACTCGTAATCCTAATTAAACAATACGTTAAATGCTTTGTTAGACATAGCTTAGTCATTAACGATAGTAAATAACGTAAATAACACTACTTAAGTGACTGACGGTCAGTGCAGCTAAATACATACATACGTATAAAAATAAAGAAATATCCAATTACTGCTATTGAGTTCACTTTCCACAAAATAGCATCTTAATGTCACTTTATGGTCCTCAATATCGAGTTAAGATCGCTGATTATATAACAGGTGACATGGTGTTTGTCGTCGACAACTTAAAATTGCAATAAAAAACAGAATACATGTAGTTGATAAGTTTTTAGAGACTTGCTCGTGATCTAAGATTCAAATCAAACGAAGGTATTAGAGTTCTTCATTTCGGACTCCTTGTCAAATACTCGCAAAAGTTCATGAAGGTGAAGATGTATTAAAGAACAGATCGTAACATGTATAGTCAATGACCTAAATAATAGACAAAACTGCCGAGGTTATCAACGCTGAGGAATCAGTGACCTTAGTTAATATGACCTAAAGAGAGGACAAAACAGTCCAAAACATTAACACTGGAGACACATGTTATCTAAAATTATATAAGGTAAAGGAAATAAAGAGTAAACAAAGCGTCAAGTTATATTAAACTGTTGCGGGCTGTAACGTTAAGTTTAATAAAGTGAGGGACCAAAACAGTTGACATACTGTCCCAGTAATTCACACTGGAATGAGCTGTTATATTAAGTTATGTGAAGTTAGTCACCTAAAAGGTAAAATCAAGGACCTAAAGTGAAGACAAACTTCGAAGCTGTGACCTTTGGTCATAAAGTAAAGGACCTTAAGTGTAGACACAACTGCCCAGGTATATAACTCTGGAAGGAACTGTAACCTTAAGTCATATTAATTAAAGGATCTAAAAAGCAGATAAAACTGCCAAAGTAAATAATGCTGTAGGGAGCTTTAACCTTAAGTTATATAAAGTAAATAATGCTGTAGGGAGCTTTAACCTTAAGTTATATAAAGTAAATAATGCTGTAGGGAGCTTTAACCTTAAGTTATATAAAGTAAATTATGCTGTAGGGATCTTCAACCTTAAATTATATAAAGTAAATAATGCTGTAGGGAGCTTTAACCTTAAGTTATATAAAGTTAAAAGGACATAAAGAGTAGACGAAAGTGGCCAAGTATATCACGCGGTAGGAGGCTGTGAACTTATGTTATATATAGTAAAGGACATAAAGAGACCAAGTATATCACGCGGTAGGAGGCTGTGAACTTAAGTTATATAAAGTAAAGGACATAAAGTAAGAAAGTGGCCATATATCACGCGGTAGGAAGCTGTGAACTTAAGTTATATAAAGTAAAGGACATAAAGAGTAGAAGAAAGTGGCCAAGTATATCACGCGGTAGGAAGCTGTGAACTTAAGTTATATATAGTAAAGGACATAAAGAGTGGAAGAAAGTGGCCAAGTATATCACGCGGTAGGAGGCTGTGAACTTAAGTTATATAAAGTAAAGGACATAAAGAGTAGAAGAAAGTGGCCAAGTATATCACGCGGTAGGAAGCTGTGAACTTAAGTTATATATAGTAAAGGACATAAAGAGTAGAAGAAAGTGGCCAAGTATATCACGCGGTAGGAAACTGTGAAATGAAGTTTTATATAGTAAAGGACATAAAGAGTACACAAAATTGCCAGAGTGAATTACGCTGTAGGAAGCTGTGACCTTAAGTTATATAAAGTAATGGACATAAAGAGCACACAAAATTGTCTAAGTCAAAAACGCTGGAGGAAGCTGTGAACTTAAGTTATGTAAGGTAAACGACATAAATAGTACACAAATTTACCTAGGTGAATGACGCTGTAAGGAACTGTGATCTTATCTTAAAATATAGAAAGTAACAGATCTAAAGAGGCGACAAAAGTACCAAAGTAAATAACGCTGGAGGGAGCTGTGACCTTATCTTAAGTTATATAAACTATAATATCTAAAGAGGCGACAAAAGTACCAAAGTAAATAACGCTGGAGGGAGCTGTGACCTTATCTTAAGTTATATAAACTAAAATATCTAAAGAGGCGACAAAAGTACCAAAGTAAATAACGCTGGAGGGAGCTGTGACCTTATCTTAAGTTATATAAACTAAAATATCTAAAGAGGCGATAAAAGTACCAAAGTAAATAACGCTGGAGGGAGCTGTGACCTTATCTTAAGTTATATAAACTAAAATATCTAAAGAGGAGACAAAATTACCAAAGTAAATAACGCTGTTTAGAGCTGTGACATTAAGTTATATAAAGTAAAGGACCTAGATTGTAAACAAAACTGTGCAATTAAATAGCTCTGGACCGAGCTGAGACTTTGGCTAATATAGAAAAAAGGTTATAAAGAGTTGATGCAACTACCCTAGTAAATAACACTGAAGATATGTTTAGACTTTAGTTATATAAAAAGGACCTAAAGAATGGACACAACTGCACATGTAAATGAAGCTAGAGGGACTGTAACCTAAAAATATAAAGTAAAGGTCATAAAGGAAGACAAAACTGCCCAAATAAATAACTCTGGCCAGGAGTGATTTATAGTCTTAAGTTATATAAAGTTAAGGACCTAAAGAGAAGACACAACTGCCCAAATAGATAACACTGGAGTGATTTATAGCCTTAAGTTATATAAAGTAAAGGACCTAGAGAGTTGACACAACTGCCCAAATAAAAGTTCTTTAAATATACAAAAAAATTACCAGAGAATTTACAAAAAAAAATCATATACATGTACTGTATTAACAATATTAACGGTACCAATTTTATTGCACATGATTCGCATTTCGATAATTAATGTCTCTTCAATGATGCACGAGGGCACAATATTTGAAAGTTCAAAACCTTAAACAAACGTCGAAGAGCTGAAAAAGGCCCAACAGATATAGTCAAACTCGGACAATGAATCAGAGCTTTGCATGAGGGAGAAACACCATGCACCTGCAGAATCAATGACTATAAGATAGATTACACCTCAGGCGGGGAAGCAATCCACCAGGTATTGCAAAAGGATAACATCTTTGGGAAAAGAAATCCACCTACTATTGTACAGAAATACGCGAAATAAATATTAAATGATTCTTTAAAATACCAAAAATCATATTAAAATAAAATTGTCTGGACAAACGACCATTCTAAGCATAGAGATTTTGAAAGCCAGTAATGTATACTCAATTTACCGTTAGGGCTATTACATATTTGAATGTATGTCCTTCACAATTATGATGATTAACACTGACGTCAATGGGTTCTCTTTTGAGAAACGGGGACGTTTTTGACTGATAAACAGGAAGATGAGTTCAAGAATCAAAACAAATCGTTAAAACAACAAGATATTTTAATAGATTCATTACGGAATTAGAATTTGATATACATTGGAAAATTTGATAATGCGTCCGCTCTTTTGATAAATGCTTTTAAAAATCGGTAAACCATTCCCTCGAGTATTAAGAACCGAATTCAATTACAAAACAAGGAAAATTGTCGTTATGATTTTGTAAAATTAGCTCCTTTGATAGTAATCATTTTAACAATTGGTTTTAAAATTGAATGTTACACTGTTCTGTCGAGTGTATGAAATGATTTTATTCTGGAAAATAGTTGACCAAAATAACAATAATTACAATTCGTCAAGAGAATTACAAACAAACAGTTCGAGACAGAAGTTCATTGGATTATTTAAACTACTTCCGCCCAATCTAATTTCGATAACAAAAAAATATTAAAAATTGAAATCTAAATGTAACGGCGTTTTCACAATAAAAAGCAATCACATCATTGTTGGTCAAATATATTTTATACAACATTCCATTTCCCGAATAAAAGAAAATACTATAATTGTATTATACTCTTTATTAGATTTGAACACAAAATATGAAACAAAGAAATCGGTGCAAAAATTACAACTTCCGTATTACATGCAACTTCAAAATACTAGTACAATCATTACAAATGAATAAATATTAGTACTTATATCCTGAATATACCAGCAGTTTTTAATTCACTAAAGTTGCAATATATAAACTGGCAATTGATACAGTTACTTACTAGTTGCTTATTCGCCACGTGAACTTGGTTTCTTCTACCAATTGGCAGCCCTTAAACTACAAAACCAAAATATAAACTGCTGTTACGTTTTATGTTTTTACATTTAGGCCACACCAATTTAATTTCTTGTTCTACGGATTGTTCTCCTCCAGAAATTGGGGCGAGCGAGCGATTTGAAAATTTTAATAAAAAAAATTTAATTTGCAAATATTTGAGGCGAAGCTTGAAAAGTAAAGGCGAGCAATTATATTTTTTTGTTAACATAAAATCAAAGGTTCTGACAATATTGACCAAAACAAAATGGCATGAAACTTGATTTACCACTTTAACTTTGACATTTCTTTAATTTATCAACTGCTGAAGTGTTTTTTTTTTTTTTCCTGTTCACCAAGACATGAAATGCCCACTTTTAATTGCAGCATATTTATGACTTTTGTATTATTGTTACTTTCTGAAGACATCAGAAATTGAACTAAATAATTCAATAATTATTTCAACTGCCTTAAATGATATCTATTGAATTGTCATAGATGTCTTTCTTCATTCATCACTTGCAACACGGCGGGTGTCTTGCAAGAAGCAGGAACTGCTCATCCTTCCGGAACACTTGAGTTCACCCCCAGTTTTTAGGGGTTCGTTAATGTGTGTACTTTTTAGTTTTTTTGTGTTATATGTTCAATGGTTGTCTGTGTCTCCGTCGTTTCGGTGTTCTCATTTTTGTTCTTTGTCTTTTTGGAACTTTGTATATAAATAAGATGGGGTATGAGTGCAAATGAGACAACTCTCCATCCAAGTCACAATGTATTTAAAGGTAAAAATTATAGGTCAAAGTACGGCCTTCAACACGGAGCCTTGGCTCACACCGAACAGTAAGCTATCAAGGGCCCCAAAATGACTAGTGTAAAACAATTCAAACAGGAAAACCAAAGGTCTAATCTATATACAAAACGAGAAACATCACGAACCACACCAACAAACGACAGCTACTGAACAACAGGCTCCTGACAGGTGCATAAAAATACAGCGGGTACGGATAGTTTTGCTTAAAGGTGTCTGTATAAGCACATACATCTCCTTCAAATTTCTTTATTCTAGCAACGAAAATCGGTATGAATTTGTTAAGAATCGTCCTTGACTTTGATAAGAAATCTGTGTTAATGCTCGAAACAGTTTAAAGGGTTGCGATTTGACGTTGACGGAAACGCTCTGGCGATCGCTTTTTAATGTTTACTAAAAAAACCGCCGCGGGAAATAGACACAATTACTTTTCCGGATGCGGGAAACGGGAATATTTAAAAATATTTTTTTCCGTTTAGACAAAAATATGTGCGGGTGGGTCCGTCGAACAAGGAATTAAATTGGTGTGGCCTTAGCTATATTCCTGTCTTTTGTTGAATACAGTTTACCGAACTCTTTAATTCAAAATTGTTTTCAGGCGTTTCTAGGATTTTATCTGTATATCTGATGTTTCTCGTTAAAAAAAAAATATCAGACGGTATTTCTCACCATACATTTACCTTTTATTGTAATGTCGTTAATTATATACAGAACTGTAACACAGACAAAGGATACATTTAAACTCGGGGAAACTCCGTACATCTTTCAAAAGCAAGGGCTACAGGCTTGAGATACTAACTGATTCTGCAAAAATACTTACTGGTCTGTCACAAATACTGCCGATTTCAATTTAATTTGATAAAGAGATTTAATGAAACTGTTAGGAGTGTAGTTTCTGGGATTTTTCTTGGGCGGCATTTACTAACCAAAATATGTAGCTAACCTTGACCCTGAAGGGAAACTTTGCATACATTTGAAACAAGTTATATATTTAAAACAAAGATATTCGACGTCTTCGGTTGAGGGCATATTTTAAACTTAAATAGTTTCATATTTAGATGCCCTAAATTTGAGTTCAATAATAGTCTGACTATTATGAAAATTGACCACACGCAGTTGTCTCTGATAAATATACACATAAACAAATAATTTACTTGTTAAGGTATTAGAGTATTTTCTCAGAGACAAGTGCCTGTGTAATTAAGATAAAATAAAACATATACAATGTAACACATAAGAACTTGAAAAAAGTGGTTTTAGAACAGGAAGAAATGTCAATGATCAATATACAAGGTCATTAAAGATTGCATATTTTGGCTTTAATATTGATTCACTTATAGGGTCTTTGCATCGGAACTAAACACATTTATTTAAAAACCAGTTGTTGGCATGACACGGGTTATGCTCTTCTCATATATTTTATGATGGTATGATACTAAACCCCTAACGGGAGGGATTGTGCCTGATATTCATATGATGAAGACATAATCTTTCAATCAGTTTAATTGAGGTCTGGAGCTGGCATGTCAGTTAACTGCTAGTAGTCTGTTGTTATTTATGTATTATTGTCATTTTGTTTATTTTCTTTTGTTACATCTTCTGACATCGGACTCGGACTTCTCTTTAACTGACTTTTAATGTGCGTATTGTTATGCGTTTACTTTTCTACATTGTCTAGAGGTATAGGGGAGGATTGAGATCTCATAAACATGTTTAACCCGCCGCATTTTGCGCCTGTCCAAAGTCAGGAGCCTCTGGCCTTTGTTAGTCTTGTATTATTTTTACTTTTAGTTTCTTGTGTATAATTTGGAGTTTAGTATGACGTCCATTTTCACTGAACTGGTATATATATTTGTTTAGGGGCCAGCTTAAGAACGCCTCCGGGTGCGGGAATTTCTCGCTGCATTGAAGACCTATTGGTGACCTTCTGTTGTTGTCTGTTCTGTGGTCGGGTTGTTGTCTCTTTGACACATTCCCCATTTCCATTCTCAATTGTATATCAGCTGAATACCATATCTGATCTTTGTTTATTGTTTTGTACATAAATCAGGCCGATAGTTTTCTCGTTTGAATTGTTTTACATTTGTCATTTCAGGGCCTTTTATAGATTACTATACGGTATGGGTGTTGCTCATTGTTGAAGGCCGCACGGTGACCTACAGTTGGTAACTTCTTTATCATTTTGGTCTTTGGTAAAGAGTTGTCTCATTGTCAATCATTCCACATCTTCTTATTTTTATATACAGTTCTTAACTATGTCTATCAAATGTTTACTGCACTTGCGTACACACAAAAATTTTCACGGCGGGGATAAATATGGAAACTGAAATTTCCATGGAAAAAAGTCAATACAAGTGTACTGAACCTGGTAAAAAAACAATATTTACCTGTACCGATGGTATTAATAGGCATAACTGATTGACGATCGAGATGGCTCAAAATTGCATTGGTGATAATGATCATTTCAATACATTCATTATGTTAATCTCAATGTTTTCATCTGAAAGACATGCGATTTTAGTCTCTGTAGTGGATGCATATTTATTTGAGTGGTTTGAATTTTTACATTCTGTAAAACCCCGCGAAAAATACAGCATAGACGGGTGCGTTCTAATATAGTTTGTATTGAAGTTCGAAATTTTCCAACAGTAAATATTTTCTATTGTAAGAAAAAAAATCTTTATCAAGAAAACGGTATAAGATATAGTTTTTATCTCAGATATCTGTAATAAAAATATCATCTGCTGTACAAAAAAAAATATTAAACAAACATATGTTCGAACATCGATAATGACATTTCCGTCCAATCAGGGAACTGATCCACGACAACGCCCACTATGCTACCATAGTTTAGCATCATTAAGGCCAAAGGTTTACGTATTGAATTCGAATACCAAACTTTTATCGACTGCGTCGAAAAAAATAACAGCTTATAATTTGTTCTACTGATGTTCCACATCCTTGGAGCATGTTTAACCTTCCAAATTTTTGCAACCCATGCGCACTCCCAGTAAAAACTAAAAATTAAAACGATAAACTGAATTTAAATATATCGATCATTAATAGGTAAAGGTATTTAGATACAAAAATGAGATTGAAAAAAGGCAACAACATTTCAAGACCGCCAAATGTAGAGAGACCTCGAGTGCCAACAGGATAAACATCTTAGAGAATTCATGCATTATACATACGTTTCTAATGGACCAAATTCGTTGTGTGTTATTTCATCTATAATGAATAAAATGTTTTCTTTTAGATTTTTTTTGTTTATCATTAGTAGAAAAACAAAGAATAAGGGGTATTCATTCATGACAAAAAATCAGTACATGCACAGCAAAAACACACAAAAAGCAAAGGAACAGCGCTTTCATTGCTGTTCTTCATCTCAAAGTCACAGTGAGGCCTTTAACACGGAGCAAAGAAAAACTCTCACCTCACTGCAAGCTTAAGACGGCCACTAATACCGGTTATTTATTTTATTTATTTTCGTTGTTATTTATAAACATTCTAATAAAAAAAAAATTATTTAAAAGGTCAAACTAGTTACGGCATGCAAAGCAATGCCTATGATTAATTACGAATGTTTTTACGATTTTCGGCTGATTTGCAAATTTTACACATGTGATGTTACTTCTGTCTTTTGCAAAGTTGGCCAGAGACAGTTTAGGTTATTGTTTTAAATCCAATGTGGCTCTGAACATTCCCAATTGAACCAATTGCATTTTAAAAACACATTAACCGCAGACACGGCGTGTTTACCTTTGATCGACTAGAAGAAACGTTTTTTTTTTAAGTTATTTCATGGAATAGAGCAGCAATATGAAAACCTAGTGTTGATAGCATAGGAATAATCGTTATTTATATAATCAATAGCTTTTGTACAAATCGAGTTGAAAATCACAGAGTAACACCGTTCCGACTTTTCCGAAGAAAGAAAAAAACGCCCTCCTAAATTTTATTAGCGACACGTTACTCAATGTGAATGTTAGTTGTTTCATTTTTGTCATAATGTCAAATTATTAAAGTAGTGTATATATATATATATATATACAACGAACAGTAACTCCAAAAGATGTGGATGTAAACTTAGATTTCATATTTAGATCTCTATAATAAATTTGACATTATACGACATTCGCTGCTCATTTTAGGCACAACGCTCGACAACTCTAATCGTTTTATATATTTTCCTTCCAAAAATATTGGCACTTAATGAGGACTATCCAGGTAACAAACGTCGTGCACAATGTAAACGGGTTCATACGTTTTATATTTCTTTAGGTATCGTCCGATTAGTAGCCAGTGCTATAGGATTTTAATGATACATTTGGATTGTTAATTTTCGGTTTGCATATTTGATATATATTTTTTTTTAATTCGATTATCTAAACGTTAAGATACTTTACCTGTTCAATCTTTAGGTATAGAATATACACAGTTATAGAATATACATAGTTATAGAATATACACAGTTATAGAATATACATAGTTATAGAATATACATAGTTATAGAATATACATAGTTATAGAATATACATAGTTATAGAATAAACACAGTTATAAATTAACTTATCGAAGAATTCAAATATAAAAATATTTGAATTCTTCGATTAGTATTCTTTTTATTAATTTTACCATGGTTTATTTTAATAGAAATACAGTAGAAAATAAAAGGAACTATATCTGTTATCGCATTCCCAATTCGTTTTGATGCAAAGTCATCGACGAAGTCTTGACATTACCCATTGTTGTATATCGTCAGAGGAGTGAAATTATCGGTTTTTATTTCACTGGGAAATCACTGTGATTCACTGCAAGCAATGTTATAATGAAGGTTATTACAGAATCAAGTGTTATTCTGTCTGTAGTAACCTCACAAAACTATTTTGGAGAACTGCTTCTCAGTCAAATTCTTCCGCTATAAACTTTTCAAAAATTTTAAAAATCATATTTTGAATTATCTTCGTCAACAAGAAAAATCAAATTACGATTAACGACACTTAGTCTAGATGACAGAGGAGGAGGTTTGTACACACACAAGACAGGTTTAACCCCACCTTATTGTGTGCTTGTATCATGTTTCTGACAGGCTCTCTTAAGCATGCGCTCTCTATGTTGTTCTTTGTCTTTTCTTGTTCGTCTATTTCCCACAAAGGAGTAGGGATTTTGTTATTTGTGTGGTCTGGTGTACTGTGTAATACTATTATTGGTTATTCGAGGTATTCATGCATTTATATATTATCGATAACATGAAAAAGTGACGTGCACCAGGACAGACAACTTCATGTGATTTTAAATGGAATTAACGATATCTTAACCGAAAAATGTATGAAAGAAAATGTTTTCATTATCAAATATAACCTTAGTTAGAAACGTGTCATTTCAACAATTAAAAAAAAACATGTAGTCTTTCAAAATGTCAAAATGTTATTTTCATTTGATGTATGGAGCTTATCATGATGATCATGTTTTAAGCTCTATTTTTTTTTTTGCTATCCACACGACTGCGTAGTTGCATATCATCTTTGTATAGTTTGAATATAACTTTGAGTTTTATATACGTGTGACAGCATGAATTGGTTTTAAAGGATAAACCAAACAATATCCGTTAATGTGAAAATGTTTTCGAAATATATCGTTACAAATAAAATGATAATAGTAGTTTTGATAAAAGTCATATACTCGTCAATGTTTTCGATACACGTTTTGCTCTAATGTAACTATTTTTAACCAAAATTAATAATATAGTACATAGCATAATGTTCCATTAGAATAGGTTTATATCAGAAAGCCGCCTGCATGCCCGATATCTTCAGAAAGGGATTATTGAGTTGTGCCGCTTTGCACATTATTGTATAGGGTTATTTCGATTGCTTAAGTGTTCAATAACGGTTTTTAATTTTTTTTAATAAATGGAGATATTAATTAAATAATTAGGAATCATTATCACACCGTACAATCCACCAGTATCATTTGTGATTCGTTAGAACTTGATCACATGTACATTTGTATTTACTCAGTTTGCACCCCAATACTGTTGTGTTTAGCTTTTCGTAGGTCAAACACAACATATTGCACAGGGCATACAGCATGTTACTAAAAATACATTCTAGAAATCCCCAATTTTACATTGTTCATGCAATAGTTGTTGATTAATAATATAACAATTGGAGCCTTTGGTTGAGGTCAATACGATGTTATATCGACCTAGTGAAGCATATCGACCTCGGACTTCGTCCTCATTCAATATGCTTCTCTCAGGTCGATATAACCTCGTATCGACCTCATACAAAGGCTATAATTGTGTAATGCGTATTCGATATACGTTTTAATCATAGTTACATGACCAAACTCATTTAAATCCCTTTCTGTTTCGTTTTATGTAAAATGCATACGGATACATAGAATACCATACCTATTAACGGACGGTCCGTGATGTATCATTGTCATCAAGGGGTACTTCGTTAAATATAATTCCCCAATTATGACTACTTCAATTTCAGTCCTTAAAAAATGCATATGCTATGTATGGATTATTTATGGTGGCCGGTTAGTAACTGTTTTATAACGCTTACGTTTTACCTCACTTAGATTATTGTTGTTCAATATGGGGAAACTGTAATAACTTTCTATTAGATAGTTTACTAAAACTACAAAAGAGGGCAGCAAGAATAATTTTAGACGGACATGATTACACCAAACCTTCAAGCGAATTATTTCACGAATGTAACATTGTGCCGATTACACAAAGAATACATTATCATAAATCATTACTAATGTATAAGGCAAAACATGGCTTAGCTCCAGAATATATGTCCAGTCTTATTTTATCAGCTTCTGCAAACTAAAAATACAATACGAGATTTTCGTCCTCAGATAATTTTATAATTCCAAAACCAAATACAGAGTTGTATAAGTCTAGTTTCTCGTACAATGGACCAAAAGTATGGAATGCTCTTCCTAATTCAATTAAAAAATCAAATACAGTATTAGAATTTAAACATAACTACAAATCTATGTACTTTTAACATTACCATGAAATTTGTACTGTAATGCCATATAATAATTGTTTATTGTATTTAAATTGTATTACACATCTTTATTTATCATTATTATTGAATATGTATTGTTTATTTTATGTAATTATTATTGTATTAAGAGAGCCTTATTGAAAATTGGTGTAATCCAAATGAGTTACTCTCTAAATAAAGATATTATTATTATTATTATTATTATTAAGGCCATTTCGCGTTTTCGCGTTTTCGCCTTTCATATTCTATAGGGCGAAAACGCGAAAACGGGAAATCGCGAAGTCGAAAACGCGCGTTTTCGCGTTTTCGCGATTTCGCCTTTTCGCGTTTTTACGATATACATGTTATTATAACATAACATTTTAAATATAATTTGAGACAAGACTACAAAGTATGTCATTCAAATGATTGTCATATAAATTTCATATCTGTGGTTTACTTTAAATATTTTCATAAATTAGACAATTCCTTTACATTCTTTGTTTCAAATACTCTAACAAGTCATTATCTTTTAAAAGTGTCAAATCTATAAGTTAAGCCACAATGTAAACTATAGGCGGTTTTGTTGTTGTAATTATATTTTGTTTATATACATCTATTGTTTACATGTGTATATTAGTAGATTAATTATGTTTTAGTCATGTAGTTGATATTGTATTTAGAGAGCCTTATTTAAAATTGGTTTAATCCAAATGAGTTACTCTCTTTAAATAAATTATTATTATTATTATTATTATTATTATTATTATTATTATTATTATTATTATTATTATTATTATTATTACTGAACAAATTTAAAACAGATGCATTTGTATAAAATGCCTTTGAGTATACAATTTGCTTGAAATCATATTTTGACATTTTAAAATATATTTGTTAATTGACCAGATTCAGTTTCTCTATTTGTTTTTAATCTGGTTCTGACACGGGAGGATTGTTGTTATTGTCTACCGCATTCAACAGTATATCCCTTGTCCCTTGGTGTCTCCTGTAGATGAACAAATTTCCATCTTTGAAAATTTGAAATATTAATCAATGCGTTTAGTAATATATGGGAAACACATTCTACATTTACATGAATTTTCCATAAATCCAGGTTACTTTTGTTTAAATTAAAAGAACATGCGACAGGTTTAGGATATCTTTGCTAAGATCAACCTACGACAGTTTTGAGGCGAGGTCGTGGATAGTCCTAAGAGGATCATAAGACATGTCATAAGATATTCTAGTATCTTATAACAGGTCTTAGGATAGTTTCATGAAACCGTCCCAAGTTTTATTTGACAAAAGTCTTATCTCCACAATGTATTAAATTTTAAACTTTTTCACACAAGCTAATTTAAATATTAAAATTTTAGATTCACAACAAGAGCATTAAATGAAAGATTATGTATTTTAAGTAACCATGGCGATAATAATGATTAATTTCATTTATTTTAAAATGTCCAAACTATAACTTCCAGCAAATTGTATGTTCAAAGGCATTTTATACAAATGCATCTGTTTTTAAATTTGTTCAGTAATTGTCAACAAAGAATGTAAAGAAATTGTCTAATTTATGAAAATATTTAAAATACGTCACAGATATGAAATTTATATGACAATCATTTGAATGACTTATACTTTGTAGTCTTGTCTCCAATTATATTTAAAATGTTATGTTATAATAACATGTATATCGTAAAAACGCGAAAAGGCGAAATCGCGAAAACGCGAAAACGCGAAATCGCGAAATCGCGAAAACGCGAAATCGCGAAAACGCGAAAACGCGAAAAAAACGCGAAAACGCGAAGTCGAAAACGCGAAATCGGTTTCGCGTTTTCGACTTCGCGTTTTCGCGTTTTCGCGTTTTCGACTTCGCGTTTTCGCGTTTTCGACTTCGCCTTTCGCGTTTTCGACTTCGCCTTTTCGCGTTTTCGACTTCGCCTTTTCGCGTTTTCGCGTTTTCGACTTCGCGTTTTCGCGTTTTCGACTTCACGATTTCGCGTTTTCGCGTTTTCGCCCTATAGAATATGAAAGGCGAAAACGCGAAATGGCCTTAACCGGCCACCATAATTATTTTCTTTATTCGTCATATTAAAACCTAATTGAGGATTGTAAAAGAAAAAATAGACTTCAGTTAAAACCCGAAATAAACGGCTTAAAAGAAGGGTAAATGTACTTTAACATTAATTATGTTGCGTTATTTTGATAACGTTCATTAAAGTGAACCAATCAAAAGCCTATTTCATTCAAGTATAGTGAAGAAATAAAAATAAATTGCAAAAGATCCTTGCGATATATGACAACAGCGTTGCATGGTCTTATCCTTCGGATCTTCATCAAAATGATTATGACTGGTTGTACGGTGTGAATATTGCAATTTACCTATATTCTGGAATAGAAAATGTCTCAGAAATGAAGCCTTAAAATCTATACCCGTCAACGTCATATTAATAAGCTCAACCGGATGAAGTCAAATTTAAGTTCAGTTTATCCGAATGCTTCATATTAAAAAAACTTTACCTAATAAATTCAAGTTAAAAGTAACACCCAATGAAGTTAAATTCAAACCTACACACGATGAAGTAATTGTAGCACACAGCGAAGTCGCAGTGATGGAATTATAGCGGTTATCATAACAAGTTTAAAACACATTTTCCTGTCAAAAAGAAATTTAAAACATATTTTCCGCTGGTTCCATCGTTATATAGAGTCTTCATTCGGCGCTCAAACTTTAAGTGTAATTTTATTTTAGAACGGGGGCAGGTTTACTTTTTAATGAGTGGTAGGATGAGCTGCTGAAACAGGTCACTATTTTAAGCTTCGTGTAGGATGAGCTGCTGAAATATGTCACTATATTAAGCTTCGTGTAGGATGAGCTGCTGGAATATGTCACTATTTGAAGCTTCGTGTAGGATGAGCTGTTGAAATATGTCACTATTTTAAGCTTCGTGTAGGATAAGCTGCTGAAATATGTCACTATTTTAAGCTTCGTGTAGGATGAGCTGCTGGAATATGCCACTATTTGAAGCTTCGTGTAGGATGCGCTGCTGAAATATGTCACTATTTTAAGCTTCGTGTAGGATGAGCTGCTGAAATACGTCACTATTTTAAGCTTCGTAATACGAAATTGAGATGAAATATATGACAAGGTTGCTGACTAAATCATTATTATCTGAATATAAACAAAATTCGATTTTTGGCAATTTAAATCACAGTCTTAAATGCATCCGATATTTTGTCCGGTGTTAGATATATAATTAATCACATACAGGACGTTTTGTCATTGTTTCTTCCTCTATTTCATAAAGTAGAGTATGAACGGAAATCTGTTCAATGAAGATGAGTTGATGATTACCTTTTCAATGTTTCTCATCATCCGTTTACAATTGAATTTAAGTATGTTTAGTGTTGAAATTCAGACAATAATATTTTCATTGATGACCTTTGGTTCAATAGATACATTAAGGTCATGGTAAATTTAATTTAGGTCCATGAGCTTGTTTATTGCTAATACTAGCATTTAGAAAAGAAGAACTTTTGGCGGGAAAATTTCTATATTTTCTTTCACTTGTAATGTATGAAAACAATAATGTTAATCTGCAGCTAAAACATTATAAGAAATAGCTTTTTTACTACAACAGTTGTTGAATTGTAAGGATTTTAAAAATATTGAAAACAATATCGGGGTTACTAAGCAAATGAATTTAATGCATATAGCCTAAGAAACATGAAGCCAGAGAATAAGAAAATAAGAAAATATTAAGCATAAATTAAACACATAATAAAGGGATCTCTCTCTTAGAACGGGGTCTTGTTAGAATTAACTTTTAAGAGGTTTACAAATTTTGTAATTTCAAATGAAAAATGAGGTTTAAGAGTCGATTATGTTATGTCAACCTAAGACGATGTAAGCTGATTTGGTTTTTCCCTGTTCGATTTCCACCAAGCGGTGCGTTGCGTTTTCAAATTTAGATCTCGCGTGTGCATGATGAAGGTTATTACAAAAATAAGTATCATACAGTCAAATAAAGAAACATCAGAAACTATTTGGAAGAGCTGTTTCCATGAAAAATTCTTCTGATATAAGTTTTCAAATTTTCAAACACCATGTTTAAAGTTGATTTGATCATCTGTTTAAGATCATGGCAATTTCTAGATGTTTTTTTCAAAATATGAATCTTGCATAGGTTAAATGCAAATTCGTTTTAAATGATATAAGCCCGAAATGATGTATATTTTCATAATATTTTCTCGAAAATGCCACCCGATACTTCAAAAACTACACCTAATGAGGGACAATTTAAAAAAACTACACCTGATGAAGCCAAATTTAAGTTGAAATCCAATGAAGTCAAATATACATAGAAACTACACCCGATAAAGTGACATTAAAAATTATGGTTAACTACATCGGATAAGTCATATTTATATACCAAAATGGAGTTTGGTGGCCTTCGGCTGTTGTCTGCTCTTTGGTCGGGTTGTTGTCTCTTTGACATATTCCCCATTTCCATTCTCAATTTTATTATTATCTTTCAGAACGATAGGTCTTTCTTTTGAAGAAACAATACGGACAATACCAAGTTTCAATGAAATTTGCTTTAAGGCATAAACTAACGACCTGTGTTAGGTCATTATTTCCCTAATTAAAATACAAATTATAATGTACTTAAACATGTTATTCGTTTGATAGTTATCGTGTGTTGTTGAAAATTTGGGTTTTACTTTTAAATTTTCCAATTTTGATAGGTTTAAGGCAGAAAAAAATCTTAAAGTTTCCCGAGTTTATTAGACTGAAATAACAAAAATCGTCGTTGACGCACATTTTAACATTCGAAATAAATAATGTGAAGTTTTGTTAATTTATCGCTACAATAAAGGGACATTATGCGAGATGAATTTTTTCATAACACTTTTAAAACACATTCGTGTGAAGGATTTTGAAAATCTGAATGATTCAAGCTGTAGTGGAAATCATACTTTGACCTATGGATATTCATTTTTCGTGTAATATGTACATGTATCCCGATTTCGTGCTCTCTTCGAACCAGTTCTTAACTTTTTACATCTATCTATAATACCTTTTACTCCATCAAAATGATCAAATGACCAAATATTCTTATTTTCTATAGGATTATAACCACTTAATTTACAATTGGTTTGTGGGGGATATAAGATTTAATCATGATTCTCAGTTTAAACAAATGTATTGTCAAACAAAAGAGAAAAAACAATTATTTGCAACAGTTCGTTTGAAAATTGTTGAAAAAAATATTCTGCTTTCTGCGATAAAAAAAGTCATGAAAAAAAAATAATAATACCATCCCCCTTTCATAAACCAAGTTGATACAATAAATTACTTACAAAGTGACTTTTCATACAACGTAACAACTCATTTGTATCTTGCTTCATGCAGTTACAGTTATATTTTTATTGTTACTGGATAGTGATTTCTAAAGTTTATATCTAGATTATAATTAGTGAGTTGAATTTCACATTATAAATGAGCAGTAGGGCGTATTAAAATCTGAACGCATCAAAAAGAATATCCAACTTTGGTCGATAAAATAGGATGCAAATCCTGCAAATCTTTGCAGAAAATATTGTTTGGCGGTATATGTTATAGATAATGCATATTTTAAGGTGTTTCTTGTCGTATAACACATCACATTGAGGGGTGTTGGGATTGATCAAATGAAAGATCGACCGTAGTGAGGTCTTTCTTTGGGCAATCCTGACACCACGAGGTGTGTTATACAACAAAAAACACCTTAAGATATGCATTATCTGACTTTATAAGTTATAGATAATGCATATTTTAAGGATTTTCTTGAAGTATAACACACCGAGGGGTGTCAGGATTGGTCAAATGAAAGAATGTCGTTAAACACGCCTTCCAACAGTAAGATATACAGTCTAATCAAAATAAATTATACAGCCTATGCTACTTTTGAGTTTTGACCCTTTAATGATGTGTTTGAAATAGTACAGCATATGCTACAATTTGAAAATATAGCATAGTCAATGTTTGTGATATACCATATGCGATAAAAATGCAGCATAACCAGACAAATATATATTGACCCTTTTGGGACGTCAAATATAGCTTATGCTACAAAGCAGCATAAGCTATATGTTATAGCTTATGCACCTCTTTTTACTTTTGACCCTTTCCGTACGCCATATTGAAGTCTGAAATACTGCAACCGATGAAGTCAAATTGAAGGAGAAGTACCGGTTATAAGAACAAGATTTTATAATGGTTTCCTCTACAAGATTTAATACATATTTTTTTTTCAGAACAAGATTAAATATACATTTTCCGTTAGATCTAAGTAAACTCTACATAAAATCTTTTTTCGATTAAAAAGTCTGCTTGTAAATATCAAAGATAAAGTAACATTTAGTACTACACAATGAGTGTGTAATACTTTTTTTCAAATTGATACGCTCTAATCATAAGAATTGTTCAATGTATAAGTATACAGATGGAAAGAACGCCAACTGCAGGTGATAGGAAAGTAAACATATCGTTATTTGTCGAAAAATATAAAAATGATCGAGTAAAATACAACCGAAAAAAGGCGTTACAAATACTTGGAACGTTCATAATACAAGAAAGGAACGGGAATCGATAGCACATGTAGGTGCACTAAATTAATTCGGATATCTTGTTGAAGATCGGTCAACTGTTTTAACTATTATTTTTAAAGTTAAATGCCAATTTGTTACAAACAAAAAAGTACACACAATCTTGTTTCTGGTGCTTGATATAATTATTACATACATAACGTTTTGTCATTATTTCTTCCTCTCTGTCTCATAACTGACAAACTAAAATTAGACCATGTCAAATAACTGCTGTGCTGAGATATATAAATTGCGGTGGGTGACATTTTAGTTGATTTCATTATTCGTATTACAAAATGAGAATATCAATGACGTCACGACATTGGAATACATTCCATTGTTAAGGACTTTTTTTAGCGAATCACGTTTTTGGTGTATGCTTTATAAAATTTTAACGTAATATATTTTGAAATGGGGAATTAATAAAATTGAGGATGAAAACGGGGAATGTGTCAAAGAGACAACAACCCGACCAAAGAGCAGAAAACACCCCAAGGCCACCAATAGGTCTTCAACACAGTGAGAAAATCCCGCACCCGGAGGAAGGCTTCAACTGGCCTCTAAATAAAAATGTGTACTAGTTCAGAGAAAATGGACGTCACACTAAACTCCGAAACATATAGATGAACCAAAATAAAAATAAAAAACATACAAGACTAACAAAGGCCAGAGGTTCCTGACTTGGGACGGGCGCAAAAATGCGTCTGGGTTAAACATGTTTTGTGAGATCTCAACCCTCCCCTATACCTCTAGCCAATGTAGTATAAACAAACACATAGCAATACGCACAGTAAAACTCAGTTTAATTGAAGTCCGAGTTTGATGATAGTATAAATGTGTTTATTTCCAATGCAAAGACCCCATGAGTGAATCAATTATAATTCCAAAAAATGCCATCTTTAATGACTTGACAACAGTATCGTAACTATATCCCTTTTGAATAAGTCTGTTTAAAGGTTTGGTTAGCTTTTGAGGTGAATGACGGCATTTTTGTGCTTTGTATAGAATATTACCATAAAAGATTGGATGTGAAATACCTGAACCCAAGATGTCTACACGTTGATTTATATTTGCGAATAATGTTCTTCTACCGATGATAAAATTTAGTAAATGTTTTGACAAGTTTGTGATATCGAAAACCCTGGTGAAATAATTTTTCTGTTATACAGCGATTTCTTTCGTTAAAACCAAATACGTTGCTACATACACGAGCAAATCGAACAAGTTGAGACATATATACACCATAAGATGGTGACATGGGAACGTCACCATCTAAAATGGATAATTAACAATAAGAAATGAAAAATTATCTCTTTTATCGTAAATTTTTGTATTAAGCTTCTCGTTAAAGATATAAATCAAGATCCAGTTTTCATTGTTAGTATTAGCTTTATTTTACGTCAGTTCAGCAGGATAAATCTCTTTAGTGTACATACTGAAGTCGTCATAATTGAGAGCCAATATTTCATTCAAATATCTAAAAGTGTTATTAAATTTTTGTATCAGATGTTGTTTCGATGGGTCTTTGCTGATTTTAGTCATAAATTGTAAATCGTAACAATACAGAAACAGGTCCGCAATAAGTAGTGCACGATTAGTCCCCATAGAATTCCAATAACTTGACAATATACGGAATCTCCATAGCGAACAAAACTGTTATCTAGTAAAAATTCAAGTGCAGTTATTGTATCAAAGCATGTCCAATTGACATAGTTTTTTTGTCTGTTGTTACTAAAAAATGACCTAAAAGAGTTTGAACATATATATTCGCATTTTGACTTTTTAAATGCCCATTTAATTAGATGTGTGAATTTTTTCTTAATGAGATTATGAGGCAAAGTAGTATATAGGGTAGAAAAATCGAAACTGTGAACATATTCGAAAGCACGCAATATGAGCATGCAGTTTATCAAGCACTTCCAACGAATTTTTGACAAAAGTAATTAATTCCACTATTTTCAAAGGCCTTATTTGAACAATTTATTACCAGGTTTTTGATTGTACAAAGTGTACTAGTAAGTAGAATAGACAGTTTAGTAGTGGAACAATGGCTTGAAGACGAAATAAATCTATATTTGTAAGGTGTTTTGTGCAGTTTCGGAAGCCAGTACATAGTTGGAACTTTCATGTTATTCGGTGCTGCTTGTAAAGAGGTAGATAAACGTTTATATTTGTTACAGATGTCATTTTCTGAAAATGGAGTCAGTTGGAATGTAGGTGAATTGGTGATTTCCTTTTGCAGAACCTCAATGTAAAATTTATGATATTATTGGTAGCCTTATCAGCCGGGACAAAAACAAATTCCTTGGCGAGTTCTTTTAGCTTATGTTTGATACGAGGAATAGAGCTATTTAGATTATTGTTAGGAGTAAAATGTTCTTTAAAATGTTTAATACGAATATCAACTATGTTCATTACTGAATTAAAAAAAGAATCTAAGGATTTTTTGTCAGCTTTTTCTCGTTTTATCCATTTCGTGCAGTGAGGACGGAGTGAGTCTAGGATGATGTTACGACACTCATTCCAATTAATGATTGACGGGGGGCAATATTTAGGTCCTTTACTGAGGAATGATTTCAATCTCGGTCATGGACGATGTTGATTATTAGCACATTTTGGCGAAAACAATACAGACGATTTATTGCCAAAGCTTTACCCATTGTATTTTTACTTATACATGTATATGGTATATGTGGTATATATTGTGTTCATTACAGTATATCATTCTCCGCTTGTATTATGTATCATATAATATTTTATTAGAGATTTCCAATAAAATGACATTACTCGACATAACCACTCTATCTGAACGTATCTCGGCCTATTGCATTGAAGGATGACGGAGGGGAGCATAGACTGCACGAATTTTTGGCTCGTTGAATACACATACTTTGTTGGAATAGATGCTATTTAAAAATTAGCACAAACTACTATTTTAAATCTTTACATATTTTGTTATTTAATTTGGGATGATTTCATTGACAACAAGCTTGAAAGGGAAGAATTAATTCAGTTACCGGTAATCAAATGCACCGATCATTACTTCGTCATTTCACTTGACCCATATATTTATCTCTCAAACGATGAATTCTTAAAGCTACTAAATCAAAATTAAGTTTGAAAAAATAAAAATAATGGAATCTGAAGCGAGATCATATTCTCATGTTTGATTTAAAAGTTATTAGATAAAAACAAGAGTTTCAAACACGCCGGAATGTAAAAGGTGTACACAACTTGCTTCTTCTTCTTTTTTTAGCATACTTCTATACTTTATTTCAAGATACTTTTGTCAAAGGTAAAAAATCGGATCACTGTTGCATCTTTCTGATAGTACTTTGTCACCTTTCCGTAGAATTTTATCAAATGGAATTTATAAAGACGCATCTTCAAAGAAAAATATGATAACACTTTACTGAATCAGTTTTTTTTTTATATCTTGTCTTTAATTATAATGATGCATGGATTCTAGGAAGAGCCCATACAAACGTATGCGTAATTTAACGTCATTGCTCTTAAATTGTTTTTCTAAAATGTTTTGTGTTTAACTTATACAAATACGTATGAAAGACAGACATGTACGGAATATTTGATTGAAGTTTTGTCAAGTAGGATGATCATTTTAGTTTGATGACCAACTTATGATAGCAAGGGGATATTATATTTACTGGTCAGTGCATCCGTCTGTTCTCCCGTTCTGTTCAAAATATAAAACGTTTAAAAGTATATACCAAATTATTGACCCGGATTAAGTGGTGCACTGAACATGGAAATATGATCATGTGAAGGGGCACGGTGTCTTAAGGCCACACATTCTTGTTGCAAATGTTTTGATTAATACAGGTACATGTATATGTATCTTCCGTATTGATAACTGTCTCTTTGGTCGCGCGCTCGCCTCGACAGTAACCCCTCAAAGGTGATCATGAAATAATATTTCTAGTGCGCATTAAATAAATATATATCAATGAAACTGTTGTTTAAAGGTTTCATTATCAGTATTCAATTACAGACAGGTCCTGATCAAAACAAAAATAATTGACAGAATTATATGTACGACCTCCTTTAAAATGCTTTTGTTCAAATTTGGGGATATAAAGTTTAAGATATAAACTTCTAACGTTGCCTATATCCCCCCCCCCTTTTTTCAAAATCCTGTATCCGATTATATTATGTAGTTCAATGTTACTTACCTTACACATTTCCGTTAATGATTTATTCAGTAAAATGAATTCGGTGACCCCTTTTAAATTGTTTATCAATAAAATGGATAAAATACTATTAGTTGATTTACTTCAAGGGATATAAAAAAATTGCCTGGAAATGTCTTTTGCATTTGGACTCCGACAGCATTCCCGTTAAACAAATTAAAACAGAACAATCCCTAATCGAACACACCTTAATTCTAAAAAAACAATATATATAGGGAATTTTTTAAATCAATACATTTTATAATAAATGAAAAATACCTTTGTTTAGAAATTTAATGGAAGCGATAGTTTTATCTCAATTTTCATCTTTTATAAAGAGACCGATTCTGACAAACTCTGGTTTCGATATTTCTGAAATTGTCAGAAAAATATTCTTCTAAATATTTTCCCCGCAACAAATATAATAAAAAGATAGATAAACTATAAAGAAAGACAGAAAAAAAGTATAAAGGTGCGTTCATCTGCAAAGTATATTGAAAAATAATTGTCTTAATCAAAACCACGAAAGATAACTCAAATCGTACGTATGATATGTATGGGATACGTGTGTTTATACGTGATCTTATGTCAGTGAAAATAAAGGCGGGAATCTTGAAAACCACGTGATAATTAAAAATGCAAGATATCTATCATTTTTCGTCATGATACAATTATTTCATATGGACGAAAATTCCAGTGTGTGATTTTAAAAGTCTTGGAATACTTTGTTTAAACTTGAGCGACGTTTTTAATCAAATTCAATGGTTGGCAATAACCAGTCCCATTAGGTCCGTACGTCGAGTTACGTACGTATGTCATTTTATTGGAAATCTCTATTTACACTTATAGAATTTTATATTGTTTGACTTTGAGATATCTCGTAAACGTTCGTAATGTTATTGCATATAAAATTATCATCATAATATCTATGTTTCATATTAGTAATATTCGGTTTTTCACAAGTATTGATAGAGATCTCCAATAAAATGACATACGAACGTATTAAACTCGATCTTCGTACCTACTGGGACTGGTTATTGCCAACAATTGAATTTAGTTAAATACGTCGCTGAAGTTTAAACTAAATATTCCAAGACTTTTAAAACAATACACTGGAATTTTCATCCATATCAAATAATTTTACGTGATGATAAATGTCAGGTTTTTTTTTTTTTTTTTCTCTAGATTCCCGCCTTAATTTGTACTGACATAAGATCACGTAAAACACGTTCCTCTCACCTATTATAATATGTATAAGTTCGATTTAAATTATATAGCATGGCTTTTATAAAGACACTTATTTTTCATTACAATTCGCAGATGAACGCTCCATTATTCTATATTTTAAAGGCTTATTTTTTCGTTAACCGATGTTTTTTCTTCTTTCTTTATTTCTTTATTTCTTTTTTTGTGGGGAAAAGATATTTTAGAAGGATATTTTACTGACAAGTTCAGAAATGTCGAGATTAGTGTTTGTCAGAATTTGTCTCTTGATAAAAGTTGAAAATTGAGATAAAATTCATCGCTTCCATTTAATATCCATGCCTATTTATTATAAACAGTTTAGAACAAAAAAATACTAATATATGTTGTATTTCAGAAGGTGTGCCCGATTAAAGATTGATATGTGTGTCTTGTTTATTAATAATGAAAATGACAGTTTAAAATGCTATATCAGTCCAAAAACAAAAGTCATTTCCAGGCGAAATATTTGATATTCCTTGAAGTATATTCACCTATATAGCATTTTATCCATTTTATTGATAAACAATTCATAGAGGGTCTTATAATTTATTTTTACTACATACATCACTGAAGTGTATGTGTCATAAGTCAGAAACATAGAAAACACAAGATAATAAGTTTCCGATGCGCAATCCAGTCAAAACGGCACGCTTATATTTTCCTTTTCAATGTTTTTATTCCATATGTATTGTAGAAGATCACAAGTTTGCGCAGCGCTAAATATATAAGTTTCAACAGGATGTTGGACCATAGTGTTCATTGCATATGTAGTTAAAGTAAGCACATTCAGGACAAGATGAATATGAACCCAACTTTGTACTAGACCGACACGCTGATCCATTTTTTTAAGTGCTAGTTCACAAGGTAACAGTACACAGGAACACATGTCATCCTACCGGGACACATTATTCTGACTCCGGACCGACCTTTTTTTGCTCTTACTACAAAATTTCGCGTGCTAAGCAGAGGGGCTGCCAATCATTGATTTGAACTAGGCGAGGATCGAACCAAAGACCTTCCGTAGTCGAGCCGATACCGCAAGGCCACTAAGGCGGTTATGCATATTGTAAATACGCATACATGTACATGTGTATTCAAGTTATCCGAAACAAGAATATGTGGCCATAAGACGCCATGCTCCCTCACTTTATCACATCTCGATGTCAAGAAAACCACTTAATCCGAGTAAAACCCTTATTTGGTTTATAATTTTTAATTTGGAACGGGACGGAGGAATGAATAAACTCATCATAGATACCAGGATTGAAATCTTGTATTTGCGCCAGACGCGCGTTTCGCCTACAAAAGACTCATCAGTGACGCTCGAATCAAAAAACGTTAGAAAGGCCAAATAAAGTACGAAGTTAAAGAGCATTGAGAACGAAAAATTCCTAAATGTTTTGCCAAATACAGCTAAGGTAATCTATTCCTGAGGTAGAAAAGCCTTAGTATTTCAAAAATTCAAAGTTTTGTAAACAGTAAATTTATAATTATGACCATATCAATGATAATTCATGTCAACACAAGTGCTGACTACTGGGCTGGTGATACCCTCGGGGAATAAAAACTCCACCAGCAGTGGCATCGAACGGACACACAAGCTAGAAAATATAATATCCTTTTGATATCATAAGTTGGTCGTGAAAATTAAAGTATATTATTTAACAAAATTGCAATCAAATATTCCATACATGTCCGTTTTTCAGACATATTTGTATAAGCTGAACGCATTTCATAAAAACGTTTTGTGTGCAATGATGTTAAATTACGTATGGAAACTCTTCATAGAACCCATGTATTTTTATAAATAAAAGCAAGAAGTAAAAATAACAACTGATTTAGTAAAGTGTAATCATTTGTTTTCTTGAAGATGCTTACTAATAAATTCCATTTTATGAAATTCTACAGAAAGATGATAAAGTCCTATCAGATACAGATATATCAATGATCTGAATTTCTCCCTCTGACAAGAGTATCTTAAAATAAATGATAGAATCATAGAACTATGCGAAAAAAGGTAAGTCGTGTACATCTTTAACATTATGGCGTGTTTAAAACCCCTGTTTGAACCTTATAACTTATACGTATATATGTCTTCACCAGATTAGACACTTAATAGATAAATGCAAAATGATTTCATGCTAAATTACGAATGCAACTATTATCTGTTATATTCAAACACATTCAAAGGTAATGAAATTAAAAATCATGTGATGTCCTGTCAATTTGATAAACAGAACGAATCCTAGAAATGAATCCGGAATTCACTCTTACCTTAGTATTGTCGTGAAACTTCCGGTTTTAATTTCGTCTTCAAAATCGAAAGAAACGTTATCAATGTCTGAGAAATTTACCATTTTGAGTCATTAAAATCATTCCAATTTTAAACTGTTGCATTCCATTAACTGTTCTTGAACGTTTTTAGAATAGCGGTAAGAAAATTCATGAAGTAAATGCGATGAAACATTCAACATAAGTTCGTTGATGCTATGAATCTAGTGTGAATAATTTAGACAGTTTGAAAAAAGGGACCCAACTTTTAAGTCATCTCAAATGACCGAAATTGTGTAAAAAATTTCCGGATCCTTAGATAGAACTATGCGAAAAAAAGAAGCTAGTCGTGTACACCTTTAACATTCCGGCGTGTTTGAAACCCCTGTTTCAACCTTATTACTTATATAAATCAAAAATGAGAATTCAGATTTCATTCTTTTATTCTTTCAAACTTAATTTTGATTTTTAGTAGTTTTAAGATTTCATTCTTAGAGGACTATTTATACGGGTGAAGTGAAATGACCGAGTAATGATCGGTGCGATTGATTACCGGCAACAGGATTAACCATTCCCTTAAAAGGGTATAGTCTATAAAATCATCCAGAATTCAATAACAAAATATGTTAAAGATTTGAAATAGGAGATTGGATTGATTTTTGAATAACATCTATTCCAACAAAATATGTGTATTCAACGAGCAAAAATATCATGCAGTCTATGCTCCCCTCCGTCACGCATCAGTGCATTAGGCCGAGATAGGTTGTTTATGTCGAGTTATCTCATTTCATTGCTAATCTCTACTATGAGTGCAAGACTCTGTGAAGGTTTCAAAAATATATTGGCAATTATTTAATTTACCAGATACGCTCCAGACAAAAAATGTTGAGACTTATAATGATTAATTTCATTAAACCACTATACAAGTCGCATTCAAGAATATTACTATAATTATAAGCGAATTTTTAGTAGGACTCTAACGTGCGATGGGATTCTAAAGTGCGATGGTCACGCTAAAGTGCGATGGTCTACGCTAAAGTGCGATGGTGTCAAAAGCTGAAGAACGATTATTCTTTGTTTTTTTTAAGCGCGATTATATGACACGATAAAGTGCGATGGTATGATACGCCAAAGTGCGATGGTATAACACGCTAAAGTGCGATGTTGTAACGGGAATGGGGTTCAGGCAATGGTTTTCGTTTGTTACTGTGATTCTATTAGTTTCCCATTTACTGTTTTCTTTACAAATCAAGCTATTGTCATTCTCTTTTGAATTGTTTAACACTGGTCATTGTGTGGCCTTATGTAGCTGGCTTTGCAGCGTGGTCCAAGACAATACCACATCCTCTTATTTTTATTTAAAGTACGATAGTAATGGTTACAGATTGCAGTAGTTAGTATATACTTTATGAATCTGTAATTCAGTGGTAGTCATTGTTGTTTTACTTCATATTTGTTTTTCGTTAATTGTTTTGTATAGAAATCAGGCTGTTTATTTCTCGTTCGAATTGTATTACACTGGTCTTTTTGAGGCCATTTGGTATTTAAAGACCACTCTGCGGTTTTATCCAATGCTCCGCGTTAAAGGCCATGCGTTAACCTATAGTTGTTTACATGAATAACATTTGGTCTTGGATGGACAGTTGTCTCATTGGCAATCATATATTATGATACTAAACCTAAAGTCGTGAGGTTACTGTCTATATGACTAATATCCATCGCTTTAACAGAAATGATAAACGATATTGTAAAAAAAAGTAATTATAGAATTCAATTAGAATCACGCATGTACATGACATGGGATTACAAACATAGAAGAAGGAGTTTCTAAATTAAATTTTTTTTTTTGGCATTCCAGCTGTTTTGATCAAATTTCATTTTACAAATCAAGTTAACCTCTTCCAGCGCCGACCAAAAACAATCCGGATTGATATCATTTGTTTCTCTCTTCTTTCTTTTGTTGTCACTAATGAAACCCTTCATCTGGACAAACATTCTCCTTTTCCGGAAAACATTTTTGTTTGTACAAACGAGAGTGACGTTGCTCAAGTCCATACATTCGCTATCAAACGCTCTTTCGCGGAAAAACGCACTTAAGCGTATTGAGGTATCGGACTTTAGCGTTTTCGATTGAATAGCCCAGACCATCGCACTTTAGCGTATCAAACCATCGCAGTTTAGCGTAGACCATCGCACTTTAGCGTGACCATCGCGTTTTAGCGTCCCCATCGCACTTTAGAGTCCTACATATATTCATGTACATGAGTACAATGGTAAAGGTATTAAGTCTTCATGTTGTTACTGGAATGCGCATGTGTCAAAGTCTTATAACAACATGTCGTAAATATCTTGTTTTAAGTAAGGTGTTGTTACCCGTTTTTTTTTTTTTTTTTTTTTGCGTTTTTGTTTGTTTGTTGTTTTTTTTTTTTTTTTTTTTTTTTTTTTTAAGTGCAGAAAGCTGGTATTCACGCAGCACAAGCTGAAGGTAACGTTTTAATTTTATTGAACGCTTCTGCATGTTTACACATCTAACACAGTGTTAGTGCATCAAAACGAAGCGAGAACGAAGAAAAAAATATTTCGAAAAATGTTCATCGAGTAATTCATGAATGTGTTCATTCACCCTTTGGTCATAATTAAGGATTGACGAAATACGGTAACTTTAGTAGTCAAATTACTTTAGATTTACCAAATATGTTAATATAACATGTAAAAATAATGAGCTGAGGTATGATTGCCAATGAGATGACTATCCACCAAAGTTTAAATAAAGTGGATGTAAGCAATTATAGGCAACCGTACGGCCTTCAATAATGAGAAAAACCCATACTGTATAGTCGGCTACAAAAGGACCCAACATGAAAAATTATGAAACAATTCAATTAAGAAAACTAACAGCCTAATTTATAACAAAACAATTAACGAAAAACAAATATGACAGACATGAACCAACGACAACCACTGAACTACAGGCAACTGACTTGGGACAGGCACATAAAGAATGTGGCGGGGTTGAACATGTTTGTAAGCGCTCAACCCTCCCCTAACATATAACTATTAATGGATACCGAAATTGGTTTTCTTTGTGTTATCCGAACGTTTATATTACAGGCTTTTTTATCTGAAACTAAGATTTCAACTCCCGCATGAAAATTTGACCTGAGAAGGTTCTGGCTATTTGTTTTAGATACCTCTTGGTCCTATAGCTCGTCAATTATTCATACATCCCTAGTTTTCAAATTTTCGGATTTGTGCGTTCCTGAGGAAGTTTATTCCAGAAAAGAGCATCGAATGCCCCAAATTTATAAAGTGTTATTTTCTTTTTCTAACACTGTGTCGATAGTACTGCTGGTGGACTTGTAGTTTCCGAGTATATTATCAGCCTAGAAATCATCGCCTTGCCATGGACATGATTTATAATTTACATTTCTAAAAGATATCCGTAAATAAATAAAGAAATTATCCTGAACTAAAGTTTTAAATCCCTCAGGCAGGGTTGACCATAGATGGTTTTTGCTATTCGTTCTATGTCCCTTTTTGGTCGTTCAGCTTGTCTGCTATTTACACATCACTGGCTTTCAAATTTATTATTTGAGCGGTCTGAATGAAGGATAATAATAATAAAGCTCTTCGAACTCACTAAATTAGATACGTGTTATTTCCATTCTCATATAATATTTCAAAATTTATTTTCCGTTATGTTGGTTTTTTTTAATAATGTCATACATTTAGCTGGGCAGAATAATCAACTTTCAACATTCAAACGTTTGTTCTCTGACGTATCTTGCGGAAGATACTTCTGAAACCAAGGGCTTGATTTCGATACCATAAGTTTCCAATGCTACCATTGGGTCGGTGTAGTTGCCGATGATTTGTCCTTACCCGGGGATGCCATCTGTCCAAACCAAATCTTAGCACGAATACAGTTTGACTGAAATGTGTAATAACACCAAATCATAGTACGTCACATCCGGTTGCTTACGAAAAAGGGTCGAAAAAAACATTCCCTTGAATTTGACAGTTGTTTGAAAATAGATCCTACATTTCATTGCAGTAAAAAATTTCTGAGTCATAAACATATATCTTGGGTGTTTCAAAGCACCATGATTCTATTTTATTTGGTGTTTCTATAAAATATTTTGGAAACTTGAGGTTACATGGTTACTAAAGCTTGTAAACAGGAAAAAAAGGGTGAAAATTTGATTAGTTAACTTCCAGTGATGGTTATTATCTTATATGCAATGAAATGTTATGTGAAATTTTGTCTGTAGTACTGGACAGGATAAAACTTTACTCATGCCAAGTATTTTTTTTATTTGAAACAAAGATAAATTCTGCACAATTTTTTGAAAAGTGCAAATTTAACAAAGATTAATAGGGGAAAAACAATGGTGAAATTACACATATTACGATAGATAGATAAGATAATCGTACTTAAACCAATAGTGGCAATCATAAAATACAAATTGAAGAGGAACGCACTATGCACTTGTCGAAAGAAGATACACAAACAGACGTCCACAAAATATAACAGAATTTGTTCCTTACGGAATTAAACGTATAAAATATTTGTTTCAACAGAAACAGAATATAATGGCATTGTTTCCAGAAGAACTTCTGTTAGGCGGAACAAATGCATATTGACAAATCAACCGTTACTTTTGTTGCAAGTAAGGTGGAAATTCTGGTTTAAAAGTCGGGTTTTTTCGGAATTTAATTCTAGGATTGACATATTTTCTTGGAATTTTGACAATCGCTTGCAGTCAATTGAGGCTTTTCTGAGATGACCAAATCTTAGGTTAATAATACTAGTATTCAGTGGATGGTCATTTGATTTTCGGGTGAGTAGGCAGGAAGATTTTAGAAATGGATATGCTTGCCAAGTAAGAAATGAAAAAAATAATCTTGCCCACCACAGGATGTAAATGATTATTCTGCCCAGCCAAATGTATGACATAATTGTGTACAAAATGGTCGTCCCCTTATTTGCAGCACTGTACAGGAAGAAGTCTTTGAATATTAAACTATTGATTATTCACTGCAAAATGAATTGATGTGTTTGAGCTTTTGATTTTGCCATTTGATAAGGGACTTCCCGTTTTGAAATTTCCTTTGAGTTCGGTATTTTTGTTATTTCACTTTTTGATATATAGTTTAATTATGATAGCTCACAAACTAAATAGATTTTATTTCAAATCAAAATCTATTTTCTAGTATACTTGACAAAAATTAAATGTTTTTGAAGAGATTTACCCGGTGGTACTCCTAGTGAAGATTTGATATTTTGTCTTAGCATTTTTAAAATATATCTCTGTGCAATATTTTAACAAGATCAAGTAATTTCAACACGTTTTTTTCCATCTCAGTATGAGAACGACTGTTATCATTTCGTAGACGATCCACATCATTCTTCAATAACCGCAGTTGAGCCACATCATTCTGCAATGACCGCAGACGAGCCACATCATTCTGCAATGACCGCAGACGAGCCACATCATTCTGCAATGACCGCAGACGAGCCACATCATTCTGCAATGACCGAATCTCATTTACGGATACTTTGTATTTATTTTCAAGGTCATGGAATTCCGGAAACAATTCCAACACCGAATGTTGTGTTAATCCGTAAGACAGAATAGAAAAATTGAACATCACAAGAACAATACACACAAGATACATTTTCCGCATTCTCTGCAAATAGAATAAAATAATTTTTTTTTGATACATAACGGATATAGAATAAATTTTGTATTTGAGAACTTTCGTGTAAATTTGTTTTGGTTTTTTTTTTTTTTTTTTTTTTTTTTTTTTTTTTGGTTCATACATTAGAACTACTATATATACCCTATTGTTTTTGCAGTTCTATTCATTCCTTCTCCGTATGTTGACCTTATCTGATTTTGACAATTAATTTTATCCCTAAAATATAATATTTGTCAGCTTAGTTGACTTTCTATTGCTTTGCTTGTTATGTTTACTCTGTTAAGGATAATTGTCCGTTCATATAGCCAATAAGATATATTTTGTTCACGCATTTTCCAGAAACGAGTCTATTTTCTAAATACTTTAAAAGTGGTTACATGGGATATGCTGCTTTTATAGGTATCCTCCATTTTTTCATCATGAAATATAAGGTATAAAAACTGAGATGTGCAAGAATTCTTTGTGGTATCAATATAATGATAACAAAACAAAATTCTTCGCAGGATTTTTCATATACCTGGCTGATATTTCTTTTATTCAACCTTATAAGTATATTCTGGATTTTGAAAAATTGATAGCCAATGCATTGTTCATGTATTTTCTTTTGTCTAATGAATATCTTCAATTTTTCTATACCGCCGCTGTGTTGTATGAACATTGATAGGTCCATTTTACCCTCTCTGCCTATGTATTTTCCAAGACGTATATGCGTTTTGTAACATTCACAGAGACGCTTGATCATTTGTGCAATATATTTTATAAGTTACATTTGTTTCTGCTTAAGTATTGATAACGAAAGAATATTGGATTTACCTTAACAATTCTTATTGATATTCGTTGTAATTAAACAGATGCGTCATGTTATAATGGGTTATTTGCGGAATATACTACTAGTCTTGGGGTGGATTCCCATGACTAGTATTTTTTTTCGCAAATACTCCTAGAAATGATATATATCTGTTCATCAAATTTGATTTCAGACCTACATGATTAACAAACTACACTTTTTTTATTTTCCAATGAATAACAACAAAAGGTTGTATTGATTTGCCAGATAGATCCCCAATAATTAATTGCATCATAGCACACTTGCGTATTTCGGCAAAACTAAGAATTTGTCTTGTTTCAAGCGAGGTTAAACGACGTCTTGATGATAATTTAGAATAAACATATTCATATCAGATTTATTCCATTTCTATGAATCAGAAATCTACATTGTAGTGGACGGTGGATGATGTGTATCATTTGTAGGAATTTTAACTTCCCTGTTTAAGGTTTCTCACCCCTTCCCTAGATTATACACTTGTTTTTCCATGTTGTGCTAGCATTTATTATTTACAAAATGTCCCAAACAACCTTTACAATCCAAAAGACCTTGTGCTGAGTCACTAAAGTCGAGAGCACCATGAAAGTGTGATAAGTCCATATTTGTACTTGTTTTAACTAATGTCTTTATTTAAAAACTTGTTTTTAAGGAAAATCATTGCTAGCACTGCATGCAATAATCCCCTATCAATTAAACTTGTTTCAGTGGAATTCATTTTTAGCACTGCATGTAGTAATCCCCTATCTATTAAGTACAGAATTGTCAATATAAAAGTACGCGGTGATAGGCTGTGGATTTTATTTTTGGTAAAATTTCCATGTTCAGCATTGAATTAACAAAAGGGTACATAAACATTAAAGACAGCTAGATTATTTGTTTCAACTCAGATGAGGGTAAGAATATTTTTTATTTATTCAGGACAGAATCTATATTAACGCAGATTTTGAGTGTGTCAAGTTGCGTTCGACTCCAATCTTGATTGACTAGGAATGCAAGTTTTCCTCCCGAAGATCGGTAGTTTCCTTCGGGATCCCCAAATATCCATCACTAAAAACTATCCGCAATTATACAGCGTAGAGTATTGAAAGTGGCGTTAAACACTAACAAATAAATCGATTATTTTGATTTTTATAAGAAGTTTAACTGTAGGCCACCAGTGAAAAAAAATATTTATTTGTCAAATAGTTTAGACTTTCGTAACTCGCAACTCGACTTTTGTAACTGGCAACGTAATTTTTTCAACTTACAACTCGACTTTCGTAACTTGCAGCTCAATATAAAAAGTATATCTCGTTTGAAATACATGGCGGCTGTCCTTAAACATTTTCCGTGTTCATACTACTTCTGTTTTATGTGCAATAACTTTTCAAAATTTTGCCCGAATATCTCAATATATATAAAGTTTTTATGCTAATACACCAAAATAAGTAATATAAATATATTTCATGTACTGGGAATCAATCCTTTTATGTTTGTTTTTCATCTTAAAATTGGATTGTTAGAAAATCAAATCACAAGCAGAGACTTATATTTAATTTCAGAGTATAGGAAACACCATTTAAAAACCAATATTAGGAGTAAAGGTGATCCTTCTGTGTCTCCGCGACTTGAAAAAAAATGAATCTTGATACTGACATACTATACTAAACTTTCAGAATATTTATTCTTGATTTTTTTTTTTTTTCGTTTACAGAAAAATGATCAATTCTTAGCCCTCCTCCGAATAAACAGGTATTGTTTTAGCATTATTTTTTCTGTTATTTTGACTTTATTGGCCTTCTGAGTTTTACATTTTCGGATTACCAAATTTTAGTTTTAGCGCCATTTTGATGAGAAATATTATATTTGAAATACACATGTTGTGCATCAATTTTGTACCAATATCTTGTTACTAAATATTGTGAGTTCAGTGCTAAGGCCCTCCTCCGGATGAACAGGTATTGTTTTAGCATTATTTTTTTCTGTTATTTTGACTTTATTGGCCTTCTGAGTTTTACATTTTCGGATTACCAAATTTTAGTTTTAGCGCCATTTTGATGAGAAATATTATATTTGAAATACACATGTTGTGCATCAAGTTTGTACCAGTATCTTGTTACTAAATATTGTGAGTTCAGTGCTAAGGCCCTCCTCCGAATGAACAGGTATTGTTTTAGCATTATTTATTTTTTTCTGTTATTTTGACTTTATTGACTTTCTGAGTTTTACATTTTCGGATTACCAATTTTAGTTTTAGCGCCATTGTGCATCAAGTTTATACCAGTATCTTGTTACTAAATATTGTGAGTTTAGTGCTAAGGCCCTCCTCCGGATGAACAGGTATTTTTTTAGCATTATTTTTTTTTTCTGTTATTTTGACTTTATTGACCTTCTGAGTTTTACATTTTCGGATTACCAAATTTTAGTTTTAGCGCCATTTTGATGAAAAATATTATATTTGAAATACACATGTTGTGCATCAAGTTTGTATCTTGTTACTAAATATTGTGAGTTCGAATCCCGCTCATGGCAATTGACTAGGATTGCCAGTTTCCCGCCTAAGGTCAGCTGTTCTTTTCGGGTACTCCGGCTTCCTTTATCAATAAAAAAATGCACGCCATGATACAACGTGTGTGAAAGTGGTGTTAAAAACCAACAGTTACTTTGTAATATCAGAAGGAGTAGACAGTTGAATTTCACCTTTACTTATCTCAAATTTGTATAAAAAAAATTGTCCACTTTCATAGCGTCAAACTTTCCGCAATAATTTTCAAACATAATTTATTGTTCTTAGAATCTTAATCTTGTTGTTTTTTAGGGAACCACTACATGCTGCACTGTTGAGTTTTGTTTTAGTAACATGCACAGTTAGTGTAACATCCTTAATGCTATTTGTTCATCAAAACTCGCTTTTTTAATTGAGACATGACCTTGCAGTGATAATCAAATTCCTTCACAGTCTGAAAAAACTAACTTAAGTTTAGATTTATTATGATTTTATCATACGACGGTACCAAGTTAACTGTCTACTTTTTAAATTTGTCATTTATATATGAATTTTCAAAAATAAGATCGTTTGTGTATTGACAGTCTTAAAACATTAATTTTGTATGCTTTTTTAAATATTGTACAGACTTACCTTAGATTCTTATGGATTACAAAATGTATTATCTTGCAATTCAAATGCAGTATTTAGATATGTTGTGCTTAATACTGTATAGGACACGTTATTAAAATGTTCGTCCTAATACGATCAGTTTTATGAATTCACACGTGTGTCACACTGCGAACTAATTTTAGTCACTAAAGTCCGGTAGTCAGCACTTCTGTGAAGACATGAATTATCATTGATATGGTCATATTTATAGATAAACTGTTTACTAAACTTTAATTTTTGAAGTAGGATTTTCTATCCAAGGAAAAGATTACCTTACCTATATCTGACAAAACTTTCCGTAATTTTGGGTCCTCACAGCTCTTAAACTTCGTACTTTATTTGGCTTTTTAACTCATTTGATTCGAGTGACACTGGTGAGTCTTTTGTAAACGAAACTCACGTCTGGCGTACAAAATTTTAAGCCTGGTACCTTTAGTGAGTTTATTAGAGGTCGGTCATTTAAAGACGTATCAGCCGTATCATATACGTTGACGTATACGCATCTGCAGATATACCCAAAAACAGTATGTGATCCCGAGCTTTAATTTTATTATACTTTCAATAATGCAGATGGGCAACTGATTAATTTCTAATGTTAGTATTTAATTTTTTAGCTGACTTGGAAAAAGTCTTGAATGTGTTTGCTTCAATTTCATATGATTTAAATCTCGTTTACTACATGGGAAGATGGATATGAAACGCATGCACTTACGATGTGTACACATGTACATGTAGGTGGTAGGTATTGCTTTACAATGTGTATAACACATATCACATTGTCAGTAAAGAATTGCAATCCTATTTTATATAATGAATTATTGGCTTTTAACGCCACTTTCATCACCAATGGGTGTCGAAGGAATCGAAGTAAAGTGCATTAAAATATAAGTAAACGAATTTAGGTCATTTTTGTAAACAGACGTCGAATAGAAACAAAACAAATGTAAAACTTTAAACCATTTCAAAATATCGACCTTGATCATAATATATGTTAATATGTTTCACTGTGTATGTGGAAAAAAATGTACGTAGAATTGCCTGTGGTCGCTGCATTGCAATATAATTGAAGGTTTTTAGTACATTGTGATAATGGGTGAGATATACATCTTATTGGCATTTACCATAATATGTAAGTTCGTTTTCTAAACAATCGAATCCACAAACTTCCGTCGGAGTGACTTAAAAAATAGCAATAAGTAGCAAAATTGTTAAATACTGAGTAAATAGAATAAAACAAAATATTTGATACCAATATGACTTTAATCAGAAGATGAAGACGATGAAGATGAATCATCATCTAACATTTTTCTTTTGTTTTTTACAAGATACTTTAGGATGTTGTTTTTCATTTTTTCATTCTCTTTTATTAAGGTTTTAGTATCACTCTTTTTGATTTACGTTTCCTTTTCCTTTTTGATTTCTTGACTTTTTCACACTTTTTGGCGATTTTCCTTGCCCACATCAATCGCACGCCCTGATCAACGTCTTGTTCTTTTCTGATGATAACAGACGGACCAGGGACTTCCTTGTCTTCATTAGTTGTAGGATTTGAGGATATAAGGGTGTTGCACGGGCTTGGAGGGGAATCATTTGAGTGATCTTGAATTTATGGGTCCGGGAGTGATGAATCACTTTCAATTGAGCAGGTGTTAGCACTGGATTCAGCACTTACTTTTGATGTGTTTGAGCTTTTGATTTTGCCATTTGATTACGGACTTTCCGTTATGAATTTTCCTCGGAGTTTGGTATTTTTGTTATTTTACTTTTTACTACTTTCAATTTCAAATCTGAAACCTTTTTGCATTTATAGGACGAGGAGATATTTCTTGTCTCCATCTGGTGCAGAACATCTAACTAACTCTTCCCTGAAATTTAAATAGAATATTTATTAGTACTTGAAATTTATTGACCGACAAATTTTCAAAGATATAAAACATGTTTTCTAACTATAAATCAGAGATATGCATCTTTTGTCAGGATTAGGACAGTGTGAAATCGTGCAGTCAAACCCTATGAAATCTAGTCTTGTAATAACTCGTCAACTTTCCAAGAAGATCTATAAAATTTTGTTTTAATTAAAACATATCGATGTACAGGATATTCATGATGCGGAATGTATATATTTCATCTTTACGGGTTTTAGAAACAGGGCAAATATCATGGCTTGTCTGGTTTTCTCCCGTTTCGTAGCGAGTTCAAATATTTGTTTTCCCGAAAATATCCATGTATTGTTTTTTTTCTAAATTATATCCCTTTCGGGTAAAATAAGCTTATACGTAAAGTTCACTTGAACTGATTTCATGTTAGTTTCACGTGAAACTCACGTGCATGATATTTTTTCACATGAAATTCACTTGAATTTTCAAAATATTGAAATAGCACCTTTTTTAAAAAATAATTAAAAGCATAAAAATCCCATTTGGCAGATTAGTCCCAACCTGTTAAATTTATTTCAACATAAAGCGCAATATAGAGAACTTTTGAACAGTAGAATTTAAGTTCCTATTGATTTTAAAGCATATAACATTCAACCGGACACCATATATAATATAAATCAACATGCAGTTTAACATAATTTCAAAATCTGTTTCCTTTAGGCGGTTTGCAGTTATGCGATGGAATTTTTCCCGCAGCCTTTGCTTTATCTTTTTGATATCATTTTGAAGGTAGAATTCTCTCACGGATTGCTGCATGTGATTCAAATTTTATTTGATCTCACCCACGATTGAATCATAGTCCCCTGGATGGGCAATATATGATCTTAAAAGCAGTAGAATTTCATTCCTGCTAAAGCGAATGCTTTCCATTTTATCTAGAAAAATATGAACAAGAACCTTGATTAAGGAGGATAACAAATTGTACGAGTTGTCGAAATGATATATGTGTCAATCTACAGTTACGTGTATGTGTGTGTGTGTGTTTGTTTTTTTCTTCTTTCATCAGACAACCAACCCCGCCTTACTTTTGATTTGTAACATAACCGTAAACGAATCGTGTGCACTTAACGTTGAGCCATGCAGAATATAGAACAAGTCTAAGCCACTACGCACGAATTTCCAAAATGGTATGTTTCTAGTTATGCATACATGAAAAAAGTGTTAAAAAAAAACAGATATGGGACAATTTCCTAATTTTTGGGTATGACTTTTAAATTTCCACAATTAACAAATATTATTTCATATCGGTTAAGAATTAGCTTCTCTTATTGGATAACTAGGGGCCACATGACATTCTTTATTCTTCAGTAATAATTTCTATCGGTCTTTAACAGAAAAAAACGGACCGGAAAACCGGTCGTTAACAGACGTTTACATGTTAATGACCGGTGGGGCGTGGTTTCTCTGTTTAGAGAGATGTCCCTTTCATAAAACATTTTCCTGATTTTAATTTTATATTGAAGTTGTTGAATTGTTTACCATATGTTTTTGTTAATTATAAAATTATAGAACACTTTATTTTGTTTTCATATACTGAAAAATTTTATTTAAATGAATGGTAGTGACTTATAGTTATCACTATGACTGGTCTTCACTCTTTCCTATAGAAATCGTACAATAACTCGAGTTTGTTTTGAACAATTTGAATTTATGAGAATTTTTAAAAACATGGTTCCTCAATGAAATAAACATAATAGTTATTGAAGAACTGGTCATTATCGTGATACATGGACTGCCCGTAGGACAGTGTCATTGACTACGACAGCGATAATGACCTCGCCTACGGCTCAGTCATTATCGCTGTCTTAGTCAATACCACTGTCCTTTGGGCAGTCCATATATCACGATAATGACCGGTTTTTCAATAACTATTATGTAAGTACTGTAAAATAAGAAATTATTGCGTGCATTAATATTCCGATTTTGTCATTTTAGACCAAAATGCGAGTTTAATTTTGGCAATATTGAGCCCGCTTCATTCGTATATAAAAAATTCCAAAATGCAAGTTAAAATTATTGCGATTACAACCCTGGTGCATTTTTCGCAATAAATAAACCATCGCAATAATTTCTGAATGTAATGTATAGTATATTAAAAACCTACCTTTAGCTTTTTCTTGATCCATGATGTCCCATAAGAATTATTTATCCACAGTGATATCAAATCAAAAATTAAGACGTTATATATTGATGAAAAATTAATGTTCGTGAAAATCGTGCTTGTCAACATTAATTAATTTTACTGTCAACAAATTCGGGGTACCGTAAATATTCAGTGAAGCACTTTTGCAGTTAACATTGACATTGTTTAGATTTTAACCATATAGTAATGCATCAAAAGAGAGGCGAAAGACACCATAGGGACATTCAAACTCATAATTCAAAAATAAACTGACAACCCCATGGCTAAAAAAGAAACAGATAAACAGACAAACAATAATACACAAAACACAACATCGAAAACTAAAGACTGAGAAACACGAACCCCACCAAAAACTGGGTGTGATCTCAGGTGCTCCGGAAGGGTAACCAAATCCTGCAATATTTTATGTTTTTAGAAGGGGATATTAAAATCTTCCAAACGTTTGAATTTTGACTTTTATTTTCTTTTTCCCCGACTATTAGAGTAATTGGCGTTTAGAATTTTTATTTTAGATTTCGAGAGAAATCCTGTTTATGTTCTTATAAAAAGAAGATGTGGTATGATTGCCAATGAGACAACTCTCCAAAATAGATCAAATGACACAGAAATTAGCAACTATAGGTCACCGTACGGCCTTCAACAATGAGCAAAGCCCATACCGCATTTGTATGTTTTGTTTGACATTTCACCTGACTAAAATAATAGAACAGAGGAAATTTATAATCAGTTGATTATGCTTTTATTTGTTGTTCGCGATTCCTATCCCCTCTCTATTATGAGGTCGAGATTTATTTTATTTATGGACGATGATGTTGATGAACATCTTGGAAGAGACATTTTTACGCAATTGTCACAACGACGACTCCAGTTTTACGACGCCACTGGTGAAACACCGGAAACTTTTCTTGTCTTATTCCATAACTTTGACCATCTTTTATACCAAGCACCAATAACTCGCGGGATTAACCGAAGACTTAATCGACGCAATATGGTTTTGTTGACACTAATTTGGTTAAAGTGTTACCCAACATATAATTTTTTGTCCATCATGTTTGACATTTTACCGAGACAAGTTTCAAGAATTGTAAATGAAGTGTGGTCAGTACTGTATGCAATGCTCTGCAGTAACATACTATGGCCAACTCGACGTCAGTGGAGACATAAACGTGGGAAATGGAATAAACTAAAGGAAGCAGTTGGTTGTATAGATGGCACGTCGCATGCAGTTTTAAGGCCATCTAATGAACCTCAAAGGGTGTACTATAGTGGTAATAGAGGATTTCATTGTATACATACGCAAGTGATTATTGATAACAACAAAACTATTGTGCATGTTGAATCGGGATTTTTAGGGCACAGTAATGATGCAAAACACCTTTGAAATGATGACACCCATCGGCGATATGCGCACCCTTGATATTCCCAGAAATTGCTATCTTCTAGGCGATTGTATATACCCTTCACGCCATCCTATCGTTACACCCTTTACGCTAGCACAACTACGCCGGATGCGTCAAGTACAGAAAAAAATTAACAAAACAATTAGGAAATATCGAGTTTTTGTGGAACATGTAATCCGACTTTTAAAGATATTCCGGATAGTTGGAACAGTTTACAGGCATGATAGGAGTGAATACGGTAAAATCGTTTGTTTATGTGCTAACTTGGGCGCTCGTAGAACCAAATTGTTGTTTGACAAATAGAGTGATGCTCAGTATGTTTTTTCAAATGTATTTATATTACATATGAAGACAATTTATGTATATATTACTCATTTATGATAAAATCGCAAATGTACAATATTCATAGTTCCTTACATGTATATAAGTAGTACATTTGATTTTTTTTTGTGTTTATTGTACACACAAGACAAGATAAGATCTTGAAATATTTTTACGTGTTTTATAAAAGGATTTTGTACGATATTCGTGTCACTGCCCCACATTCGCTCCTTTTCAAGAGCATGCAGAAGTCGTTGATAGACCCCCTTTTTTTTGCAAAACACAATCATCGCAAATATTGAAAGTTTGTGTTTGATTGTTTTGAACAGGTTCCAATTAGATAACAAAATTCGAAGCACAACGTAAAATAGTCTTATGCTCGTGATCACACACTATTTTTTTTTGGTATATCTGCAGATGCGTATACGTCAACGTATATGATACGGTTGATACGTTTTTAAATGACCGACCTCCATTAGTAAATATCAGTGACTATACTGCAAAATCAGATTTTTTTTAATTGCATCTCTATAGTTTTATGTGTTACGTTATGAATATTGTGACATCTCTCCTTTTTACTTTTGAATCAAGGTTTATTATTCAAATGACCTCAAAATCAATGTTTACATCCAAAACAAGTAATAGCTTTTCTAAAAAAGCTAGCCGTCTCATAGCTGATGAAAGTGGAAAATATTTTCGCTTTGTAGTTTAATTCATTCAGAACAGCCTTGTATATAAATTGTAGTGGATAAGAAAAATTAAAATTTACCAATTCCTTTTTTATGGGGAATGTATTAACAATGGAAAGTGAGTGGTTAATATCCTTACAATTAAATGTTTCTTTTTTCAGATTATTTGGTTTTATTGGACTTCTTGAGAAAAAATACTCAGAAGGGTAATTTGTTATATAAGACCTATTTTAAGCGTCTGAAATTCAAAACATAGTAGTTTCGCCATTCTTTTTCAAATTAAAATAATGTCATTGGTTATAAAGTTGGTGATAAGTTCTGCAATGCTATTTTAGATTTCACTATGAGGGCATCAACATAACAGAATCAAAAAAATACACCAAAAACTTTATTAAGCATACAATTTGATACTGTATGATTTGTTATTGTTTCACTTGTAGATGTCTTCACATTTATTTACTATACCATTCAATGCTGGGTGACGAATAAGGCCCTTATCGTACTTACCCTTCAAAGCTTGACATGCTGGATTGACATAATCTTTTGTGGGAGACAGTTCGTATGTTGACATATAAATGTCTTTTTGTTTTATGGTCATAGAACTTATGTAAGTTTATACTTGTTTTACAATTCTTGTAGAAAACATACAATTAAGAATAATCTTTAAAATGCTAACAGTATTTTCGTCTTTTAAATTTATAATTTTCTTTTATTTCTTGTTCTCTCATATAGCATGTATAGTATAAGTACATGTAGTCAATAAACCTCCCAAAAATATTATAGAAGTTTGTTCCTGACACTGCTCATTGTTTTAAGTAATATCTGAATTCATTTTTAGCTCACCTGGCCCAAAAGGGCCAAGTGAGCTTTTCTCATCACTTGGCGTCCGTCGTCCGTCGTCCGTCGTCGTTGTCGTCCGTTAACCTTTACAAAAATCTTCTCCTCTGAAACTACTGGGCCAAATAAAACCAAACTTGGCCTAAATCATCCTTAGGGTATCTAGTTTAAAAAAAATATCCGATGACCTCGCCCATCAACCAAGATGGCCGCCATGGCTAAAAATAGAACATGGGGGTAAAATGCAGTTTTAGGCTTACATCTCTGAAACTAAAGCATTTAGAGCAAATTTGACTGGGTAAAAATGTTCATCAGGTCAAGATCTATCTGCCCTAAAATTTTCAGACGCATCAGACAACCCGTTGTTGGGTTGCATCCCCTGAATTAGTAATTTTAAGGAAATTTTGCAGTTTTTTGTTATTATCTTGAATATTATAATAGATAAAGATAAACTGTAAACGGCAAAATTGTTCAGCAAAGTAAGATCTACAAATTAGTCAACATGACCAAAATTGTCAATTGACCCATAAGAAGTTATTGCCCTTTAAAGTCATTATTCACAATTTTTCGTAAATTTTTGCAATCTTTTACAAAAATCTTCTCCTCTGAAACTACTAGGCCAAATTAAACCAAACTTGGCCTAAATCATCCTTAGGGTATCTAGTTTTAAAAATATATCCGATGACCCCACCCATCAACCAAGATGGCCGCTATGGCTAAAAATAGAACATGGGGGTAAAATGCAGTTTTTGGCTTATATCTCTGAAACTAAAGCATTTAGAGCAAACCGGTAAAAATGTTCATCAGGTCAAGATCTATCTGCCCTGAAATTTTCAGACGCATCAGACAACCCGTTGTTGGGTTGCTGCCCCTGAATTGGTAATTTTAAGGAAATTTTGCATTTTTTTGTTATTATCTTGAATATTATAATAGATAGAGATAAACTGTAAACAGCAAAAATGTTCATCAAAGTAAGCTCTACAAATAAGTTGAATGATCAAAATTGTCAATTGCCCCCTTCAGGAGTTATTGTCCTTTAAAGTCAATTTTTCACAATTTTTTGTAAATTTTTGTAATCTACTGGGCCAAATAGAATTAAACTTAGCCACAATTTTCAATAGGGTATCTTGATTTAGAAATATATCCGATGACCCTGCCATCCAACCAACATGGCCGCCATGGCTAAAAATAGAACATAGGGGTTTACTATAGAAATCTATGGGAAAATTGTAAAAAAACAATTTCAAATGGTCACAACTTGAAAATTAATTTAAATAATGATAAGGGGTCTTCAGTAACTATTGTAAGACTAAAATGGGATGACCTGCTTTTAATTTAACTGCTGGGCCAAATTAAACCAAACTTGGTCTCAATCATTATTGGGGTATCTAATATTATTTATTATGATTTTAACCTTATTTTACATGATTTCCGAAACCACAGTAGATACAGGTGAGCGACACAGGCTCTTGAGAGCCTCTAGTTTGCTATTAAGATTATTTTTTACATGCATTAACAACTATTCTATATATTATAGCTAGACTTGGGAGGATAAAAAAACTTAAAATATTGTAATGAAATGTCCATTGAAGAAGACCGTAGATTGAAATTTAGAAGTAAATTGTTTTGTTTGTTGTTTAATTGGGTTGCTGTCTAAATTAATTATGTATACTTCACATCTCCTTTAAAATCATTCATAGAAATTAAACATTGCTTAAAATATATAAGCATACATGTATAATTGCTTTTATCGTCTGAGAGTAGTTTTTTTATTCTTCTTACATTCCCCTTTAACATGTTTAGATATTTTTTTTACTCTTCTGTTCTTCAACGTCTGCTATATAGGAAGTTCTAGGGAGAGAAAGACAACATCCAACCCAGCCCAAAAGATCATATATACTGTGTATATATGTCTCTAAAATCACTGTCGTAAATGTTTAAGATATTTGTCAAAACTATTTATCTCCCCATGAAATAGCGTAACAATGATAGCTATATGTAGGATTACTTATTGTAAAAATATATATATATATATGGTAGCTAGGGTAACTTTGTTATTTTGTCATTCAAAATATATACTTGAAAAGGCTGTGGTATTGGATGTCTCAGCTGCTCACCCCTACCATAAAAAGCTCGAAGTGTCGCAGCCCCCGCCCCTCTGAGATAAAGATTCCCGTGTAAATTGATTTTAATCGAAAAGAAATGATTTAGATATCTTCGTTTTTCAATGTGTTTGTTTGCCTTTGGATTATCTTACTGAGTATAACTATCTATAACCTAAAAAGGCATTTTCCTAAAAGTTTTCCTATGTTTTCATGTATAAAATGTACGTAACAGTGAGTGACTGGATTGATTGTAAATTAATCACGTGTGTGTTTACATAACTAAAGGAGTTTCGTCTATTTATAAATAAGTGTTACCTGTGTACCGATATGCATGATTGGTAACCAGCAAAACATATTTACTAAAATAAAGAGTTCAAATCCGACACTCTACGGGATAATAAGACATTTACTAGGTTTGAATTGTCTCAACCAATCAACGAACTTAAATTATTATAGAGTCAGTAATATCTTCCAATCAGGTAGTAAGAAAGTATTCAGCCCGCATACTGTGCATCGTTCAACTCTTAATACCGTCTTCGAGGAGACGGCAATTAATACCGTCTATGAGGAGACGGCAACAATACAGACAGATATATGACATAAATGATAGTTTTGGCTTAGTATACATGGTATAGACTTTTCAAAACTTTTTAACTTCTAATTCCAGTTGTGTGCTTAAAAAACAATGAAAATTGATTATATGAATTTATTGTAAATAAAGAAATTAACCTCGAAATCGTTCATTTATGTAATTCATTCTATAATTGAATATCTAAAGGTCAATACTTAGAGAATGCACAACGGATGTCATAGATAAGGGGAGGGAAATTGCATTGCATTAATTAGTAAACGAGTGATACTAGTTGAGTAAAAACTGCACAATCTTCCAATGTATACCTGCTTTTATCCAAGATTTTAGCTGTTCATGTTATTTGTAAGTAGTGTTTTGAACACCACTGTGTCTTTTCGTCTCTTCTTTCCTGCCACAGTGTTGTCTGACCTCCATCGACTTTTGATTTTTATTCGCTTGTTCGTGCTTAACGTCCAGTGGCAAATGCTTCATTTATATTAAGGTCAATATTCATAGTAAGCCACCTTGTTTTTGTTTGCCAAAAGTTACTATTACTAGTTAAAAGTTAGTAATATTGTTTATATAAATAAGAAGATGTGGTATGAGTGCCAATGAGACAACTATCCATCCAAGTCACAATGTGTAAAAAGTAAACAATTATAGATCAAAGTACGGCCTTCAACACGGAGCCTTGGCTCACACCGAACAGCAAGCTATAAAGGGCCCCAAAATGACTAGTGTAAAACAATTCAAACAGGAAAACCAACGGTCTAATCTATATAAAAAACGAGAAACGAGAAACACTTATGAACCACACCAACAAATGACAACCACTGAACAACAGGCTCCTGACTTAAGACAGGTGCATAAAAATGCAGCTGGTTTAAACGTTTTAACAGGCGCCAACCTTCACCCTAACCTGAGACAGTGGTGTAACATTATAACATAAAAAGACACACAATAAAATATCAATTGAGATGGCTTAACTCGATCAAAAGGACATATACACAAAAACAAGTAAATATACACTGAACGAATAAGTTTGATCCATGACACAATATAAATACAATAAAAATAAAAAAGATGTATCAATGTCAAAAAGACAACTTTAACCTAGGAGAAAATGGCGTTAAATAAAGTAACGTACACTGGTAAATTTAAATATAATAATTTTGTTGTAGGGAGTACAGAAACATTTTTTACAAAATAATTTTGTTGTTCACAGTACGAGTACAGAAGTGAAAATTTATCGCCATACTAAATACTTATCAAAGGTGGTACATATTAAAAATAGTAAGACGAGAAATAACATAAAATAAGTAAACATTGAATAACAGAAATGCATTACAAATTGTGTCAACAGGTAAAATTAACACGAAAGTACGATTTGAGAGTACTCGCAGTTACTGAAAGCAAGTTAAAAGTCAAAAACAATTAATAATAAACAAGAATGTGTCCTTAGTACACGGATGCCCCACTCGCACTATCATTTTCTATGTTCAGTGGACCGTGAAATTGGGGTCAAAACTCTTATTTGGCATTGAAATTAGAAAGATCATATCATAGGGAACATGTGTACTAAGTTTCAAGTTGATTGGACGTCAACTTCAGCAAAAACTACCTTGACCAAAAACTTAAACCTGACTTGACCAAAAACTTTAACCTGAAGCGGGACAGACGGACGGACGGACGAACGGACGGACGAACGAACGGACGCAAAGACCAGAAAACATAATGCCCCTACTACTATCGTAGGTGGGGCATAAAAATCATGCATCAGAGACTAAAATCAATTAAAACTCATCCCAGGCAGGGATTTAGTATTTTAACGCCATGGACAGTCAAAGAAGACATGACTTGTGCAATGCCAAAATAAAAGTAGCGACAGGCAGTAGGATAGTTAGGATTTAACCTTATAATAAATATGTATGATGTTGTAATTAGATAAAACAATTTCTAAATAGAAAATAGACGTGGATGTGTATATATACATCCCAAAAACCATTCGAAAAGAATACAAATTTAGTTATAATTTAATTTGTTAATGACAAAATCGATGTTAGTGCCAATGAAAACAATATTCAAAGATCTTATTACAACATTAATAAGATAACCTTTACTAAGAAGTTTGTTTAAAGGTTCGATAAGTTTACACGGATCACATAGTGATTTCCGCGCTTTTAGTACAATATTACCGTAAAATTTAGGATGTGAAATACCGTTTTTAATAAGTTTTCTACAGGTACAGCCAAATTTACTAATCAAATCTTTGTATCTATGAAAGAATTTAGTAAATGTTTCAAGTAATTTATGGTAACGAAATCCCTGACTTAATAATTTACCAGTGATACATTGATTACGTTCGTTAAAATCTATGACATCACTACACACACGGGCATAACGAACGAGTTGGGATATATAAACACCGTATGATGAAACCAAAGGAACATCGCCGTCTAAAAAAGGAAAATTTACAATAGGGAATGAAAAATCGTCTCCTTTGTCGTAAATTTTTGTATGGCGTTTCCCTTTAGAAATTGAAATGTCTAAATCTAGAAAAGGACAACTACTGCTGTTTATGTTAGATTTATTTAAAGTAAGTTCCTTTTGGTAAATTTCGGTAGTATGTTTGGAGAACTCTGGATTATTTAACGAAAAAATATTATCAAGATAACGGTAGGTATTGTTGAAAGTGTCAACCAAATGTAACAATGACGTGTCTTTACTGATTTTGGCCATAAACTGTGTTTCATAGCAATATAGGAATAAATCTGCTATTAAAGGGGCGCAATTAGTGCCCTTAGGAATACCTACTACCTGTCGATACACTTAATCGCCGAAACGTACATATATGTTGTCCAGGAGAAAATTCAAAGCTTCAATCATATCTTCACATTTCCAGTAAGTGTATCTAGCATACTTTCCTTTTTCGTTACAGAAAAAGGCTTTAAACGAGTTACAGCAAATAAATTTGCAATGAGATTTTTCAAAAGACCATTTAATTAAATATGAAAACTTTTTCTTGATAAGAATGTGTGGAAGTGTAGTGTAGAGAGTAGAAAAATCATAACTGTCAACAGAATTAAAAGGACCATCAAAAGCACGTATTTGATCTAAAACCTCTAAAGAATTTTTAACACTCCAAAACTAATTAATACCATTATTTTCATAAACTGTATTACAAAAGTTAATAACAAGTTCTTTGATAGTAGTAAGGGAGGTCGTTAGAAGCACTGACAGATTAGTAGTAGAACACTTACTAGATGCGGAGATGAAACGAAATTTAAATGGTTGTTTGTGTAATTTAAGTAACCAGTACATAGTCGGGACTTTCAAATGTTCGGAAGAGGCTTTAAGCTGGGTAGTGGCAGTGATATGCTTGTTTTCAATTTGACTCTCTGTGGAGCGTACGGACCTGAATGTAGAAGAATTGATAATTTCGTTTTGGAGAACTTCCGTGTAGTAGATGCGTCACACCACCACTACATTATTGGCTGCTTTGTCTGCCAGTACGAACACAAACCGCTTTGCGAGTACTTGGAGTTTATTTTTTATTCTAGAAATGGGTATATCATGAACCCTATTATTATTTTCAGAATTGTTTTCAAAATGAGATAAACGAATATCAACAGTATTCATAATTTTATTCAAATAATTGTCTAGAGATTTTTTATCAGATTTTTCATGTTTACACCAATTTTTACAGTAGGCAGACAGAGCTGACCTGACGACACTGTTTCCAATCTATAATAGATGGAGGACGATATTCAGGTCCTTTCTTAAGAAAAGTTTTGACCTCACGGTCTTCAACGATGTTGAGGTCTCCTGTAATGACATGACCATAGGGAACATATCTAAAACTAGATGTTTCACAGTCTCAAGTGGAAGGAGCATTATTTATTATATTGACGTCTGATGTTACTGACGTATAATTAAAAATCAAACTTCTGCTGGGTTTTTTGTACGAGTACGAAATAATAGGTGGTTCTGTATTATCAAAATATGGAGGTATTTGGCTATGGATGGTAGAGTCATTGAATATACTAGATAAGTGTTTGTCTGTTGGTCTTTTTTTTTTAGCCATGGTGTTGTTAGTTTGTTTTCGACTTTATGCGTTTTCAGAATGTCCCTTTGGTATCTTTCGCCTCTCTTTTACTACTATACAAAACTAGTTTAGTGAAATTGAACAAGATTTTCAGGGTAATATTAGTGTTGTCAAATTAAACAGTTTTGACTAACCGGTTACTCGGAAAATCTTTCGACCGATTAACCGGTTAACCGGTACTTTAGCTGATGTTTTAAAGGTCTTAAGTACTCTTCAAATGCACGACTTTATAAGGGTTTGGATGGGGTTTTACAGAATAAAGAATAATGGGCTAAAAATATAAAGAATTGAGAAATATGGACCAAAACATAAAGAATAGAGATTAATGGGGTGCTTAGATATAAGGAATAGAAAAAAAATGGTCCACAAAATTAAAGAATATAGATAGGAAGGACCCCATCCATACCTTCTTTTATAATAAGATGAATTGAAGTTTATACTTGGACATTATAAGGCTTGGCTTTGAGCAGTCCTGGTGAAGTTATATATCTTTAATAATCCAATACTACCATATATACTATGGCATTTGTGATGACTTCAGATGAGAAGACGAAAATCGTATTGATCTCGGTGAATTGACAAAGTCTTTACTCGGTGATTGTTTCAATTTATTTGGTGTCTCAGAAAATTCTGTGCATGGAGTGTTTCAATTGGAGATGATTACCACACAGTATTATCCATTAATTCCATTCACATATTTTGCATTTTACCATTTCTGAGTCGGTATTTTGTTTAAAGTAGGACAAAGCATTAGAAGATGGAGGTGGCATATTTACATGTAGGTATACGCAACATGTGCTTTAATATTTAAAGCACATGTTGCGTATATATGTAATGTAATTGTTTATATATATATTTTCTGTAACTATGTAATTTGTTGTTAATGAGAAATAAAGTTCATTCATTCATTCATTCATTCATTCAATGTTAAATCAAAGTAAAATAATAAGTAAATTGTAAAATGTAATCAACTTACAACTGTTCAAAATACATGTACACTAATTATGTTTGTACGACTTTACCCCAGCAGAGCTATAGAAATACAGTACATTAACGGGTGTTACCATTACAAAAAGATTAGCTGAAGATTTGCATAAACAATCAGGAGTAGAAATAAAAGAAGAAGGAAATGATTTGGAAGATTTAAAATTTTGAAAATTATCTTAATATGAGAATAATTATTTTACATCAAATAGTACAGAACATATTTTATATAATGGTAATGAAGAATACAACGAACAAATATATTTATATTATCATGATGAACATTTTGATAGAAAAACAGTACATTAACGGGTGTTACAAAACGTAGATTTTGTAAATTATGTTTAATTGGTTATAGAAAAACAGTACATTAACGGTGTTACAGTAACAACTATTAGAAAACAACTTGTTTGTGAAAATGTAATAAAACATATACAGGTAAAAACCATAAATGTGGTGAAAAATATGTTTAATATGTTACGAAAATACACGGAAAGTAATGAAGAACACTTATGTTATATGAAACCATCAGTACCAAAACAAGTAAAAATAATAAATATATATATTTTGATTTTGAAGCAAATCAAGAAACAGGAATACATATAATGAATTTTGTATAGCTTACGATTTAGAAAATATTTATTGTTTTAAAATAACTATGTAAAAGTATTTAAATGTGATTTCAATATTGATAATTTAAACTTGTTAAAATTAGACATAGATGATTGTTTTAGTGATGTAGAAAAATTAAATATGAAACCCTATAGGAAATTCTGTAATAGACAACTTTTGTAAATATTTCATAAGAGATAAATTTAAAGACTACACTTTTATTTCACATTATGGAAAAGGTTATGATATGCAACCGATTTTAGGATACATTGTAAAAATAAAATTGAACATAACATAATTTCTTCTGGACTAAAATTAACAGCTATATTTATTAAAGGAATAAATTTAAGATTCATAGATTCTATAAATTTTACATTATGTGGATTAGCTGCTTTCCCAAAAACATTTGGATTTGAAGGTAACAAAGGATACTTTCCACATTATTTTAATACAACAGAAAACAAAAATACAAAGGTAAATATCCTGATAAAAATATTATGGTTTTGATACTATGACTACCAAAATAAAAAGAATTTGACAAATGGTATGAAACAAAAAGATAAAAATTTAAATTCTATAAAGAAATATTTTATTATTGTTTTTGGATGTTTTAATTTTGTCAAAGGTTGTACATTGTATAAAAATTATTTTAAATATAACCAATAATTGTATTGATCCATTTCAATATATTACAATTGCTCAATGTTGTACAAAATATTTAAAACATTAATGTTAACAAATGAAACAATTGGAATTCACAAAAGATGACAATTAAAGAAGTACATTCACAAAAATCAATACAATGGTTAGAGTATATTTCTTTAGAATATAATATAATGATTCAACATGCTAAAAAGGAGGTGAAAAGAAATTATTCATTAATAATAAATGTTATAAAGTCGATGGTTATTATTATGATAGAGAAAATAAAATGCGTAATGTTTATGAATTTTTGGATGTTATTGGCATGGATGTACAAAATGTTATAGTCCTGAAGAAATATGTAAAAAGATAGAAATAAAAAACTATGAAAGAGTTATATGACCAAACTAAAAAAGACTTAAAACTATTGAAGATTATCTAAAACCAAATGTAAAAATTCATACAATATGGGAATGTGAGTTTGATCAACAAAAATATCCTGAAGTTGATCCACATTTAAAACCTATTGATAAAAGAGATGCATTTTATGGAGGAAGAACAGAAACTATTCAATTATACAATAATCTTTCTGATTTAAAAGGTAGATATGTAGATTTTTGTTCTCTGTATCCATATCGCTTCGCTCGCTTATTTTAACTTCCAAACAACAAAACCTGTTAAAACCATTCCACCAACAACAAATGCAATTTCTATTTTTTGATCTTCTGATGGTATATAAAATCACTTAGTTTAGGTTTGGGTGATAATGGAGTTAATTGTTTACTTGTAATGTAATAGTATTGTTTCATTGCTTGGTCAACATCTTCAAAAGTCTGAACCGCATGATGTTCCTTTTGTAATTGTTCATTGATAAAATCTAATCTTTGTATTCTTCTTTTATTCCAATCTGCTTGTGCTTTTTCTAATTTTTCTATAGCTTTATCATGTCTTATTTTCTCTTCATTTGCATTACTACCCATATGTGAAAATAAATAATTACTCCCGAAAATGCAAAAGCATTTGTTATTGCCCCACCAAGCATCATTGCTAAAGCACTTGCCATTTTATAAAACAAAATAAAATAAAAATAAGTAAGCAATCAGTTTATTACTTCATGATATCAGCAGGTATAATACCTTGCTTAATCAACATATCTTTTGTTGCCATTGCAAACAATATATCAATGGATAACATAAAATATCATTCATGTTAAAATCTACTTTTGGTGCTGACCTTCTAAATACCTTTTACCTATTTCTGCATATCCAACTGTTAACAATGTTTCTACTCCAGCATGATATAACATATTTGCTATTTGTTTTCCGTCTTTTGTGTTGACATTTTAATGTACTAAATTTTAAATTCTCACTTTGCTCTTAATTAAATTCAAAAGGATCAATTTCTTTCTTTTGTTTTTCTGGTTTTGTTATTTCTTTAATCATTCTTTCTGGTTTCTTACTTTGGTTGTAAAAAAACAATCCCAATCCAACAATACTTATAGGTAAAAGTACAAATTTGTAATCAACTAGGGAACTGGAGTGTTTCTTGACAGAAGGGATATGTTCGTTTAATTCATAATTTGTTTCTGTATCAGAATCTTTTGTTATTTGTTTGATTTTTGAATTTTCTTTTTTTAATTTTTCCACTTCTTTTTCTCAATTCTGCATTTCTTATTCTTACTTCTGCACCTTTCTTACCAGCAGCTACTCTTTTGGGTCTTTTGGTTTGGGTTTTTTAAGGGGACCGTTCGCTTCGCTCGCTAAATACTTCTTTTGTTCAGGATTTTCATTCATCATTTTTATGTCATTATTTTCATCTTTTTTCGGAAATCGAGCGAAGCGAGTGGTTCGATATGTCTTGCTGTTGTTAATATTGCAGTAAAAGGAGCAAGATACATTCCATATCTATAGTACAGTTCACAACATGTATTAGTTAAAGCATTATTGATAAAAGGATCTTCCTCTAAGTCTTGTATTAAAATTGGTGGATTAACAACTTTGAAAACTTTGATACACCCATGACATATAAATTTATAAAAGAGTTTCCTAATGTCTTGGTCATACTAGCTCCCAATCTTGCTTCATATTTACAGTATAGTTTGTTTATTTGCTCTGTTGTCATTTTATCAATATCTGACAGTTGTAATTCTTTACCCAAATATTGTTTACTGTTTCCACCAGCAACAACAGATGATAATCTTTCGCGTTTTTTTCTTGAAGGAACCATTCACTTCGCTCGCTTCATCATCAATATTTATGTTTTCCATAATTTGCTCGCTTAATAATTCTTCAGCATTCATTTTATACGTTTCAAAAACGGATATAATTTGTTACGGACACTTTTAGATGATACACGGACACTTTTAGTTGTTACACGGACACTTTTATGAATAGAATCACTCGTGCATGATCAGAGAGTTCATGGGCACTTTAAATTTCAATTAGATTTGAGCTTTTTGTTTCACCGACATATTTCCTGTCTTTTTGATTAAAATATTTACGTTAGCATCAATAACTATATTTCAAACAATTCCAGTAAATTACTATACATATCAGTACACTAAGGGATTGACCATTTAACTTAATAAAAAGGGGGGTATGTCTTTTTTCTAAAAAATATTTTGATACCCAATTTTATGAGAAAAAATATATTGTGGTCAAGCAGATGACAAAATAATGTTCTGATTCCCGATTTTCCGTATACCGTATATAATCGTCTTATTTCGAAAAAAAAATGAAAATAGTTGGGTGATAGCGTTGAAAAAATAAATAATGTTCTTACTCAGAAAAGAAGATACCCGCTTTTGAAGCTAAATGGTCGGTCCGTAAGTGTTTTTTTTCCTTCAACATATGGACATGAATAGTATTCTGGACAATGCTGAAAGTAAAGAAATGCTGGTACCAACGTTTATATTTCAATAAAAAAGACAGGAAATATATATAAAAAAATCAAATCTAATCAAAAGATAAAATCCCTATCAACTCACCAATGCACGATTGATCCTATAAATAAAAAGTGTCCATGTAATACATGTTCAAATATGCAGCAAATCGTGAAGAAAAATCATTCAACTCATGTCATCAATTTTGAACGGTAAGCTGCGATTGGATCATATAGTGACACGTGTTAAATCCTGATCAACACTATCAGAGACATATAAAATAAAACCTATATGTATGAACTATTAAAAAAAATCCAAAATATATGCCTATATATATATATATATATATATATATATATATCAAATAACAAGACAAAATCCAGTTTTTCATAACATTTCATTCACTTAATATCAGTTCTGTTTATTTGAAATGGATTAACCCCCGCTTTCCTTCCGTTTTCCACAATAAAAAAATCAAATGGTAGCTCTGTTTTTTTTATGAATTACTTACTAGCGAAGTTGCATTCTAAAAGTCTCAAATGTAAACAACATTCATCTTTTCCTTGAAATGGTTCTTTTTATAAAGTTATTAAATTCTTGAAATTTTTTAGAAAAAATTCTCGGCTTAAGGAAGTGAAAAAAATGTGTTTAAACTGTAACTTACATTAACTGGTATATGGCCATTGATGTTTCTAATGTGTTTAGTTTTGCTACCTCTTCTAAATGCAAAATGTACTACTTCCTTCCTGAAACGTCGTACAAGTCAGATACAAAACAAAGGTAACAAAAATAGGCCGGAAACAACCTGCCGTATGGTTTGTCTGCACTTGCAGTCAGGTCAGGTCCTCGGCTGGCGCCTCGGACCTTGACCTGACTACTCGTGCAGAAAAACTATCCGGCAACGGTTGTTACCGGCCTGTTTCTTTGTTACCTTTGTATTGTATCTAATACTTACTTTAGATACTAATAGACAAGTTGTTTTGTGTTAATTAATTTGTAAAATTAGAGTGTTTTCAAGATTAACAATAGTAATCAATATACTGGAAGTTGATCTGTCAAATTGATTAACAAGACTCTCATTTTACTGTGACTTGACTATAGGTGTTGCTGTTTACCTTTACCTATTGTTCGACCAGATTATAAAATTGACAATACAATTGGGACATTTAGACTGACCAGTTGGTATTATTAGAGTTGATGAATAGATTATCACTCATGCATTTAGAGTCTACCTGGATGCTGTCCCATCACTTCACCTGTTCAATTGTAAATGTTGTAGTTTTACTTGGATAGGTCTTCAAAAAGTTATCCATGTGGCAAACTTATTTCATGTTCTAATATTTGCTTAATACTGCTGATTTTTAAAAATTCATTTCCCGCGTTTTTCTTTAGAGAATCCTAAAATAAGTAAAGGAAATAAACATTGTAATTACTGTCTTTTTTCATTGAAATGAATGTGTTCCTTAGTAATTGGCCATACAATTGCCAAAAACACAACATTAAGAACGAAAAAGAAAGATTTTTATTTTACTGTCATTTCAAATTTTAGAGTGAGCAAGCCAAAACAAGAATTTATATCTTTTATTTTCTTGCAGAGTATTTAATTGCATGTCATATAATCACTACATTCCTCTTAATGTGTTCATAGCCAAATACTATCAGTGCTTGGATTTCTTTTATATTTTGCGAAAAGACATCTTTTATGGCTTTGGCTTTTTCTAATGGGAGATAACTCAAAATATTTTTTTTACTCTTGTGGAAATCTTTATCATTTTATAATTTTTATTATTTTCCAGGATTAACACCAGAATAAATGTGTGTATTCCTTCGTCTAGACATTTGTTAAATACTTATTGAAATAAAACTTGTACAACGTGTTTATGCATAGTGAAATATCAAAATAATAGTTATGAATAAATTATTTTATTCATCTATTTATTGACAAAGATATTTTTAAAGTTTCCTATCCAGTATTGCAATTTCACTATTTGAAATAATTTTAAAATAGTTTCCTAATTTTGATAACTGTTTTGAATATTTTCGTACATTTTTCACTATATCACTTGATTTTTCTATATTCACAGTATTCTGTTTATTCTCTAATTTTTTCACTATTTTCACATTTCCCAACCGATTGTGAAAACATTGTTTTCCTTATTAGTGAAATATCTGTTCTCGGCAAATAATTGGTCGAAATTTAATTATGATGTCAAATTTTCTTGGTTTCTTCTGAATTTCTTATTGTGACGTCATGAAAAAAGGCGACCAAGCCTGATGACGTCACATATTAAGAACACAACTTTCTGCAAATCTTTGAAAAGGAAGGATAAAAATCAGTAGAGAAACAGATTCCACCACTATAACTCGTGTATTACGATATTTCTCCGCTCTCAACAGTTAAATTTTAATTATTTAAAATATATAATTTCCCATGATATAAATCCTGATTAAACAGGTGCAGAGTCTTTTTATTAGATCCAGAATTTTGTAATTTTTGACTATTTTCAATATCACATTCAAACTAATTATCTTCAATTTACAGATTTATGGGAATGTTTTATTTAAATTTTCACTACATCACTTGATTTTACTATATTCACAGTATTCAGTTTTTATTTCATTTTCCATAATATATGCCCCAATTAAACAATATTAGACCCAGAATTATATAATGTTTATTTCCAATATCACATTCAAAAGTGTTATCCTCACGTTATGAACTTTTTTGTAATATTTTACTTTTATTTTTCACTTTATCACTAGATTTGACTATATCCACTGTATTCACATTTTATTTCATTTCCATGATATATTTCCCATTAAAACAGATGAATCCTCTTCATATTAGTTCCAGAATTTTATAATGATTATTTTCAAAATCACTATTAAAAGCCACAGAAACATGTTAGATGAACTTATTTCTACTACTTGCATTCCAGTTTTGATTTTTTACCTTTTAGATGAACTAAATCTCATCTTATAAAAAGTGAATTCCAATGAGTGCACACAGTATTTTTATGCATAGAACTAATAGATTTCAAAGAAAAACACTGCAAGGTATACTTCACATTCCCCATTTCCATTCTCAATTTTATTCAAAACTAATTTCGAATTTTACATCATCATGTGTATGCCACACAAAATATTTTGAATGAATTATTTCCTCCTTGATACATTCATGACAATCCATTCTTTGAAAATACACATTAACATTTTAAAAAGCAAAGTCAGATGACATCTAAGAAGTGAATTCAAATAAAATAAATCCCAATATTTGATGCACATTGATTCCAAAAGATTTTAAACACAGTAAATAATACTCCAAAATGAAAAATTTAAAGAGATATATGAAGAAATGCATAACCTATTCATCTAAAAACTGAAACAGAAAACACCTGAATAGCTATATTTTGTTTCACTGACAACTGGACACTGCTATGTATAAAGGTTAACAACTTAAAGATTCATTTGTGATGTAAAAGTAGTTTTAATTTTCATAAATAATAACATGCAGTTAAGAAAATCTTTTATTGATTTAGGTGTAATACCATCATTGTTTTTCCCCTATTAGTCTTATCTTTGTTTCAAATAAAGAAATACTTGGCATGAGTTTTATCCTGTCCAATACTACAGACAAAATTTTACATAACATTTCATTGCATATAAGATAATAACCATCACTGAAAGTTAACCAATCAAATTTTCATCCTTTTTTACTGTTTACAAGCTTAAGTAACCATGTAACCTCAAGTTTCCAAAATATTTTATAGAAACACAAAATAAAAAAGTATGGTGCTTTGAAACAACCCAAGATATATGTTTATGACTCAGATTTTATTTTTACTGCAATGAAAGGTAGGATTAATTTCCTACAACTGTCAAATTCAAGGGAATATTGTGTTCGACCCTTTTTCGTATGCAACCGGATGTGACTTACTATGATTTGGTGGTATTAACTTTTAGATTTTTGGGTCAAAATTAGATTAATCATCTATATTGGGGACTTATAACAATGAAAATATATAATATTTTCTTCCCTATCAATTTTATATTAGAAGAACCCTAGGTAAAGAAGAACTTCAGGAAAAAAGCATGCTGTAAGGTTGGGTTAGGTGTATAAAAAACAGTACAGGTAGCATCAAGGTAGACTCAACTCTTACAATACCAACTGGTCAATTTAAATGTCCCAATGGTATTGTCAATTTTACAATCTTGTTGAACAATAGGTAAAGGTAAACAGCAACACCTATAGTCAAGTCAGAAAAAAATTAATTAATGATTTCAATACACATTTATATCAAATCTATTTGAATTGAAAAAAGGGCCAGTTAAGCGGTAAGCGTATTTGGTATTCGATGTTCGGTCATTCCGACGATTAACCGGTAACCGACTAAACGTTGACAACACTAGTAAATATGTTATGCTTAGGAAAACAAAATATTATTTTGGGTCATGAACTAGCTAAATAAGAATTATCGGCTGGATTTTTAGGGTTTCATTTGTGAAAGGAAATCCAAATTGAAAATGTAAAAATAGAACAACAAAATAGTATCAAGATACTATCCCTTGTGAAGTGTTAAAGAATAAACTTGCAACTATGTTTTTGAAATATGATTTTCTTCGACTTGGTAATTTAAAGTGAAATTATAAATCACAGGGACAGCTCATTTCTGATACAAGTGTTGAGTTTTATTGTATAAATAATTTATGTTCGCTTAAGTCATATGAACTAGAACATAACATAAAGCAGTATGCACATCATATAAAAGTCATTTGTACATGATATAAGGAGGAAATCACACCATGTCAGGATATTTGCACATCATATAATGTCAGCTGAACACCATATAAAGGTGTTTGCACATCATATAATGCCAAGTGCACATCATATAAAGATAAACTCACATCGTATAAATAAAATCGACATAAGACATTTTGACTAAAATTTACACTAGTACGTTGGTATCTTTTGACCGATTTACTAATAATAGAAACTTTGATGTCGTATCGATCAAAGACAACAACATCTATATCAGCATTGGTAATGCATGATATCTGATTTTGAATGAAATGTAGAGCCAAGTACCCGAAAGTGTTAAGTGTCTTAACATTTAACAATTGTACTAAGGCCATTTCGTTCCTTATAAGTACGATAGTGAATCGAGCATACGGTGCAAACTGATGCTGAGATACCGCTGCTGCCTCTATTTTATGACAAAGATCGGCCTTAAATGTTTCAGCATGGTATCGTCCTCGTGGAAAAGAGAGGTAGAAATAGATCCAATTGAGAGTGATAGAACCTTCTCTATCGTAATGTCTTTACGAAACCCATCAGTAACCAGGGCACGACGGATTACTTGTTCTGGACTACTATGTACATTTAGTATCTCTCCTGACCTGCACTTGATTTTAGACTTGTTCGTTAAGTCTTTGAAGGTTTTGATTTTTGATCTAGGTATTGGGCCATACAAGTCACAGTTGTCACCTTCTTCCAACGCACCATTGACAAACGATTTGACAATTTGTATACCATCATCAAATGCTTTTTTCATTGAGGATCCAATTTCCTTAGGGGCGTGCATTCCACTTGAGATGAGACTTTACATCAAAAGGATTTGTCAGTCGCTGATGAGCATGGTCTATAATAAGTTTGACATGCTCTTCATCTCGTCGTAAGTCAGTTGGTCTAGTTTCATCATAAGAGAATTTTTCTGGAGCAGTAAATTAAGTTTTAATCTCATTTCTGCATTAAACTCTACAAGCATTCAGGCTACAATAATATTTGTCCCGACCGCTCGCATGCACATTGATTGCTCTTGTGACGAACATTGACACACAATGCTTTTTCCAACTCAACCTTATTCGTTCTCCTTTTTTGGATAGTAGGAGTAAACTTTACAGGACTATCAACACTTGCCATTATCCGGAAAAAATCTTATCCAAAGGATTCGGTTAGCTATTAAAATATAGTCAGCTATAAAAGGCCCCGAAATGAAAAATGTAAAACAATCCAAACGAGAAAACAAACGGCCTAATTTATGTACAAAATAATTAACGAAAAACAAATATGTTACACAACAACAAACGACAACAACTGAATTACAGGCTCCTGACTTGGGACAGGCACATACAGAATGTGGCGGGGTTAAACTCGTTTGAAGGCGTCAACCCTCTCCTAACCTGAGACAGTGGTGTAACAGTACAACAAAAGAACAAACTATAAAAATCAGTTGAAAAAGGCCAAACTCGTCATATGGATACAAATAGAATACATCTAACAGAAACACAGAGTGGACGAGGACGGGTACTTAGACATCCCAACAACCAAAAGACACTAAGTACAGATCTGAGAGTACTCGCAGTTATTGACAGCTAGTTCAAAGCCAATAACAACTAATAAAAAAAAATCATACATCTAAGACTAAAATATCAATCAGTACACATCCAACATCCAATGCATTTAGTGTGAAGACGTCATAAACAGTCAGCGAAAAACATGACCTTGTGCAATGCCAAGATACAGGTATCGACAGATTGTAGAGCCATGAATGTGCATATGTATATATAAATAATATTTAGTTTGATTTTAATTTACTGATAATAAAGTCAATATTAATACCAATAAAAACAATATTCAAAGATCTAATTACAGTGTTGAATTGGTAACCTTTCAGAATAAGTTTATTTAAAGGGTCGATAAGTTTACCCGGATCGTTTCTAAATTTCCGGGCTCGGTAAACAACATCTCCGTAGAAATGAGGATGTGCTATCCCGTTTGAAATAAGTTTTCTACAGGTACAACCAAACTTCAAAACCAAATCTTTATATCTATGGAAGAATTTAGTAAAGGTAATTTGTGGTAACGAAATCTCTGACTTAATAATTTACCAGTAATACATAGATAGCGTTCATTGAAATCCAAAACGTCACAACAGACACGGGCATAGCGTACGAGTTGTGATATATAAACACCGTAAGATGGTGTTAAAGGAACATCACTGTCCAAAAACGGAAAATTAACAATAGGGAACGAAAAATCGTTTCTTTTGTCGTAAATTTTAATGAAAAGTTTCCAGTGTAAAACTGAAATATCTAAATCTAGGAAAGGACAGTTATTACCGTTTATATTTGATATATTAAAAGTAAGTTCCTTTGAGTAAATTTCGGCAGTATATTTAGAAAACTCTTGATTATTTAACGAAACAAATATCATCAAGATAATGGTAAGTAATGTTGAATTTATCAATTAAATGCAATTTAGACGGGTCTTTACTAAGTTTGGTCATAAACTGTGATTCATAACAGTACTAAAACAAGTCGAGCTATTAAAGGGGCGCAATTGGTGCCCATAGGAATACCTACAACCTGTCGATAAACTTTATTGCCGAAACGTACATAAATGTTATCAAGGAGAAAATTAACAGCTTCAATCATCTCATCACACCTCCAATAAGTATATCTAGCATATTTACCTTTCTCATTAGAGAAAAAGGCTTTAAATGAGTTGCAGCAAATATATTTGCATTCAGATTTACCAAACGACCATTTAATTAAATAAGATTGTGTGGAAGTGTAGTGTAAAGAGTTGAAAAGTCAAAACTGTCAACAGAATCAAAAGGACCATTAAAGATCATTAAAAGCACGTAATTTATCTTAAACATCAAAAGAATTTTGTACAGTCCAAAAATAGTTAATTCCACTACTTTCCTATATTCTATTACAAAAGTTAATGATAAGTTCTTTGATAGTAGTTAAGGAACTAGTTAAAAGCACTGAAAGATTAGTTGTAGAACACTTACTAGAGGCCGAGATGAAACGATATTTTACTGGTTTTGTGTGTAGTTTAGGTAACCATGCAATACATAGTAGGGACCTTCAAATGTTCAGAAGAGGTCTTAAGCTGTGATGTGGACTTAAAGCACACTTAAAAAACTCAAAAATATCTAATTATTCTCAGATTATGTACAAAATCACATCAAAACTATCAAATTTATTGTTGAACAAAAACGTCCTAATATTTGAACTTGATAGATAATGGATGTGAATGACGGATATGAAATTTCCGTAGCTAAAAAATGTTATAAGTGATGTTTTTATTTCTTGATTTTTAACAAAACTATTTGCAGTTTGTCCATCAAAATTTACATGCAGTATCTCAATAATATATTCTTTCCACTCAAATATAAAATAATGTTTTTGAATCATATGTTTTCTCGTTTTCAATGAAAAATGTGTTAAATTCATTCCGATGACCCTTGCTGATATGATCATCGAAAATATTTACGAACAGAGCCTAAAACTGAATAAAACATTGATTTTTTAAATTTTATAGTGACAACCCAAAACTATAAATTGAGGGATACCCCATAAACAGGCTAAAATACAAAAATGTGAACACAGAAAGTTTTTACGACCAAACGTAAATTAAAATATAGATATTATTCTATCATTTAAAACAATTTCCAGCCGTGTGTTATTCCGGTACATTAAACTCGTAAATTAAGAGTCTTTTTCGGGGTCAGTTTCAGTACTATCATTAAAAATTGGTTTAATCCAAATGAGAAGCTCTCTTTAAATAAAGATATTATTATTATTATTATTACAAACATTACTCAATCTTAAAATTAATAATACTTGAAATCCTCAAATTAATAATCATTATCCAACCAGATCAAAGATACGAGATGATCGACAGAAGTGGGCAGTAATTGACAAACGCGAAAATGCGAAATCGCAAAATCGCGTCTGTCAATCACTTCGTATCTTTGATATTATTTTCAAGTAATATTAATTGTACATATACAACGAGTACTTATGTATGTACTAATAATAATAATTTTAATATCTTTAAAAATTATTGACAGATGGGGCAGTAATTGACCAACTCAAAAACACGAAATCGCGAAAACGCGAAGTCGAAAACGCGAAATCAAGAAGTGAAACCATTTCGCGTTTTCGCGTTTTCGACTTCGAGTTTTCGCGTTTTCTCCCTATAGAATATGAAAAGCGAAAACGCGAAATGGCATTAACCGGCCACCATAGTATGCATATAAATATATTTATTAATAGTACGGAAGCACATGTATTTGTTTACATCAACACGTGTTTTAGAATACCTGTAATGTTTACAATGGTTTTCCTTTGGATGAAATTTGTCGCATTGCAGGTGTAATTCAACGAATTAAACAGGTATTCTATGATTCTGTGTATCATAAGATTTGGCTTGTTTTTCTCGTGATTGCTGTTTCATATAAATTAAATGTAATTTATAATGTTATTATTCGAAGTTCTATCTTACGCTGAGTAGCATACTCCTTACTACCGCTCTTGCCTGTATTAAGAACCCCCTCTCCACTCACCGAGATGGTCTATTATTCTTATGTGGACAGTAATGGTTATTTATAATGCATTATAATGCTTTATATTAACTTTTATTTCTTGTTCTGTAGATTGATGTATATTAGTATGTTTTAACTGGATGGCTGTGATTGAGCCTTATTTGTATGACTGTTTTGATACCTTAGTAACGACTGAGAATGAGCCATAGTGTGCTTGAAAAGAAAAATGAACTGTTTTTGAGTTATATTATATGTTGGATAATAAAAGTGTGCTACTCTCACAAGGACAGCTCATTTCTGATACAAGTGTTGAGTTTTATTGTATAAATAATTTATGTTCGCTTAAGTCATATGAACTAGAACATAACATAAAGCAGTATGCACATATAAAAGTCATTTGTACATGATATAAGGAGGAAATCACACCATGTCAGGATATTTGCACATCATATAATGTCAGCTGAACACCATATAAAGGTGTTTGCACATCACATAATGCCAAGTGCACATCATATAAAGATAAACTCACATCGTATAATTAAAATCGACATAAGACATTTTTGGGTTCGTTAGTTGACCGACCGTGCAAGACCCTCATGGGTAGTCAAGGTCGTTAAAAACCACCCTCGCCGTTAGTTGAAAGTATTTCATAAGGAGACTTCTACCATATTAGGTTTCAAGTTGGTAAGCGTTTATCAGAAGAAACGTTTTATGTGTAAGTATACAGACGTATAGACGACGAACGTCAGGTGATAAGAAAATATAACATATTGCTTTTGGTCGAAAAAATTGTTAAATGTATAAACCAAATTATTGTCGTATAGGTATATTTAAACCGTTCATAATGAAAGAAAGGATTGAACTTCATAGTACATGATGTACGTGCACTAACATAGTTCAGATATTCAGTTGAAGATAATTTTATGTCAACTGTTTTTTTTTTCAAATATATTAGTTCAAGTGTAAATGAACACTATCTTTTGTCTGGTGTTAGATATTTTAGACACGTATCGAACGTTTTGTCATTGTTTCTTCCTCACTATCTCATAAAGTAGAGTATAAACGGAAATCTGTTAATTTAAGATGTGTTGATGACGACGTTTTCAATATTTCTAATCATCCGGTAACAATTAAATTTAAGTATGTTTACTGTTGAAATTCAAACAATAACATTTTCATTCATGACCTTAAGGTGGTACATAACACTACAGGGAGATAACTCTTTAAAAATCAACTGAACGTTTCAATCACATTCTGTTGTTTAGGAAAGATTAAGCTTTTCAATGATCAAAATTAGTGTTTGTCAAACTGCTATATATCCAATGATTTTTTTGTGATAAAGTGTGTGGTTCAAGTTTTTTGAAATTTTTATATTTTTGTCAAAGGGTCATGCAATTGAAAGTAAATATTTTGTCAAAATTTTATGAAAATTAAACGAGCCAAATTAATTTTAGTCAAGGTGTTTGGTACCACATTAAGGTCATTGAAAAGTAGATTTAGATCCGTGATTTTTTTTTCTTTTATACAAGAATTTAGAAAAAAAATATTTTGGCGGGATTATGGATTTTTTTCATAATGCAATGTGTGAAAAACAATAATGTTAATCTGTATGAAAAATATATATAACAAAAACCCAGCTTTTTTGCTACAAGTGTTGTTGACATGTAAGTGTTTCAAAAATATTGAACAAAATGTTGAGGTTACTAGGCAAATAAATATAATGTAAATAGCCTAAGCAACTCGAAGCCAGAGGATTGAAACATATTAAAAATTAAAAACTTACATGTAATAAGGGAATATCTCTCTCTCTCCTTACTGGACCCAGTCAAACATTCTGCATTTAAAATAGTGCATTTGGAACGGCGTCTGGTTAGAATTAACCTTAAAGAGGTTTAAATATTTTGCAATTTCATTAAAATGAAGTAACGAGTCGATTGTGTTATGTCAACCTAGACGATTTTAGCTGTTTTTGTTTGGCTCTGTTCGATTTCCACCAAGCGTTTGCGTTTTCGGTTTTCAAAATTTCAAACACCATGTTTAAAGTTAAATTGAGCATCTGTTTAGGATCATGGCGATTTTTAGATTTTTTTTTACAAAATCTGATCTAATGCATGGTAACCTTACATAGTTTAAATACAACTTTGAGCATTATGTTATAGTATTATATCTTAAATTCGTTTTAAATGAGCTCAGCTATGAACCAAATGAAAAAAAATATCTATTTTTATAATATTTTTCTCGAAAACTCCACCCGATGACTTCATATCAAAAACATAAATGAAGTCCTTTTAAAACTACACCCGATGACTCCATATCAAAAAACCCCAATGAAGTCCTATTAAAACTACACCCGACATGCCCGATGACTTCATATCAAAAACTAAACCCAATGAAGTCCTATTAAAACTACACCCGATGAAGGCAATTGCAAATAAAGCAAACATTTATTTGTGTTCATGTTATTTGTACAATAGTTGGCTGATTGCAGGATAAATTATTTGACGTAATGCATTGTATTCTGAAACAGCGCATTATTAGAACATTTAGGAAAAACAAATCAGATGGTTTAGTTCCACAGCATCATCCATTTTATTGTATACTTTTTGTTTTATAGTTTGTTCATATGTTGTGCTGTTACACCACTGTCCCAGGTTAGGGGAGGATTGGGCGCCTGCAAACATGTTTAACCCCGCCACATTATGTGTGCCTGTTCCATGAGGAGCCTGTAATTCAGTGGTTGTCGTTTCTTGCTGTATGTCATATTTGTTTTTCGTTCATTGTCTTGTACATAAGTCAGGTCGTTTCCTTTTCTCGTTTGAATTGTTTTACATTTGTCATTTCGGGGCCTTTTATTTGCTGACTATGCGGTATGGATTCTGCTCATTGTTGAAGGCCGTACGGTGACGTATAGTTGTTAACTTCTATGTCATTTGGTCTCTTGTGGAGAGTTGTTTCATTGGCAATTGTACCACATCTTCTTATTTTTATATTTGTAGTAAATACAATATAAGGCTCTCTACATACAATGTTAACTACCTAGTTACGCCAGAAAATCGCCTTTTAATTGTAGCCAACAAAAGACACAAATCAATAATAAAATTAACAAGATTTATTATACACTTGTTTACAAGAAGTATTACACAAATAGAAATGTAAACTTAATTGTCAAAATATGAGTCCAATCTTTTATCTTTTCTTTATCCGGAAATCTTCACGGGAATCCACAGAATATTACGTCCAATAGGTCACAATTTAGTATGATGTTGTTGGTAAATAAAAGTGTCAATCCAACTGCTGAGAATGTTGATGTCTATCGATGTCTAAGTCTATCTTTAGGGTCTGCATACTTGTATATATATTTGTAACGGAAACTTCTAGATAATGGTAGATGTTTAAATTATGCATTTTTTTATGATCATTCTGGAAACGTTATGTAATTAAAATAGAAAGTTCTAATCATTCCATGAGTATCAGTGATTGTTCCAGTGATTTCTAAACTGCATAGTTGTAACACAATGTGTATTATTTTGTACACAATGTAAACATATATAATAGGCCACACAAAACAAATTAGGCCAACTCAAGAAATATGATAGTTACAATATCATAACACCTCCCCCTTAAAAAAAAGTTTGAGTGTAACAAAAACTTTTCATGAATAATATGTACAAAAATATTTTACAATAACATCATATTCCTGTAACAATAAACTCCACCTAGTCAATCTCTGGTTCTTGTTTCTCATTTTATGTATGAAGGTGAGAGGATTATGATCAGTATAAACAAGAATAGGGTGCACAGTGGGATTTAAAGATACATCAAAATGTTGAAGTGCAGACAACAGTGCAAAACACTCTTTTTTCAATAGTTGAATAATTTTTCTGATGTTTATCTAATTTAAATAATGATATAGGTTTCTCAACATTATCATCTGTCTCTTGATACAAAACAGCTCCAACTCCTACATCGCTTGCATCAAAGGCAAGTTTAAATTGCTTTTCAAAGTCTGGAGTAATCAGAACTGGACTATTAATTAAAAGTGATTTGCTATTTTCAAAAGCGTTTTGACAATTTTCACTCCAGATGAATTTAGAATCTTTCTGTAAAAGATGAGTCAATGGTTGAACAACAGTAGCAAAATTTGAACAGAATTTCCTGTAAAATCCAATCATGCCTAACTATCTCATAAGTTGTTTTTTATTTGTAGGAGGGGGAAATTTAGTAATTGCGTCCACTTTAGCCGTAATAGGTTTCAATTGACCTTGGCCAACTGTATGCCCTAAATAATCAACAGTGGCCTGGCAAAATTCACTTTTACCAAGATTAACAGTCAAATTTGATTGTGACAATCTATCAAAAGTATCATATAAATGTGTTAAATGTTCTTCCCAGCTATAACTACATACAATAAGATCATCAATATAAGCATAACAACAGTCTAAATCTTTTATAACATTATTGATCATTCTTTGAAATGTAGCTGGAGCACTTTTCATGCCAAACGGCATTACAGTATATTGAAATAAGCCATCTGGTGTGACAAAAGCTGATATTTCTCGAGCTCTCTGTGTCAATGGGACTTGCCAGTAACCTTTCAATGAATCAAATTTGCTCACAAATTTTGCTTGTCCAATGTTATCAATGCAGTCGTCTATCCTTGGAATCGGATAGGAATCAGATTTTGAAACAGAATTTACTTATCTGAAATCAGTTACGAAACGAAAGGTTTTGTCTAGTTTGGGCACAAGGAGACAAGGAGAGCTCCATTCACTGTTACTCGGCTCAATAATATCATTGTCAAGCATATATTTAATTTCTTGTCTCATAAATTCAAGTTTGAGTGGATCGAGCCGGTAAAGATGTTGCATCACCTACATCGACATCATGACAAACAGCAGTGGTTTTGTTTGGCACATTTGGAAAAAGATTTTTAAAAGAAAAATACCAAAGCTTTTAATTTTTCTCTACGATCATAAGACAGATGTGCAAGTTTTGAATCTAAATTTGACAAAAATTCTGAATTTTTCAATCTAACTGTCTCTTCCATAGTTTTAGAACTAAAAGGTGGTTCAATTATATCTGGTTTGTCATGATTTTTCTCCAATTTAACCATGGCTAAAGTGGCAACTGTTACTCTCACCTTCATTAGTACGCTCAAAATATGGTTTTAACATATTGATGTGACACACTCTATTTTGTTTACGCCGACCTGGTGTTTTTACAATATAATTCAAATCATTGATTTTACTCTCTATGGTATAAGGACCACAATATTTAACTTGTAATGGATGTCCAGGGACTGGCAAAAATACAAGTACCTTATCACCAGGCTCAAAAAATCTGTCCCTGGCATCTTTATCATACCATATTTTCATCTTATTCTGATCAGTTTTTAAATTGTTCTGAGCAATTTGACAAGCAGTATACAATTTTTCTTTAAATCTAGATACATAGTCTAGAAGATTCAAGTCAGTGTGTTCAGTGAGCCACTTTTCCTTAATCAATTTTAAAGGTCCCCTTACAGTATGACCAAATACCAACTCAAAGGGACTAAAACCAAGGGATTCTTGAACAGCCTCTCGGACCGCAAAAAGTAAAAAGTGAACACCATCATCCAAGTCCCTATCAAATTGAAGACAAAAAGTTCTAATCATGTTCTTCAATGTTTGATGAAAACGTTCTAAGGCACCTTGAGATTCTGGATGATAAGCACTTGATCTATACTGAGCAATCCCTAACTGGTACATGACTTGCTGAAATAAACCTGACATAAAATTTGAACCCTGGTCGGATTGTACAGACTTCGGAAGTCCTACTAGCGTGAAAAATTTGATTAGAGCTTTGACAATAGTTAGTTTCTTGATATTCCTTAGCGGAATAGCCTCTGGAAAGCGAGTGGAGGTACACATGATTGTCAATAAATACGCATTTCCGGTCTTGGTCTTCGGTATAGGCCCAACGCAATCAATGAGTACTCGGCTGAAAGTTTCTTCAAAGGCTGGAATAGGCAGAAGTGGTGCTGGCGGTATTTTCTGGTTAGGCTTACCAACAACCTGGCATATATGGCATGATTTGCAGTATTCTGCGACTTCATTTCTAAGTCTGGGCCAGTAGAAATGCTGCAAAATATTTAGGCAAGTCTTCCTTATACTGTTGATTCATTATTATTCGTTGGATATCAATTTTCGTGCATTTCGTTGGTAAAGGTGAACCGCGAATTTAAATGTCCAACGATGAACAAATTTTCTATAGGCGTGTAGGCACACTTTGGCAAAACCACGAAATCAAATATCCACGAAAATACAATTTTGCCTAAATCCACGAAAATTGGTACCCACGAAAATAAATGAATCCACAGTACCTAAGTGTCCAGCCAAGGGGGTGTCAAGGGCAAGATCAATAATATCTTGCCTATAAACATTAGGCACCACCACTTGGTATACCACTCTCCATTCCTTCTCTGGGGAAGCAAAGGGGGCCTCCGCTTCCTCATTAAAATGCCGTTGTGATGGTAATAGCATTCGGCCACTTTGTCTGCTTCCATCTGTGGCTGAGCCCTCTTGCGGAGCTGAAGAACCTCAGGGTCTTTATTTTGTTCTTCAATAAATTTCCTTCGGTCTAATGAATGGCTGTTCATGTCTGGCCATGGCATAATTACATTCTTGTTAATACTAGGTGGTCTCATTATGGCCTTCTCTTAGCTACCGGGACCTTCAATGTCGGCTAGGAAAGTGTCAGAAAGGTCCATGTAATCAAACTGGTCTTCTTGCAAATCCTCATTTTGTTGTTTTCTAGCCATCGCCCTAGTAACAACACAAGCTGGATACAGTTCAGCATCATCTTCATGTGATTTAACATCCACCACCGGTTCACTGGTAACAATTGGTTCAGCAACCACTTTGTTCCTAGCTAGATCATTTCCTAGCAATAATGAAACACCCTCAATAGGGAGATTAGGACGAACACCCACAACAACTGGTCCAGTAATCAAATCTGACTGCAGATAAATACGATGGAGGGGAACGTCTATACAACCTAACTCCACACCTTGTAACAAAACGGAGGCACCAACAGAAGTCTTCTCGGACATAGGTAACACACCTTCTAACAATAAAGGCTGAGAAGCTCCAGTGTCCCGTAAAATCTTAATAGGCTGAGGAGTAGTATTATCAACAATAGAAACAAACCCATCAGACATAAAAGATTTATAATCCTCCATGTAATCACAAAAACTGGATTTAAAAGCCTGACTCGCAGGACATTCCAACGTATTGGTAACACGGGGTGTCGTACAAGCACTGGTCTTGGGCTTATTATCTCTTTCATTCTTCTTCTGAAGTTTAAAACAATCAGCCATCAGGTGACCATTCTTCTTACAATAAGCACAAGTCAGTGACTTCTTCTCAAAAGTATCAAATTTTGGACTAGACATATTGTAACTAGACTGACTCTTATTCTGTGCAACAGGCTTACTATCAGTACGCTCAGTGCTTTGATTCTTGTAATTTCTACTCGAAGTATTAAAATTTTGACCTTTAAAACTTCTTTTATGCGAAAGAGTATAATTATCCAATATAACAGCTGCATCTTGAAATGTCTCAACAGTTTTGTCATCTAAATGTGTTTTTAAGTCTAAATGAACACACTGCTTGAACTCTTCTAATAACATCAATTGTCTTAAAATATCAAAATTTTTATCTATTTTCTTTGACGTAAGCCATTTATCAAATAGATCTTCTTTTTCCCTAGCAAATTCAACATAGGTTTGTGAATCATACTTTTTATAAGACCTAAATTTCTGTCTATATGCTTCTGGCACTAGCTCATAAGCTTTCAAAACTTCTTCTTTTTTAACCTTGTCATAATCAGAACTATTTTCTGATGAAAGTGCTGAGTAAATTTCAGCGACCTTGCCCTAAAAAACACTTTGCAGCATTGTAGTCTAAAAAGGCTTTTATCAACTGTTTTTTCACAAAATTTGGGTCCCAAACGTATATTTTTTGCTGCATCAAAATTAAAATGTTCTGCTTTTGATCGAAATTTAGTGTTGCTTTCTTCTTTTGCCATTCCAATTTTCATTTTCCCAATCTCTAACCTTTCCCTCATTTCAAGTTCTGCCTGTTTTAATTTCAATTCATCTTGTTTTAATTTAAATTCATCTTCTTTTTCTTTTTTCTCCATTTCTAACCTTTCTTCTTTTTCTTTTTTCTCCATCTCTAACCTTTCCTTCATTTCGAGTTCTACCTGTCTTTCTTCTTTTTCCATTTGTTTTATTTTGAGTTTATGTTCTAATTCAAGCTGTTTTAATTTGAAAGCGTCAACATTTTCGACCTTAAGTTCAAGAGCCTCTTCACCTCAAATTTCTTCGTCAACTAATTTGTCTATTACCAAATTTTTTATAATTTGTTTTCTCATAGCTACTCTAAAGTCTAATTTCAGATGTTTAGCAAGCAACACTAATTCCTCTTTCTTTAAATTATCAAACCCCTCCAGGTCTGGCGTTTTCAAAAATTTACCGGCATCAAATGCCATTTTGTAGAATTTTGTTGGCTAGTTCTAATAAAAATACTGAAATTTTTTTTTAATAAGATATTAACGTTATCCCGGACGAGCCCCCAATTTCTGTTACGCCAGAAAATCGCCTTTTAATTGTAGCCAACAAAACACACAAATCAATAATAAAATTAACAAGATTTATTATACACTAGTTTACAAGAAGTATTACACAAATAGAAATGTAAACTTAACTGTCAAAATATGAGTCCAATCTTTTATCTTTTCTTTATCCGGAAATCTTCACCGACAATCCACAGAATATTACGTCCAATAGGTTACAATTTAGTATGATGTTGTTAGTAAATAAAAGTGTCAATCCAACTGCTGAGAATGTTGATGTCTATCGATGTCTAAGTCTATCTTTAGGGTCTGCATACTTGTATATATATTTGTAACGGAAACTTCTAGATAATGGTAGATGTTTAAATTATGCATCTTTTGTTATGATCATTCTGGAAACGTTATGTAAGTAAAATAGAAAGTTCTAATCATTCCATGAGTATCAATGATTGTTCCAGTGATTTCTAAACTGCATAGTTGTAACACAATGTGTATTATTTTGTACACAATGTAAAAATATATAATAGGCCACACAACACAAATTAGGCCAACTAAAGAAATATGATAGTTACAATATCATAACAACATAAATAAAACATATTCAATCTACCAGTATGCAAATATAAAAAATATATATATTTATCTTACCTCCTATAAATTTATGGGGATATGATTGGTTAAAGGACTACACGTGGTGACTACATATATTTGATATATGGTGTCCTAAAAAATATGGGGTTAGTAAGGAGTTACATCCCTTTCAAAACAAAAAAGAAATCTGAAAGGTTTCAACAGACGAATAAATTGATAATGAACGATTGAAATAAATTCATAAAAATAATTTAAAGCTAACAAGTTGTTATTGTTGGCATTTGTTTTTTGTATAGACAAACGGAAGTAGGTTCTTAATACTAAGTATTGAAGACTTAATCACTTTGATAGGCCGCTAGTCTAAATACCACATGTGAAGATAGTCGGTAAGATACTTACTGGAAATTGGTTTAATCCTAACGAGTAAATCTCTTTAAATAAATATTTTTTTATTATCATTATTACATACATAAGTACTAAGTACTCGTTGTAAAAATTAATAGTTCTTGAAAATGATATAATCCAGTCAGGTTATCTTCAAATTGTGAATCATAATCGAATTAGATAAAAGATACGAAATGATTGACAGAAGGGGCAGTAATTGACAAACTCGAAAACGCGAAATCGCGCAAACGCAAAAACGCGAAAACGCGAAGTCGAAAACGCGAAATCAAGAAGAGAAACCATTTTCCGTTTTCGCGTTTTCGACTTCGCGTTTTCGTGTTTTCGACATCGCGTTTTTGCGTTTTCACGTTTTCGCCCTATAGAATATGAAAAGCGAAGAGGCGAAATCGCGAAAACGCGAAATGGCCTAACCGGCCACCATAGCATAGTGTTTTATATTATGTGAAAACATCGTTATATGATGTGATTGTGTCATCATATTATGTGATTGTAACATTATATGATGTGGTTTGGTTTACTTCATTATAAGATGTCAAAACGGCCTTATAAGATTTGTGTTCATCGTTATTATGGTCAATAAACAAGCTTACGATTAGAATGATTACTGTCTACTTCAAAGCAAATTCTGATCCGATGTTTGCATATTCGTAATTAAAAATGGCGTCGAAGCTACCTAAAGGACGACCATTTGATTTTCTGGAGTTGTGGGGGTAGGGTGAGGGGTTTGGAGGTGCAGGAGGATTTTTTCCCGGATTGCTTATTTATTTTCATCTGTTGCTATACGCATGCTTACTTTTTATATACATCATAAGTGAATCCGATGTGCTTATCCGGAATTACTTTAAACCACGTTCAAATCTGTAGCTATCGTTTGGAAAACGCATGAGAGTTTGAAAGAGTTAAACCTTGGCACGTTGGTACCTCGTAAAAAACACACCAGATAGTGTTGGAAAATTGTCAAAAAATGAATTGCAAAGGTTATTGTTTAATCGATGGGTCTACAGTAATGAACCTACGGTTGAAAAGTGTTTGCATTATGAGTGTGCGGCTGTGTACCGAGCACCTGGAGTTCGAATAATTGATATACTAGAAGATATTCTGCATTTTTGGGGGAATGCCAGTTAAGTGTTTCTGATATAGCAAAGCTCCTGTCAGCTTCCGAAAGTGCAATTTATAGAAGAATGAGACAGTTCAATTTAACAAAAAATAACAGTTTAAGCATTTCGGAGGAAAATTTTGATCCATTTATACAGGAGTTAATTGAAGACTTTACCTGCTGTGGCGAGAATATGATAAAAGAACTTTTAGTGCAAAGATAGCTATACCGGTATATTCATTTTCTCTTTTTGAATTGTTTTATTCATTTTCATTCATTTCCTATGCCAATTAAATCATAGTGATTTTAGAAGTATTTCATAACATTAGGTATTATATAATCTTCTTTAACCCTGTATAATCATACAGGTATGGATGAGAGGAGATACGAGATGAAATTAATCTCGTCGCATTACATGTGTGCGCAAAAATCATTACGTTTGCGTTTTACCATTGCGCACATTCAATTTACAGCTTCGACTAGACAGTAACCCGCAACATAAAAAGATCTTCACACAAACATCCAGAGGTCTTTGAAATTTCAATTTCGTGGGAGGCCGCTCATACATACCTCAAGACTCAAGGCATCGAACAGTATAAGGGTTAAGGTATCGACCATTCACTTTGAGGGGGGGATATATTGTTTTAAAATGTTTGATTCCAAATTTCTTGAAAAAAACATTATTTATTTCAGAAGGGAAGCGAAAAAAAATACTCTGCTTCCTTTGAAAATAAGGACAAAAACAATACCTCAATGAAATTAAAGTAAGAATCTTGTGTTCCTGTATGTTATTGAAAAAAATAGTTTATTATTTTATTTAAGTCGAAAAATATGTTTGTCCTGAGCCCATGAAAAAACACATGCTCCACCCACAAAATATTCGGTGCCTAACTGAACATAAAAAACTACATTAATTTATTATTAAAGATAGAGGATTGAAAATGTTGAAAATATCATTTTTCAAATAAAGTCCGGTTTTCCAACAGTTACTGTCATTGACATACAATCCTGTTAGGCCATGTGAGACATTCTCGTCATAGGTCGTCAGTAAACTTTCACATTTTCGCATTTTTCTCTAAACCACTCAGCCAGTTTTAATCAATCTGCAAGAATAAAGTATTGAAGGTCCTATACAAAAGACCCGCATTTGGTTTCGATTGGTAAAAGTTAATACCAACCGAGGCAAGCTTTGAATTTGATTGGTCAATTTAAAAACATCCTCTTCATTTAAACTGCAAACTTAAGCCAAGTGTTTGGAAACTCTGAATTATTGATGATTAGAAGACCCCTTTCAACGATTACCATTTACTACTGATAGGTTGGCGGCACTGGTCATAGAAGCACATAATTTTCATTGAAATCACAGGGAAATAGTATTTTGAAATCATTAAAAGAAATATGCGAAGAATGTCAAGATCTATACCTACTTTCTATCTCCACCAAATTTATTCCAGCGATGAATCCTTGTAGGAGTAATTAGCTTTAAATAATAGTTTTTGGGTAGAAACTGTAAACAGTTAACATGATGAGCAATACACGACCTAAAGAAATGTTCAAATACTTTTCATATTGATTTTGGATAAAAACTTGAGTATTCAATTATGAATTTTAACACACTTATACAGATAATGTTTTATATGTCCCTCCAAGCATAACAGAATTATGAAACACTGAAGTAAATACTTTTTTATCGATAAATATTCAGTTCGGGGAGAATCAGTTTGCTGTGGCAGCTTTTATCTTATTTGCGTTTATCTTGAAAACTAAAATAGATTTATAAACAGTCTGCAATGAAAACATTCTAAATATTCTCTTCAGAAAGGGTCTTATTTAGGCTAATTGGACTCATATGAGTTGTGTTGCTTTATTGCCTTTAAATTATCTTGATAACTTATTTATAGAGAAACCTTTCCTTGCAAATGATCGACAAGACCATATCTACGTATAATTATTCAACATGACTGAAATTATAAATCAAATCCTTACAGGAGTAATAACCCTTGCATGTTCCAATTTTTTCCATTTTTTGCATCTTTTTTACTAATATCTTGAAATAAAGTAATAGATAAAGAGAAACTTGAACAGCTAAAATGATCAGCAAGATAACATTTACAAAAAATGAACTTGGTTGAAACTAGTGCTTATATCTTATGTGATTGCTAACAAAGATGACGATTTTGCATATATATCTATAGAAAAAAAAAACATATTATCACTTTTCGCAAAAGATCAAATTAAAAATAAGAAAATTACTCAAATGAACCACCAAACCTACCAATTTAGACTATAAATATGAAACAGAACTCCGGTTAATTCAACAAATTTAGATAAAATGAAATTTACACCGTAAAACCAACAGAACAGAAAATAAAATGAAATGCACTTCCTTACATGCTCTCCAAGTATACATCAGTCCGTCGGGTTTTGAACAAATGATACTGCTCGGTTTTACGGTGTGATATTGACTCCTAATCACTTAAGGATGTATGTACTTTACTTTTAGTTTCTTGTGTATAATTTGGATTTTAGTATGACGTCCATTATCACTGAACTAGTATATATATTTGTTTAGGGGCCAGCTTAAGGACGCCTCCGGGTGCGGGAATTTCTCGCTGTATTGAAGACCTATTGGTGACCTTCTGTTGTTGTCTGTTCTGTGGTCGGGTTGTTGTCTCTTTGACACATTCCCCATTTCCATTCTCAATTTTATTCTTCTGACGTTTCAGTCTCGTTGAAATCTCGTTCTGGAATTATTTCCAAAACATGTGATACAAGTGGAAAATATCAACAAATTTTAAGAATATTATAATCAAACTTAACTCTGTGAAAAAAATGTGCATTTACAATAAGTAGTTTTTGAGTAATAAAATTTTCAAATTTTATTACCAATCAAGTCAGTCTCAATAGCCAAAATGTTGAGAAAATAGGTGAGGGGTACAAGAATTGATTTTACCAGAAACATGTACATCCCATATCATTTTTTTCTTTTCAAATTTCTTAGATATGTATTTTTTCAATCATTTATAACAAAGAAGTCGAAATAATATGCCTTTTGTTCTAAAAAAAGAGAAAATTCCGAATTTACAAAATTGACAGCATGGTAAATTTGACACGAAAAAGCAACAAAATTTTATAAAACTTTCTTATATTAACACCTACCTATAGTTTTTTTTAAGTTAAATTTATTCAAATTGGTCCACTTCATCTTTATTGAAAGTATGAAAAAAAGTTTTTGTGAAACTGTGTTTTTTTTCATGATAATAGCCCAAAAATGGGTAAAAATTGATGAAATATGGGAAAATCATCAGAATTGGGTACTTTCAAATGGCCGTAGCAAAAAAAGAAGTGCAGCACCATATGATTTTTTCTTCATCAATTATTGTTTTACAGTCATTAAAACCCAAAAATCAGGTTAAGAAAAAAAGTTTAATTCTAGAAATTTTTGGCTCCTCAGAGGTGTACATCCTTAAATAATATCTCCATTTTTTTTTTATGAAAACCATTATTAAACACTTGACAGTATTAAGTCAAACTATAACACAATATAATAATGTGCAAAGCGACACAACTCAATAATCCCTGTCTGTTTATCAAAACTGATATTATCAGTTTATTCGGGGGCCCTTATTTCTGTATTCTGTATTTTTTAATGCCATTTTTCTCTAGTCATTATTAAAAAAAAAAAATGCTTATTCTGTAAAATTCTTGTGTTCGGGTCCTACATATTCAAATTTCCTGTTTTATCATAATGTTTACATGATAGATCTTCTTCGTGTCTGTTTCAACCTCCAGTAGATTGTTATTATTGACGAGTGATGGTTGCTTGCACATGTTGTGTGTACTCTGCGAATTGTGTCTTAAATAGAGCTTAGCTTCAACTCGACGACACACTAAGAATGTTATAAGGGGGAACGTAAATCCTAAAAATAGTATAGATACTGCCGAGCGGAGCGAGGCCAACATTTTTTTGGACGATTTTATGCTAAAAAAATGATATATTTTCCAGTCGAAGGGGTGGGGCGTACGCTTATGATGTTCATAGTTGGGATAAGGCGACCATACAACTCGCCCCCGTGAATCCTTCACTGCACTACACAATGACACCATTTTTCCATTTCAATTGATATCTGATCAAAAACAAACACGGAAAAATATTTAATTATTTTATTTTTTTTGTAATAATTTTGATATCTGGGATAATAATCAATAGATAAACTTACATTAAGTATATTTGATCATATATGGTTTGTGATACGAGGTACTAGCATTGAGAAGCTGAACATCACAATTATCTAGGTCAGTTTTATAACAGAGACAAAACGGTAGTTAACTGACATTAGAGAAATCTGGAATCTGATAGTTAGAGATCACATAATAAAAAGCTATATTTTATCAATTTACATCACTGAATAAAGATCGAGAACTACACAGACAAGTCTGTGGTGGCAAATTGTATACTTGTTCTGAAAATAAAAATTCGATCACCTGAACTAGATTTTATCCTTGATAATCTAACTGTCCACAAAAAAAAAGATATCCAAAAAATTGCCTGTCAATCAATTCTTTGGGAGAAAGTTAAAATATTTTTAACATTCATTGGTAGTGAAAAAATGTCATGCGAAATCATTTATGATGCACAGATTTGGTCAAAATTATTGTATATTAGGAGATGCTGAAATATTTCATTACCTCCATAATTCAAACTCAGGATTACAATCAATCATTACGACCCCCCGAAATATTACAGGACTTCCATAATTCGATTTCAGGACCTCCACAATTCTATTTCAGGAAACATTGAGGTCCTAAATCGAATTGTGGAGGTCCTAAAATATTGCAGAATATCATGAAATCGAATTATGGAGATCCTGAAATATTTCAGGATAATGTATTTGATTTTTTTAGTATATTTTGATATTTGCAACAACAAATCAGGATCTCCTTAAATACAATAATTTTGGTTAAATCCGCGCCTCATAATCATTATGACAGAGAGGCAGAAGTTACAAAAGGGGTATTCTAACTCTAAATCGAAACGAACTGACAGTGCAATGGAAAAAAAAGAAAAACAACCAAAGGACAAACAAGTTTACAACAAAGTTTACAAAACACAACACAGACAACTAAAGATTGAGCAACACAAAATCCAACAAAAACCGGGTATGATCTCAAGTGCCCTGGAAGGGCAAGCAGTCTTCCTTTCGTATTATTTTATGACATTTAACAAACTCCAAAAAATGTTGGTCAGAAGCAATTGAAGTTATGTATTAAATAGAGGAAAAGATGAAAACCAAAGCGTCAGTCAAGAAGAACAGAAATGCAGAGACAAACTAGGGGACAATAAAAAGGAACAATTGCAAACAAGGGACAAATTAATGCTAATAACTAGAGAGGCTGAATCATCCTGAATTAGACTTGCAAGACTTAGTGATAACATCCTATATGGGGTATATGATGTCATATATACTTTAAACGACTTCTGCAGATACGATCAGATACCTGTACTGTACGCGTGGTCAGCGTTTTACTGTTGTTGCAAATATCAAAATATACCCCAAAAAAATCAAGGTAATATCATCCGTCCGCCAGCATCCGTCTTCTAGCCATTACCACTCACTTATCTTTTTGAAGGATTATGGATCTTACAAATAGGACTCCAATATGATAAAAATGGTCATGTTAGGTCTTTTAATGCCACCGTAAATGAGGAATTTTTCGTTTTTTTGTTGTTGCTTTTTTATTTATTGAAACTCAAGACGGAAGAATCATTCCGGCGAAAGACGCATTTTGTCTTTGCAATTCCCTTCTATTGCAGTGCTTTTTGTTGTCAATGGTTATCCTGGTCTGAACTCTGTCAGGAACTGTTTTATCTGTGTTGTAACATGTAATCATTGCTGACACAATGCAGGAGAATGATGTAGGAATAACTTCGTCTGCAATAGCGGACGAAATGATACTTCGAGATTTTTTTAACTCGTGCAAAATCGCGTTTAGAAGGGAAAGTACCGATGCTATACGAATGTATAGAATTGGTATGTCTAAGATCAACGAAACAGTTTCGATTACGATCATTTCTGCATTTTATATCAAATGATCTACTAGTCTTCTGTCACTTATCAATAATAATTTTCTTTGCAGAAAACGCATAATTTCGTTATTCTTTTTATCATTTATTTCTGTAATCTGTATTGTGTTACCTTATTCTTTTTTCTTACACAATTATCTTTATATTCTAGCAACCTATTATACTCTAATCTTTATTTTTTGGTCATTTTTCTCTATTCTTTTTTTTTTGCCCATTATTCTCTATTCTGTAAACCCTACCCACACCCTAATACATCGAATGAAAATAACATTTTGACATTTTGATTGATTGATTGTTGGTTGCTTAACGTCCAGTGGCAAATGTTTCATACACGTTCTTGACGAGAACAAATTAACAATAAATGCAATAGGTAGGTCCTGTAATAAAGGCAGTCCGGGATGAAGGTCGTAGAAAGTTGGACTGCCACTGGAAAATGATGGTATATTGGATAGGGACAGCCATTTTGCCTTGCAACAGGCCACCTACCGACCCTAAAGAGTTGTTGCAAGGGTTTTACATAACGTGCAAAGAGCAAGACACTCTTTACGAAGCATCGGATTTAACGTCCCAATTCTGATCGGACGTGGCTGAGTACTTGTACATCCCACACAGCCAACGGACGCCCCACTTTGGCAGGCGTTTACTGCTGGTCGGAGGAAGACCTAGTAAGTGACCATATTTCTATCCCCTAGTCACCCTTGGGGGTCTGGCGTTTTTAAAGACTAAATATCTTTTTAATTGAAGAAATGACACGTGTCTAACTAAAATCATATTTGATATTGAAAGCGTTTTCTTTCCATGCTTTTTCTGTTAAGATATCGTGTATTCCAATTAAAATCACATGGAGTTATCTGTCTTGGTGCACGACATTTTTTCGTGCTTACGACAATACATGATCAAACCAATAACGTACAAGTACTTCGGATGATCTCGAGATCTGATGTCTGTCAAATAAATAGACTAAGTACAGAACTCACTCTCCCTGTAGACTGTTAGAAATCACTTGCAGTTGATTTCTTCCGTCGAGTATCAAATATTTGCATACAATTTAGGTCGATAACATATTTAACAGTTGACATCGACTGGGACAACTGAAAAGAAAGTGCAACTCACAGACTGAACGCCGGATAATGAATTCAATAAATGTTTGCAGTCCGATAAAATTTCAAACAGACGCCATACCGTGAATATATGTTTTCCTATTCATATTCCTAACCCAACACGTACATGTGTATATAAAAGTTAGATTTGACTTTGAAATCAAAGGGGTAGTAGGGCCAATTTCCCCTGAATCTATTTCACAATAGCGGCAACAAAATCTTTGAATCTTTACTTAAATTCACAGTATCAGAGCTCCATGAGTGTACTTATAGGTTCTTACAATAATATGGCTAATTCTAAAACAGGTAATCGGACCCATGTTATAAATGCCTGAAGATTGCACAAAACCGCAAGTGTGTCAGATTTCGGCAACGTTTTAATATTTATCCCCAAAATGTAAAAGTAGGACATTCTCATTAAAGGTAAAACCAAATTGCTGTTTAAATTATGTATTGTATTTTAATACACATTTTTGTCTTTTGGTGAGTGATGTCCTTAAAATTTTAAATCAAAATGCCTTCATCAGCAACTTGTGGAGCCGAATTGCATGTCTTATCATAATGCCTATACATCATTAACATGCATTTGACACTTTATCTATTTTGACTCCTCGAGTAAAACTAATAAAGAGGAAATTGGTCCTATATCTTTCATTGACTTACTTCCTTGTGGAACATAGGGCTGCCACAGTTGCTTTCCATCTTACTCTATTTTGGGGTATTCTTTTTGCTTCGCTCCAGGTATATCCGAGCTCCTTCAACTCCCTCAGCCTTGATCTTCTCCAGCTGTGAAATGGTCTTCCCTGTCTCCGATGTCCTTGATGGTCCCATTCTAAAGCCTGTCTAGTGATGGTATGAACAGGTTTTCTCAAGGTGTGGGCATTCCATTGCCATGTTCTTCTCTTTAGCTGTTTAATTGCTGGTTCCTAGTTAGTCCGTTCCCACAAGCTTTTATTACTAATCGTTTTCGGCCACCAAAATTTACAAATTTGTCGCAGGCATTTGTTGGTGAAAATCTGGATCTTCTGTGGTACCCCAGCTGTAATTCTCCATGTTTCAGCTCCGTAAAACAGTACTGATTTTACCTTGGTGTTGAAGATGTAATTTTGGTGTTTTCTGTTATTGCCGTTGATTTCCAAACAGTCTTCAGCATTGCAAAGGCTTGTCGAGCTTTACTTATTCTTGATTTGATGTATTTATCTGTCCCACCAGTTTTATCGACGATGCTTCCTAAATAAGTAAATCTGTCTATTCCATTTAAAATCACATGGAGTTATCTGTCTTGGTGCACGACATTTTTCTATATCATCTCCTTCAATTGACACTTTTCCGCCTTTCCTTATCTTAACATTCCTTTTTTTTTCTTGATGTTGATTTTAGCCCTAGTTTTTTGTCTGTTTCATGGAGTCTGGTGGTTTTGTCTCTAATGTCTTTCAGAAGGTGTGATAGCAGAGCCAGATCATCTGCAAAATCTAGGTCTTCAAGCCTTCTTACAAAATTCCATTGTATACCTCTTGGTGTAGTGTCTAGTGCTTACTTTGTTACCCAGTCTAAAGCTATCAAGAATAGTGGTACGTATACTTGCTATTTGGTCAGTGCAGCTTCTGTTTGATCTGAAACCTGCTTGTTCGTCTCAAAGTACCATATCAATTGCATCTTTTATTTCTTTCATTGAGCATCTCGATTAAGTTTTCCATGAGTAATCTTTAAAAATAATTTTGAAAGAATTAAACTTAAAATTGCAACGCAGTGAAAAATGAATCGGTATCCGGAAACCATCGGTTTCATGTATATCAACGATAGATATTCTATGCACAGGATATTAGTACGGGTTATTTTAGACACAAATCCTTACAAACATTTGACAAAAATAAAAATCAATTGAGCAAAGGAGCAGTCCGTTTTTGCTGTTCTATGCGTCTACTTAAAATCAACTTTTTTTATAGTTATCAAACATTTCTTCTGTAATAAAATGATATAATATGTAAGATGAGTGTTGCGTTTATCATACGCTTATAAATAGATACCAATCGTGTACACTGATCATTATGGCAAACAGAAGCTGTCTCTGTAGTTTTATCTAGATGTACGACTATTATATTAAGTACTAACAATGGTAATTTTATTCATAAAAAAATTCTTAAAAACTGGATTTCAAAGTACTAAAATCATTTAGGCGTTAAATAATTTTAGAATACGGACGAACACTTGTATTATCTATAGATGAAAATAATATTCATGTATTATTTCAAAAATAAATGTTAACAATAATGTATCAATATAAAAGTTTAACGTTACTAATCAGTAATGTTAATACCCCAAGTCCCTGATAATAAGTGATATTTGGTCGATCGATCATGTAACATGAAATGCCATATGGATGTGTGTTTTTTCACCTCCATCCGCACGCATGTTTCATTGCGTTATCTGATATACTTATGGCTATTTTCATAATAATTCATTATATGAACTTTAACTTCTATCAGAATTACAATCACTGGGTAGTAATTCTGACTTTATAGCAAATAAGACATCGTGAAATCCAGCGATAAGTTTAAACCAAACCGCAACACCGATTAGAGGGTTACGGAGGACATAAAAGCCAAAATAGGCGTGAAAATTTTCAAATAGCCAATTTTAAATAATGAAATGGAAATTTTGAATAATGAAATAGACTGCTGCGACCCTTCATCTACTAATTTATACCATTCGAAAGGTTATTGATAGAGGAACAAAAGGTATATAATCAATATGTGCCACCAAGCCGATTAGAGGGGTTACGGAGGACAGAAAAGCCAAAATAGACGTCAAAATTTTGAAATAGCCAATTTTGAATAATGGAATGGACGGCTGCTACCCTTCATCCACTAATTACAGAGAAACCTTATAAACCATTCCAAGCTAATCAATAGAGGAACAAAAGGATTATAATCAGTATGTGCCGCAATGCCGATACTGGGGTAACGGAGGACCTAAAAGCCAAAATAGGCGTGAAAATTTTCAAATAGCCAATTTTGAATAATGGAATGGACTGCTGCGACCCTTCAACCATAATTACAGAGAAACCTTATACACCATTCGAAAGCTTTTTAATAGAGGAACAAAAGGTGTATAATCAATATGTTCGCAATGCTGATTAGAGGGGTTACGGAGGACCTAAAAGCCAAAATAGGCGTGAAAATTTTGAAATAGCCAATTTTGAAAAATGGAATGGACTGCTGCGACCCTTCATCCCGTAATTACAGTGAAACCTTATACACCATTCGAAAGCTTATTGGTAGAGAAACAAAAGGTATATAATCAATATGTGCCGCACTGCCGATTAGAGGGGTTACGGAGGACCTTAAAACCAAATAGGCGTCAAAATTTTGAAATAGCCAATTTTGAATAATGGAATGGACTGCTGCGACCCTGAATCGCCTAATTACAGAGAAACCTTAATCACCATTCGAAAGCTTATCAATAGAGAAACAAAACGTATATAATCAATATGTGCCACAATGCCGATTAGAGAGCTAAAGGAGGACCTAAAAGTCAAAATAGGACTGAAAATTTTGAAATAGCCAACTTTGAATAATGGAATGGATATTTTGAATAATGAAATGGACTGCTGCGACCCTTCATCCACTAATTACAGAGAAACCTTCTACACCATTCGAAAGGTTTTTGATAGCGGAACAAAAGGTATATAATCAATATGTGCCGCAATGACCATTAAAGGGGGTACGGAGGACTTAAAAGCCAAAATAGGCGTGAAAATTTTGAAATAGCCAACTTTGAATAAGGAATGGACTTGTGCGACCCTTCATCCCCTAATTACAGAGAAACCTTAAACACCATTCGAAAGCTTATCAATAGAAGAACAAAAGATATATAAGCAATATGTCCCGCAATGCCGATTAGAAGGGTTACAAAGGACCTAAAAGCCAAAATAGGCGTGAACATTTTCAAATAGCCAATTTTGAATAATGGAATGGATATTTTGAATAATGAAATGGACTGCTGCGACCCTTCATCCAATAATTACAGAGAAACCTTATACACCATTCAAAAGGTTGTCAATAGAGGAACAAAAGGTATGTAATCAATATATGCCGCAATGTCGAATAGAGATGTCACGGAGGACGTAAAAGTCAAAATAGGCTTGAAAATTTTGAAATAGCCATTTTGAATAATGGAATTGACTTGTGTGACCCTTCAACCCCTAATTACAGAGAAATCTTATCTACCATTGGAAAGCTTGTCAATAGAGGAACAAAAGATATATAATCAATATGTCCTGCAATGCCGATTAGAGGGGTTACGGAGGACCTAAATGCCAAAATAGGCGTGAACATTTTGAAATAGACTATTTTGAATAATGGAATGGACTGCTGCGACCCTTCATCCCCTAATTACAGAGAAACTTTAATCACCATTTGAAAGCTTATCAACAAATGGGTATATAATCAATATGTGCCACAATGTCGATTAGACGGGTAACGGATGACCTAAAAGCCAAAATAGGAGTCAAAATGTTGAAATAGCCAATTTTGAATAATGGAATGGACTGCTGGGACCCTTCAACCCCTAATTTACAGAGAAACCTTATAACAATTCGAAAGATTATCAATAGAGGAACACAAGATATATAATCAATATGTGCCGTAATGCCGATAAAATATGTTACGGAGGACGTAAAAGCCAAAATAAGACTGAAAATTTTGAAATAGACAATTTTGAATAATGGAATGGACTAATGCGATCCTTCATCCCCTAATTACAGAGAAACCTTATACACCATTCGAAAGCTTTAGATAGGGAACAAAAGGAATATACGTTTCGTCCCCGAGGGTATCACCAGCCCAGTAGTCAGCACTTCGATGTTGACATGAATATCAATTGTATGGTCATTTATATAAATTTCCTGTTACAAAACTTTAAATTTTCCGAAAAACTAAGGATTTTCTTATCCCAGGAATAGATAACCTTAGCCTTATTTGGCACAACCTTTTTGGAATTTTGAGTCCTCAATGTTCTTCAACTTTGTACTTGTTTGGCATTATAACTATTTTGATTTGAGCGTCACTGATGAGTCTTATGTAGACGAAACGCGCGTCTGGCGTATTAAATTATAATCCTGGTACTTTGATAACTTTATAGTCAATTTGTGCTACGATGTCTATCAGAGGGATTACTGAGAACCTAAATGCCAAAATACGCGTGAAAATTAAGAAATAACCAATTTTGAATAATGAAATGAACCTCTGCGACCCTTCAGTATTTGAACTAACAGTAATTTTAAATTTTGACCTGTAAACCTCAAAATTAATTCCTTACATCAACCATCTGGATAAGTTTTATTCGATCAAGCAAGACCAACTCGTGCTACTATCTGGATACCATTTTTATACGATCGCAAAATTTTTGCGGTCGTATGATGTTATGACGTTGCCAGCGTCAGCGCCGTCGTTGTCGTCGTCGTCGACGCCGTCGTCCGAAGACATTAGGTCCTCCGTAACCCTTCTAATCGGCTTTGCGGCACATATTGATTACATACCTTTTGTTTCTCTATCAATAAGCTTTCTAATGGTGTATAAGGTTTCACTGCAATTAGGAGATGAAGGGTCGCAGCAGTCCACTCCATTATTCAAAATTGTCATTTCAAGCTTTTCACGCCTATTTTGGCATTTAGGTCCTCCGTAACCACTCTAATCGGCTTTGCTGGACACATTGATTATATACCTTTTGTTTCTCTATCAATAAGCTTTCTAATGGTGTATAAGGTTTCACTGCAATTAGGAGATGAAGGGTCGCAGCAGTCCATTCCATTATTCAAAATCGGCTATTTCAAAATTTTCACGCCTGTTTTGGCATTTAGGTCCTACGTAACCCGTCTAATCGGCATTGTGACACATATCGATTATACACATTTTGTTCCTCTATCAATAGACTTTCCAATGGTGTATAAGGTTACTCTGTAATTAGGGGTTGAAGGGTCGCAGCAGTCCATCCCATTATTCAAAATTAACAATTCCAAAATTTTCACGCCTATTTTGACTTTTAGGTCCTCCGTAACCCCTCTAAACGGCATTGCGGCACATATTGATTATATACCTTTTGTTCATCTATTAATAAAGTTTCGAATGGTGTATACGGTTTCTGTGTAATTAGGGGTTGAAGGGTAGCAGCAGTCCTATCCATTATTCAAAACTGGCTATTTCAAAATTTTCACGCCGATTTTGGCATTTAGGTCCTCCGCAACCCCTCTAATCGGCGTTGCGACACATATTGATTATAAACCTTTTGTTCTTCTATCGATAAGCTTTCGAATGGTGTTTAAGTTTTCTCTGCAATAAGGGAATGGAGGGTCGCAGCAGTCAATTCCATAATTTAAAATTGGCTATTTCAAAATTTTCACACCTATTTTGGCATTTCGGTCATCCGTCACCCCTCTAATCGGCATTTCGGCACATATTGATTATATACCTCTTGTTCTTCTATTGATAAGCTTTCGAATGGTGTTTTAGTTTTCTCTGCAATTAGGGGATGAAGGGTCGCAGCAGTCAATTCCGTTATTCAAAATTGGCCATTTTCAAAATTTTCACGCCTATTTTGGCATTTAGGTCTTCCGTAACCCCTCTAATCGGCATTGCGGCACATATTGATTATATACCCTTTTTTCTCAATTGATAAGCTTTCGAATGGTGTATAAGGTTTCTCTCTGATTAGGGGATGAAGGGTCGCAGCAGTCCATTCCATTATTCAAAATTGGCTATTTCAAAATGTTCACGCCTATTTTGGCTTTTCTAATAGTTTGTAATTCAAACACACCTACTCTGTTATTATGACTCATCATTATCAAACTTAAGGTATTTCATTTGGCCCATTTTTTTTTTTTTTTTTTTTTGAGTAAGGTGCAATTTTAATGTTTGAAATAGAGGAAAAGTTTCAAAGTATTTTGTTTTATTACTGAACCTGATTTGTTATCTTTTTCAGTTACTATCATATGCAGGGAGAAGTCACAGCTATGATGTAATGCACCAAAACATGGAACAAAATCACACAGCAGACCTCTGTATAAGACTTGCCCTAAACCGAAGCCACCAACACCTAAACTTCATCAAATGTCTTCATCTTTTTTCTCTACAAAGCACACGTGCACGCTTTAAAAAGGACTTACTCCGAAAAGAATTCGCTTACTCACTCCACAGAAATGCTCACTGCCATCTTTACTTACAAATGAAATTAAAGCTTCAAGGAAATCTGAAGAAGATGACACATCAATTTTAAACGATTTTAAAACAGCAATCAAAACTCAAAAAAAAAGAAAACGAATTTCAATTTCATATCAGATAAAGACCGAATTATAGGCAAATCTATTCTTGATTTAATAAATGCCTCACCCCCTTGAGACGCAAAATCTGACACCCCGAGCGACACATTACATTTCGATGAAAAATGTACTTTAAAACCAATAAATTTTGACTAAAGCTGGCATTTGGATATTCTATGATAGAAATTCATTTCTATATAAATCATACGAGTAAAAAAATGGTCAAAAGACGTTTTTTATCCTGAAGTCTCAAAATCTGCAACACGGAAAACTCTAGAGATGTGTTTGTTAAAACGGAGCTCTGGAAACGTCTGATACTGCTTGTATAGATTATGGTTCGTTTCCTTCCGTGCAATACATTATTTGGTGCTAACAATTATCAAAAAGAAATGTTGATACTTTTACTTACCTTGATCGCTTTTTCTCCGCTTCAAAACCGCATCCCTGTGTCAAACATAGCCAACACCCCGCATGTAGCGTTCTACACGGTGATTATGAGCTTGGTATTTATCCTTCGATATATCTTAGATTGTATAATATTATAACATACTGGATTAAACTATTATCAACGAATAATTGTATTTTTAAAAATTGTTATCTAGAACAGGTATGGAATCAAATGTTATAACAGAAACAGTTGGATTCATCAACTGAAGTATTTATTTTTTAACGATCGCGACTTCTGGTATAACTAATACAATTTAGTTGTATTTACAGTCTTTTGTATTTTATCAAAACTAGAATATTTGATCAAGCTAAATAATATTTGAATCAATTACTGAACAGCTCGCCAAATTTTTTTTTATATAAATACTGTGCAAGTTATGTTTGTTTACAATTTTACATTACTCAGAGGCGGATTTAGGGGGCCAGGCTGCCCCCTTTGTGGGAAAATTTGGTTGATTATTTAGGGACCACTGAAGCATGGCAGGAGCGGGCCCCCTCTTATCGCAGTCAGTGGGCCCCCCTTTATGAAAATTTCTGAATCCGCCACTGTAACATACATGTGAATTTTAGAGAGTATCTGACGAGAATAAGATTGTCTTCACATAATTTATTTGTTGAAACAGGCTGTAACCACAGTGTTAATATATCAGAAAGAAAATGCACTCTGTACTTTAAATACAATAGAAGACAAATTTCATTCATTTTACAGTGTAATTGTTATACTGCAATAAGGAGTCAGTAGAAAAAGTAATGTGTGAGTTTTTAAAAATGAAATAGATATAAAAGAAGCATTTATTATTTGAGATATATATGTGGTAGACATTTCATACATAAAATGAGCCGAAAGGGTACAAAAACTAACGTATTCTATAGTGTATGAAAATTGTACATCAAAATTCTGTGTTGCACAGGAAAATATGGGAAACCTTACTAGTTTTCACAAAACATTGAAAAACGAAATTTGCAAATATTTTGAATTTGTTAACTTCTATGTACTATTTGCCCAAATGATTTTAACAAAGAACAGGTTCTTGTTTTAGAAGTTTATGAAGTGTTTAATAAGGCTACCATTATTAGATACAGAAGGCTGGATGTGGGTCCGGGTAAAGGACTGACTTCCCCCTTTCTTCCATTTTTTTTCAAATAAGATAAAATCAAAGGAAATTAGATTCAATCCACATTTCCATGTAAAACCATCTACATCAACCTTCAAGATTTCTAGATAATAGGCAATACTAATAATATTAAGCATAAAATATCATAACTTGAAGCAAAAGCGTGTCTTGTTTTGAAGATTTTGGGTTGCTTTGTTTTATTCATGAATCAAAACAGAATTGATGAGATATATATTATTTAAATATAATTAATCACATAACATTTATTTTATTTTATTTTAAATGTAATAATAACGATATTTATCATGTACTGAGAGTAAATAACTTATAATTTTTACAGTATGATAATAGCATTAAATTTACGTGAATTCCATATTTTCCGATCAGGCCTTGCGGTCATAAAAATTTCGAGCACGATTATCGTACTCAGACTCAGAAATCAACCAATCAAAATACTGGATTTGGTGTTTCGAGCACAAATTTTGTACTCCGAGCACTGAGTAAAGTTTTATGACCGAGGGCCCTGGTGTTTAGCGGGCTGATATGAAAAATTTATCACATGCTTCCGACTATTATCACATGCCTTTCCGTTACGTTATCGCATGGCATTCCGGCGTTACTCGGCAAATTCCGGAAAATACACCTCAATGGTACGTTTTCAGTGAAAAACATTACAAGGTAGGGTACAAAACAGTTATTAGGAAACAGGAAAATATATTGTGAAAAATGCAAAAAAAAACAAATGATACAATAAATGCATTTTTCAAAGTTTCCAGTATAATTTAGAAAGTTACTTTACAAATGTTCACTTTTCCAAACAGTGTCCATTATGTTTTGTTGATTTTTTTTATCGTCAATATAAAAATATATTATAATGTTGTTTTTCTCCTCTGCTGAGGCGTATGATAGAAAGATTTCATATCGGATGCCATTTGGTTTCCGACGTCCGTAAACTTTTCACTTTTTGAATTTCTACTTGAGAACCACTTAAAAGTATCAATATATTAAACTGTTATTTTTCTCCATTGTTGAAGCATATGATAAAAAGATTATAACATGTCATTTTTCATATCAGATGTATTATCAGCCCTCGGTCAATATCAGCCTTCGGCTCTTGGGCTGATATTGAACCTTGGGCTGATAATACATTTGATATGAAAAATGCCATGTAATAATCTGATATTATCATATACTTAGAGTAAATAACTTATAAGTTTTACAGTATGATAATAGCATTAAATTTACGTGAATTCCATATTTTCCGAAGTGGTGCTTAGCGGGCTGATATGATAAATTTATCAACTGCTTCCGGCTATTATCACATGTCTTTCCGTAACGTTATCGCATGGCATTCCGAGGTTACTTGGCAAATTCCGAAAAATACACCTCAATGGTATGTTTTCAGTGAAAAACATAACAAAGTAGGGTACAAAACAAATATTAGGAGAAACAGGAAAATATATTATGTAAAATGCAAAACAAATGATACAATAAATGCATTTTTCAAAGTTTCCAGCATAATTTAGCAAGTTACATGTAATTTACAAATGTTGACTTTTCCAAACAGTGTTCATTATGTTTTGTTGATTTTTTTTATCGTCAATATAAAAATATATTATACTGTTGTTTTTCTCCTCTGTTGAGGCATATGATAGAAAATTTTCATATCGGATGTAAGAACCACTTAAAAGGATCAATATAGTAAACTGTTATTTTTCTCCATTGTTGAAGCATATGATAATGTCATTTTTCATATCAGATGTATTATCAGCCCTCGGTCAATATCAGCCCTCGAGCTTTCGGCTCTTGAGCTGATATTACATATGATATGAAAAATGCCATGTAATAATCTGATATTATCAAGTTACACATTTAAAAAAAAAATAGTTATAAAACATCAGTTGTGACAAATTTACAGCTATAAAATCCATGTTGTTCATGGCACTGCTGTCATAGTCAAAAAATAAGGAAAAAAAATATGTGCATACTAAATTGATGCATGCCTATATTTGTGTTGATTTATTTCTATATCTTAATTCTTTTTTGTGATAACGTTGCTGTCTTGTTGCTGTATACATCTACTTTCATTCATATGCCAGGATGATTGATTTATTGATTGTTGTTTGGTGTATATCCAGAGGCAAATATTTCATGTATGTTCAGGACATGTACAAAACATAAAATTATACAATAGGAAGGTCCTGTAATTGGGATCGACTGGTATGAAGGAGGGAATTTGAATTTTGAATTCAATTATAATAATTTCTTTTTCTATCTTTTGAGGTTTTCTTTTGTATGAGTAGATAAATTATTTAAACTGTATTCTTACTTTTCCATAACACTTTTCATTAAGTTCCTTAAAGGGGCATTAGCTACGAGTTAGACACAAATTGAAATAGGACTATTTTTGTTTCAAGCATTAATAAAAGCGGAATTTTGAAATATTGTTTCGTTATAAGCAGATAGGTTGGCCCAAATTTGTCAAAATAAGCCCCACAACATCACTGTTGTATTATTCACTTGCAAGTGAATAATTCGACCTCATGTGAATCCGTATTCATCCGAACTTCATTTAATTGAACCCCTTAGCTGGAGATGGACTACGCATGTAATAGGCGTGCTCAGCTATTAAAAGGAAAAGAGTGTCAACATTGAAAGTGAAACAAGAGTGAAACATTTCGTTGACTGATTCGATCCACAACAATAATTCATATACAGGTAAAAACGATGATTAACATATTTCTAAACCTATAACATGAAATCAAACAGACCTAGAAAATCCAAGTGGACGTGGTCGCTATCTATTAATATTTACATTTATGTTCATTATTCGGAGGTCATTTCGGTAGTTAAGTAGATGGCGTCTAGACTAAAAAACACACGAAATGCCGATATATATTATCGAGTCCATGCATTTTTAATTGTTTATTTTAGACTTTTTATAATTTGGATATACGTTTGAGTATGTTATTCATCAAGTATGAGAATTTGAGTCAAATACGTGAACATGAATTTGACAGCTAATGCCCCTTTAACTCAAGTGTACAGAATATTCTGCACTGTACCTCAAACAATTTTCTATAAACCAAGGAAATTAACCCTTAACAGGTACCTAAAAAGACAATATTTCATGAATTTCGGTTTCGAGCTAGTCTTTGTCGTATTTGTGCAAATAAATATAAATATGAAGTTATTATCTGATCAAATGACAACAATGGATCGTGACTAATGCAACCATCGTCAGTGTAAATTTTGCATGTACAGAAATTCAAAGTATAAATGCGTGATGTTGTAAACAGTAAATCCCATCGAGTTAACTGTCTAACGTTACGGCGCTTTTGTGGTTCTTTTGTTGCTGAACCATGTTGACTTTGACCAACTGGCGTTCTGTCAATTCTTTACACATTTAAAGCTCAAGAGCGCTACAAAGGCAATTACTACCAAGTCAATGTGTTTGTGATTTATACTAGTTTTCATTCTCATATAAAAGAATTAAACCATGTACAGAGGACAGGAAATTATATTGATCAAATTCAGAAAAAATTTTACACTATTTCAGTATCATAAGGAGAAGTGATAGGTACATGTAGAAGCGGTGAGACTTAAAAGAGTAGTGCTCGTTCGCTCATTGCGTTAGAATGTTCAGTTTTTATCTTACCATTTGTATCCTATTAATTTAATTTGTTTTAGTAGTGTTCAAATCCATTTTTTGTATATTGTTCAAATCCTATTTTATGTCATGTCTGAGAATACCATTACAGTAAAAGTTGTCTCACTGTATGTCATAAATTGTCATTTATAGTTACACAATTAAATGTTTCCACTTGCCAGAAACTACCTTCTGAATAGCATGGCTGAACATTAAAGAAGAAAAAAATAAAAACAAAATCAAATTTATAAATCCTTGGTCGTAAAAACCCAGAGTGGTCGCATTCTTGCGAAATTGAGTTCAAAGGTCAAACCTCAAATATATCACAAATTCAAACATGAAGAAAAAAGAAGGAATTTTCTGAGATATATTAAGTAGAATGCTACAAAAACGATTTTATAACAAGCATATACTGCAAAGGCCGACAAAACGACTAGCTTTGCTATTTGCATATTACAAAATGGCGTCAATGATGAATCTTCTGAATTTTGTCCATTTATGACAAAGAAAATGTAGATGTGGCCTTGACCTTTTCACATCCATTAACTTTTACATTGCTGATCATTTTTCACCGCAGCATATTACAGAATTATTTTCCAAATTGTAAAACAGAAGTTTTTCTATATGTTTCAGTTATTTTGCTTCATTTATGAAAATAAAATTCAAACACTGAAACCGTGTTTTTCCATTTTGCATACACAGGATGTGTATTTTGGAAAATTAGTATGTGGTAATGGAATCACAAATATCATATACTTAAAGTCAAAAGATCAGTTATAACCAAAAGAACATATAGTATCAACCGAGGCGAAAGCGAGGTTTAAAAAAAAGTCATAGGTGTAACTTGTTTTGTTGGTTCAGTGTAAAACAAAATTAGTTTTATTCCATGAACATTCTCTTTGTGGGATTATCATGGTAAAAGTGTGTAATCTCATTATTTTTTTTTTTAGTGATTGATAATAATGTTAATTTGCTAATGTTGTAACTTGACAATTGGCCAAGACCCTTATATAATTTGTCTTTGAAGAGCTACAATCATGCTCTGGTCTTCAAATAGGGATAAACAGTAAAAAGCGCTTCACACTGGAAAAATATATACAAGAATCTTAGTTACACGTAAATCTCTTCGTCATTGTTTGTGAATCCAGTAAGCGTATTAGCACGTTTCACCACCTTGACACGGACAAAGTTCGGTACAGGACAGATTTACAGGTTCAAAATAAATCTTGCAAGTAATCTGAAGACATTGCAGGGAGGAATCTACGACCATATATATTGCTGTTTATTGTCCCTGTTTGAATAAACTCATCATAGTATTCGGATTAAAAAATTTGTACGTCAGACGCGCGTTTTGTTTACAATAGACTCATCATTGATGCTCAAATAAAAAAAAAGTTAAAAAGGCATAATAAAGAACGGAGTTGAAGAGCAATGAGGACCCAAAATTCTGATAGGTTTTCCCAAATACAGCTAAGATAATCTATGATACCACAGTTCCTGGCTGTTTTTCAGTGACGGAATTCAAAGAAATGCACATAAAGAATGGAACATCTGTAACTGGAGACTTTTTACCTATTCGACCCTTCTTGTTTTTCCTTCCAATCTCTTTGTCACCAAACATGACATTCAGGATCATTCGGTATTTGCCTCTTCGTGTGTCCTGACTTAATACTGAAAGTCAGTGACCTATGCTGAAGAGAACTTCTTCACAACAATCGGGTCAAATAAATTACCCGCTAGAAAAAGTTTAAGCTCATGCGAAGTCAACCCAGGAAACTGGGCGTGCTGACGCTCAAAAGAATTTTACAGTCTGGTATAGATCGACCATCTATTACCTGAATTTCATTTTGGCTAAAATTTACACTAGTTCGTAGGTCTCTTTTGACCGATTTACTAGTAATAGAAAGTTTGATGTCGTATCTATCAAAGACAGCAACAACTGTACCAGCATTGGTAATGCATGATATCTGATTTTGAATGAAATGTAGTACCCGAAAGTGTTAACATTGAACAATTGTACTAAGGCCATTTCGTTCCTTGTAAGTTCGGTAGCGGATCGAGCATACGGTGCCAACTGATGCTGAGATACAGTTTCTGCCTCTATTTTATAACAAAGATCGGCCTTACATGTTTCAACATGGTACCGTCCTCGTGGAAAAGAGAGGTAGAAATAGATCCAATTGAGAGTGATAGAACCTTCTCTATCGTAATGTCTTTACGAAACCCACCAGTAACTAGGGCACGACGGATTATTTCTTCTGGACTACTATGAACATTTAGTATCTCTCCTGACCTGCACTTGATTTTAAACTTTCGAAGGTTTTGATTTTTGATCTAGGTATTGGGCCATACAATTCACAGTTGTCACCTTCTTCCAACGCAATATTGACAAACGATTTGACAATTTGTATACCATTATCAAATGCTTTTGTCATTGAGGATCCAATTTCCTTATGCGCGTGCATTCCACTTGAGATGAAACTTTACATCAAAAGGATTTGGCAGTCGCTGGTGAGCATGGTCTATAATAAGTTTGACATGCTCTTCATCTCGTCGTAAGGCAGTTGGTCTAGTTTCATCATAAGAGAATTTTTCTGGAGCAGTAAATTAAGTTTTAATCTCATTTCTTTATTAAACTCTGCAAGCATCCATGCTTCAATTATATTTTTCCCGACCGCTCGAATGCATATTGATTGCTCTTGTGACGAACATTGACACACAATCCATTTTTCCAACTTAACCTTATTCGTTCTCCTTTTTGGATAGTAGGAGTAAACTTTACAGGACTATCAGAACTTGCCATTATCCGGAAAAAAATCTTATCCAAAGGATTTGGTTAACCATTATAAAAAGTAAAAATTTAAGCAACAAAACTACACAATATGTGATCAAAGCACACTTAAAAAAAACTCAAAAATATGTAATGATTCACAGATTATGTACAAAATCACATCAAAAACTATCAAATTTATTGTGAACAAAACGGCCTAATAATTGAACTTGATAAACGTTACTATAAAAAATGAATGTGAATGACGGATATGAAATTTCCGTAACTAAAAACAATTATAAGTGGTTAGTAGATATAAGAAGATGTGGTATGAGTGCCAATGAGACAACTCTCCATCTAAGTCACAATTTGTAAAAGTAAACCATTATAGGTCAAAGTACGGTCTTCAACACGGAGCCTTGGCTCACACCGAACAGCAAGCTATAAAGGGCCCCAAAATGACTAGTGTAAAACAATTCAAACGGGAAAACCAACGGTCTAATCTATATAAAAAACGAGAAACGAGAAACACTTATGAACCACATCAACAAACGACAACTTCTGGTGTTTTATTTCTTGATTTTTAACAAAACTATTTGCAGTTTGTCCATCAAAATTTGCATGCAGTATCTCAATAATGTATTCTTTCCACTTAAATATAAAATAATGTTTTTGAATCATATGTTTTCTCGTTTTAAATGAAAAATGTGTTAAATTCCAGCTAAAAACCTGCCAAGTTTTAAAATTTTATTCGGGAATGGTTTATTATTTATGTCTTCATCATTCCAATGACCCTTGTTGATATGTGCATCGAAAATGTTTACGAACAGAGCCTAAAATTGAATAAACCATTCATTTTTTAAATTTTAAAGTGACTACCAAAAACTATGAATTGAGGGATACCCCATAAACAGGCTAAAATACAAAAATGTGACCAAAAAGTGGTCCTCAACATGCGTTTTACGTATGTTTTATACCATACGTTAAACACCTGGTTTACGCATGAAAAACGGGTATGCAATTTTTGCTGTGTAATGTTTAAATTTCATGAATATCTGACTAGAATTGTACACATAAGAGCGCTTACAACAACTGACGGACAAACGCTTAATATTTGTATGTTTCCCGCAACTCATCGTGCGGGGGACAATTATTATCCGGATCATTACTTGTGTCTATCATAAACAATTAAATTACTATATTATTACAAAATTATTGGCAAAACACATGTACTTATTTTTTAGCAGTTATTACTCCCATGCACAATAAATTTTACCTTAACAAACAGCTTCAACTTAGACTAACTGACTAAGTTCTATGTACAAAATAGCAAAACTATGACCAATCAGTTTATTGGCAAATTTAATCCATTTTGGTAATATCTTATTTGCATGGCTCGGTATTTTCACGTCCCGCCATTGCGTCATTGTGCTATGGTCATTTTTTTATTCTTGTCTTTCAATTTTGCTCTAGTGCTTTGTTTTTAGAGTGTATAAATGCCATTTTGTTTTTCTTTGTTGACATAATTGTTTATTTTTATAATGATTAAGATTATAATGTAATGTTGACTACTGTACACCAATTTTTGGCATTTTTGCCTATTATGACTGTTTGTTTTGCTCATACATTGTTGTCAATATAATTGAATGTTATGCGACTGTCATTCAAATGAGGTTTAGCTATTGTCCAGCGGATATAAGAATAATTGATCACTTTATGGTAAAAGCATGAAACACTTGACATAATGAAAGATTAAGTAGTATAAAGAAAATTCAGATATGGAGCAACGAAAAAAAATCCAAAATGGCCGACAAATTAAAGATGGCCGACATAAGGTACTGGGAATACAACATCATACACTTGATGAAGTCTAACAATATGCAAGAGTTTAGTAGATATCACAAATTAAGGAAATACATTTAAGATATGCCAATTATTATTTTTTCAACTTTATAAATACATAATTAATCAAAATGGCGTCCAAATTCAAAATGGTACCGTCAAAAATGTCAATAGTTTAAAGGTATTTATATATATACACTATCAATGTGGTATAGAAAGATAACAAATTTGTGAAACTGATCATGTGATGTAGACACAGGCCTACAATGAATTAACTATACCAGGGGATATAGATCATGTGTTCAAAATGGCGGCAAAATTCAAAATGGCGCCGTCAAAAATGTCAAAATTTGACTTTTTTTGTAAAATGTGGAATAAAATGATACATAAATAATGAAACATTTATTTGGATACAAATGCAAACCAACATATTATTTTTTTGTAAGAGGTGACATAAACTATGAAATAAAAATGGCCGATACAATTCAAAATGGCGTCTATGACAAGGTCTAAGTTTTGCGTCTATGACAAGGTCTAAGTTTTCAGTTATAGTGAATGTTTACATGACTTCAAAAAATCTACCAACGAAAAATATGTATTAAGCACTACAAAGATACAAGACAAGTATTTCTTTTTTTTTTTCAAAATGGGAGCGAAAATAAAAATGGTGCCTCAAAAGTTACTTTCTGGCATAACAACTTTATAGATTATATTCAAATTATTGATAATCAAAATAACTAAAGATTCAAATGCAAGACAATCAAAATTTAGCACAATCTCAATCAGTTTCTCTCTCACAGTCTGGTGAGTGGGAAGATAATGCTGTGCATTTCAATACTGCTTTCAATCATTTGCATGCCCCTCGACATCATTTCGTACAGCCACAGTGGATTAAATCTTGACATGATATTGTAGCTTCTGTGAGCACTGACCACGCACCCACATACCATCAAGTTTTTGCCAACCAGATGAATCTGGTGATGTCATACGAGGATTTGCGACTGAAAAATTAAAGCAAATGACACTAACTTGGTAAGCTGCACGTTTCCTGTGTTGTAGCAGTTTCCGTCAACGAATGTTCTGTGCATTTCTGGATTTGTTTTTGGTAAATGAAGCATATCACGCAAATGAATTGGCAATCATCTTAAATAGTTGGTGTGATCCACAGCAAAGAACCAAGGGATGATCTTCGCGAGATCTTCTAGATATAACAAGAAGCTACACGTCTCACGTATAAACCTTACAAATACCAATACTGTCAATTCAAATTGCAGGGTTACATACCATAATTTAAAATGATGAGATTCTTTAGATCTTTCCCAACCCGACTTTTCGAATTCTAAGATTACCTCATCATCATACAAAGAATATGTGTACTGGCAGTAAGTGTTTGACAATAAAAGGTAAAGTGTACAGGCTGTAACTTGGTATACTCTACGTGATTTTGTAAAATGAGAATTCGAAGCCTTCAAGAATGAATCTACTCTATCGGGTGATGTAACCTGGGCATTTACTAAACCACTAGTCCATCCACTATCTTCAAGCCAACTACCAAGTGCTTTGAACGAAGCCATTTCTATGTGTAGGCCACTGAACATCATGACAAAGTTTTCCTCATCATACATCCGAGGCCTGTTCCATTGTATTAGTTTTGCTACTATGAAAAGTGGTTTGTAAAAAGCAACAATGGGCGTTTGACCTCGATTTAGCTTTCTTACTGCTCTACGAATAATGTTCAATGAATGTTGTTTCATTGCAACATATTTAGCTTGCTAGTGAAACAGAGGTAGAAGGGCAGACATTGCTGGTAGTTTATTCCCATCTGGCAACGATAAAGCATGATAGGTGGACCATGAAATGGTTGACCTAACTTCAGCCTTAACACTTGAATTTCCGCTGATGTTTGAGTCATTTGAGTTCCCCTTTTAATGCAGATGGGAATGAAGACCACATCTTCCTATATCTATATATCAATTGTTCTCCTTCCACTAATGGTATTTCTGGTTCGCTGAATCTCAATACAGCTGGTGGAAGATTCGAATCGAATACCTCTTTGGCAAAAGAGAGACTGGGTTTGACTGACAATTAAATTTGCTTCAGAATGGTCAAACGTTGCAAAGCTATTTGAACATCCATCGATATATGTTGGAATAATGATATACTGGTATCATGAAATAAATCGTTTAATGATATACTGCTTGGATTGTGGTCAATGTTGTCTGTAGCAGACGAAGTGAATATATTTTGTAATAGATGGGAAGGGCAAAACAATACCTTCCTGGATATAACGACAATAAGCATCAGTGGCCATCGAAGTAGAAATGTCTAACACTCTGTCGTAGGAAACAGATAGTCCAAGTTTGAAGAAAGTGTCTACTAGATCACGTTTTCTAGTCTTACAGTGGCTCATGATTCCCAAATAAGCACAGAGGGTTCATGATCTTTCATGTGACGGTTGGATTCGTCCCGAAGGTATATTACCAGCCTAGTAGTCAGCACTTTTGTGCTGACACAAAATATCACTGATATATTTATATTTTGTTATATTTAGCCGTTCATAGGAGGAAAAAAATAATTTAAAAAAATTTGCTTTTACCGAGATATAGATTACCTTGTCCGTATTTGACATAACTTTTCAGAAATTCGGTTCATAAAGCTATTTCAGTTTTTTTTTATTAAATTTGGCTTTTTATTGTTATTATTCGAGTGCCAATAATGAGTTCATGAGAACGAAGCGCGCATCACCCTTATCAAATTATAAGTCTGCTATCTTTGATGTGTTTTTACCACCACTAGGTCAAAGCCACTGCTAGTGAACATTTCGTCACCGAGATTATCACCATTAAAGTAGTTTCTTTCCTGTCATGACTTTATGTTGATCATGTAAAATTATTAAAGTAGATAACATGTACAACGAACAGTAACTCCACAAGATGTTGATGTAAACTATGATTTGACATTATACGACATTTGCTGCATATTTTGGGCACAAAATTCAAAACGTTTTATATATTTTTGCTTCCCAAATTATTGGAAGATCACATGATAAGGACTATTCAAGACACAGATGTCCTGCACATTGTAAACGGATTCATACGTTTTTATATTTTTTTTAACTAAAACGGGTACACTGATTGTGAACTATTAGCCAATATGGATCGTCTGCCTGTAATATAGGATTATAATGATGAATTTGGATTGACAGTTTTCGGGTTACATATTTTGTAATTGTAATCAAAATTCGGTTTTTCCTAAACGTTAAGGTACTTCACATTTTCAATCCTTAGTTCTAGAACATGTCCAGGGTTTTTACAGAAACAAGCGTTATGCAATCAGTTGTGACCTCAAAAAATTATTTTGGAGAGGTGTTTCCATGTCAAATTCTTGCGATATAAATTTTTCATAATTTTCAAAAATCATTTTATTAAAATTTATTTCGTCAACTGAAAAATTGAATGGCGATCACTGGATTTCTTTTTAAAACACATTCATGGTATATATAATAAGGGGGTATTTTTTTATTTTGCTTTTGCGTCTAATTCCTCAAAGGAGTCGGGTTTAGGTGGTTTGTGTGGTCTGGTGTACCGTGTAATACTATTGATTAATCCATTTATCTTTTGTGTGTATTATCGTAAGCACAAAAAGGTGTCGTGCACCAGGACAGACAACTCCATGTGATTTTGAATGGAATAAACGATATCTTCACAGAAAAAATGCATTAAAAGATAATGTTTTCAATACCAAATATAACTTTAGTTAGAAACGTGTCATTTCTTCAATGAAAAAAAAAAATATTTACTTTTTCAAAATGTCAAAATGTTATTTTTAAGAATACCTAAAAAACGCTCTGACATGAGACTGTTCCAACTCGCCTTATATTTACAGCCGGTCTGGCCATGTTATTACTGGGGATATCAACATAATTTAACATGAACATCTCCGAAAGATGATATCTCATTGTTCTAAGTTCAGAGAACCCCAACACATCAATTGGAACCATAACTTCAAAATAATTATGGAATCCATTAAGGACTGTGCCAGAGCATGGGCTAAACGGGAAGAAGTTAAACTGGACACTTTGTCAGAATGGGTCAAACAATCAGGTCTCTGATAAAACGTCGAATTCATAAGTTGAAAAACTGTGTGAATGATCGACCAAAGTCTGTTTTCAGATACAAAAAAGCTGTGAAATGTCTATCATCTCTTCACGATAAATATGTTGTTGTTCCTACGGACAAAACTTCAAATAATATTGTCTCTGTATGTAAATCGTACTACTACGAGTGTCTTGTATAAGAATTAGGAATAAATGAGCACTCAGATAATCCCACATACAAAAACATATCATTTGACAAGGATGAGAGATTTTTGCGAATCATAAATCCTTCATGGCTTCAATGAACATTGCATTGAACAGCAAATCTGAGGACTTACCTTGTTTGCCAACCAGATAAGATATATACAAGTATTCAATATAGGAGCATTTTAATTAACATGAAGATGGTTTAAGACATATTTTTCGCTGGTTTCAACGTTACATAGAGCCTGCTATCGGCGTTCAATTTACAGTGTTAGCCTGTCACTTACAGTTAAACATCATTTAGTACTTCACATTGAGTTTTTCTGTAATATTTGGTTTCTAAATGGTAAGCGCTCATCATAAGAAACGTTTAATGTGTGAATTACAGTCGGACAGACGACGAACTTGATAGAAAAAGATATCATATGGATTTTGGTTGAAAAATTTGAAAATGATCAAGTTTATTAAATTGAAATATATAAACAAGAAATAGTCGTATACGTAATTTTAAAACGTTCAGAGTGCAAGAAAAGGAAATTGATAGTATATGTCGTTGTACTGAAGTAGTTCGGATATCCTGGTGAAGATGGGTCAACTTTTTTTTTATAAATATAGTTCTTCAAGGATATTGTTGCCGAATAACCAACAGGAAAATGAACAATATCTTTTGTCTAATATTAGATATATTAGACACATTGAAGGACGTTTTGTCATTGTTTTTTCCTCATTTTCTCATCCAAACGGAAGTATGTTAACTGAAGATTTTAAATCTGTCCAAATTGAGGCCAGAAAAGATGGAAAAAGGAAAACAATGTAATAAATATCTTGATTCAATCCATTTGGCTGAATATTGATATCAAAAGATGTGGAAAGCCATTTATTTATGACAATTACTTCAATACGGGTATAATTTTGATAAATGATCTAATCTCAGATGGAAAAAACATACTGACATTTGAACGGAGACAGTTAATATAAAAATAAGAGATGTGGTATGATTGCCAATGATACAACTATCCTCAAAGTTCAAATGAAGTGGATGTAAGACATTATAGGCAACTCTCCGGCCTTCAATAATGAGAAAAAATCATACCGTATAGTCGGCTATAAAAGGCCTCGAAATGAAAAATATGAAACAATTCAAAAGAGAAAACTAACGGCCTAATTTATAACAAGTATTTACGAAAAACAAATACGACAGACATGAACCAACGATAACCAGTGAATCACATTCTCCTGACTTGGGACAGGCACATACAGAATGTAGCGGGGTAAAACATGTCTGAAGTCGCTTAACCTCCCCTTTACCAGGGACAGTAGTGTAACAGCACAACACAAGAACAACCTATGCAAAAAAATAAACGAAAACCAAATATGAGAAACAGCAAGTGCAATCCCAGGTAGCTGGAAAAAATCATTTCAGAGCACGGCAGATTAGATATTATTGAAAATGATAATAAAAAAAAATTCAAAAATGATAAAAAAAAAAAAAAAAAACATGGAAATAAATCGATTGTTTCAAGAAAATATTAAAGAAATTTCTTTTCCGCTCATAATAATTCTGCTTTTGCTCTTATCATAATGCTCTCTTGAAACAATGGTTGTTATTACAGCCATTGTTTTCATTTTGTATTAATACCTGATCAAGTTCAAGCTTTTTTGCTAACAAAATGAGTTATGCTCCGTAAGCAAGTAGGTGCACACATATCCGGTATGAAACAAGTAGAAACTATATAACTTGAGTGTTTTTATTTAATAATTATTTGATAGCAATTGATGTTAACATAGGTGACAGTAAATAATGATGCAAAATATCTAGGCATTGTTCCATGTGGTTGCTTCTGTTTATGCAGGTAAATAACAGTACATTTTAAAGCTTAAAAATCAATATTTATATAATGTACTAAAAATACTAAATGAATTTAATGCCCCGTGGTGTTGGTCATTGTGTTTCAAACATTGTACATAACAAACATGATAGTAGATACAGGTGCTGGGAGTGGTTGGCTTGTCAATGTAATTCCTTTTCAAAGACATGTAAAAGTTCGTGAAAATAAATGTTTGATTATAATCATCTGGTCATCCTTTAAACAAACATCATTCCTATCATAGGAATAAAAGTAGGGTTTTTTTCATAGAAAGGGTAATAGGTTCGCAATACGTTTTCACAAATATAGAGTCATATTTTGTATAACAAAAATATGATATGCTGGTCGTAAATGAATGCTTAATTCAATTCCTTAATTTTTGTAGAATCGTGGCCAAAAGGAAAATATACTTTAGTAAAACCTAAATCAGGCTGTCCATCCGGATGGGTCGAATGATGGCGATTTCAGGACAACGAAGATTATAATAACCAAAACTAGGTTACCAGTGGTCACCATTTTTACGGTAATCATATATTAATTGAAAATATCGATGTACTAGAAAACAACTTTTTCGTAAACCTGAAATTACAATATGAAACATGACTTGAAAATAAAAAATGATACTTTACTTGATTTTGACAGAATTGGAAATATTTGTTCCGTGTATGTCCACTTATTTTAGACATTACTCTTTCAATTGAATTTGACTTCCATCATTATTTTACTTATATTTTGATTTTGATATTTAATTTGCTGGACACAAAAACTAAGCTGAACTGCTTACAGATTGCAAGTGCTGTAATGAGATCTCGTAGGAATAAATCAATGTAATAAACAATTTTCCGACATTCCTCTGTTTAGCAAATTGTTTTTCTTTCTGATGATCATTTTGAGGTTCAGTTGATCATGGGAACACAAAAGCATATTACTGTACAAAGATTCGTGAGGAGAAGATTACAGATTCGACAAAATGGAAATTAGTGTTATGGCCAAAAGGAACTTACTGTGTCCTTCGAAAAGGAGGATCATGTCCCTTAGGTTTGTCAGTCAGTTTTAGGGTTTTTGGCGAGGGGGATGGATTCATGCAGTGATAATTCCTCTTTTTGAAATTTATCTAATGTGTATAGACTCAACAATATTCCCTTTTAAAAGAGACATTTCAGAACCAATTTCCCCGGAATTCATTTCACAAAATGACCGTTTTATCAAAATGATTTTCAATTTTTTCTTAGATTAACAGTATCAAAGGACCACGCAAGTATATACTTTGACTGCCTCTAACACTATTACTGCTTATTTCTGAAATTGTGACAAAATGACAAAATTGCATTAAGATAACTAAATCTAAATATTTTTTACCATTTTTGGTAACTTTTATGTATTTATCCAATGTTTACGAACATAATGTAACGCTAAAGCACGTTAATATTTCTGAACTTTATTTAGGTTACAGACACGAACTCCCCTTGCGGAAGAGGTTGGGTCCTACCACTTAGCCACTTACCACGTGTCGGGGTCAAATTTCCACAACCTGGGGTTCCCCGGGATTGTATAATCAAAATACATAATTTAAATTACAATAAACTTGTATACTGTATATTTAGTTGTTTCGTTATATTAAATTTTCTTTACTTCACGAAAGAAAACTGGCATAACATCAAGCAAAGATTATGCACTTATCTTTATTTTTCTTCTCCCTCGCTCTCATTTTACAAATAATTTTAAAAATCTATCTGATACCTATAAAAAAGAAAAGGGAGGTTTCATGCGAAAGTCATACAAGTGAGAGGTTTAGCTAGCGATAAAACCAGGTTTAATCCACTATTTTCTACATCAGGAAATGCCTGTACCAAGTCAGAAATATGACAGTTGTTTTCCATTCGTTTGATGTGTTTGAGCTTTTGATTTTGCCATTTGATAAGGGACTTTCCGATTTGAATTTTCCTTGGAGTTCGGTATTTAATTTTATTTTACTTTTTTTCAAATAACATAAAAAAAACACACATAATTCGATGTTCACAATCAGTGTTTATAATCTAATTCTTTTCTTTTTAACAATATTTAGGATTTGCAAACGGACATGTTCATTGGGATGATGAAGATTCTGGTAAAATAAAATGATCTTGGAGGAACCTTGCCGGATGGAAAGTATGATGATGGAAACACAGAGATATAGTACTGCTGCAGGTAAACTGTCTAGCATGTGACAATAATAAGCTACAAGTTATAATTTGTCAACGAAGCTGCAAGTTAACTTCAATTTAGTCAAATAAGCTACAAATTAACTTATAATTAGTCAACGAAGCTGCAGTTTAACTTTTACTTTAAATAGTAACTGAAAATAAATAAACTTTGCCCAAGACAGGACTAAAATGAACATTCTGTCCAACAAAGTGCATGACAATGCAGGAAGTAGTTGTACAAGAATGAAATAAAAAAGCCGCACTAGCAAAAAAGAAAAATGAATATCAATCCGGAAAAATACTCTTTCTCCCTTCCCCTCCCCCTAAAATGGTCGTCCCCTTATTTGTTTAATATTTCATTTCAATTTGAATAAGATTCTTTTCTTATATTATATTGCAAATAAAATATTTTCTTTTGTGTTTTACTTACATTAAGAGTGTGTCTGAAATATATTTTTTCTTTTTATTCGTTTTGATATAAAAATAAAAGTGACATTTATTAGAGATGGAAAAATGTTTTTTGCAAATTTGTATGATTATTACTTTAAATTTTATAAAAGGAAATCACTCCTACTGATTAATTTCCTTGTTAATTAAATTTATTTAAGCAAAAATAAAAGCTGTGCTAAATGTATGTGAAAAGCTATTGACATGTATGTAATACACTTAAGCACTTGATATCTTGTTTTCTTATAACGGTAATTCTGAAAATACATCAGAGAAACTGTCAGAACATGGTGAAAGGGCTGTTTTAGCCTTACTTATAAAAAACGTGGTGATTACTATGACCGTGAATCTTTGCTGTCACTATTTGATACTGATGTAGCTAGCATATTAAATCACTGCTTAGAAGTACGGCGGTTGCATATAAGGAACCAAATATTGAAAAGTTCTCTTGTATAACTTGAAACATATTTCCAAATTCAAAATGAGTAATGTAACAAATATGGTTTATTGTGGACAAACTAAGTTTGTATGCCGATGGGTTTTTCCAATAATGCTTTTTTGATATACTAAAGTACATCGGACACAAATTCGCAAAAGGGGAATTGGGTAGAATGCCTATGTACATTCAAAGGCAGTATAGTATAGAATAGTGAAATATTGATGGAATAGTATATGTACAGAAAATTTTATATTAAAGAACTGTTATGATGAAACGTTTGTGTCGAACAAAACAATAGGCAAAGCTGAAGTTTTAAAGTTGTATATATATTGCTAAGATATGGATTTAATAATGTTTGGTTAAGCCAAAGTGTAGTTTGTACAGATATTCCTCTGATATAATTGAAATTATCAGTTCGTTTTCGACTTATAGTTATTCCTTTGGTATCTCCCGCTTTTCGTTTAACCAGATTTTTAATGCAGAGAGCTTATATTCACAAAACATGCATGTGAGCTGAAGTTAAAAGCCATCGACCGGTTCTGTTTATTTAATCACCTTAAACCGCCTAAAGCATAGCGTATAAAAGTTTTATCTAATTTCGGTGCATCATTAATATATAACATAAGCTCTTTAGAGATTTTTACCGCAACCATAATCGGTCAATATTGTCCCTCTGTGTCTCCACTACTCGTTAAATCAATCTGTAATAAAGTGTATACGAACGTTGTGATCGGCTAACGACTTCTAATGTAATGAAAATTCAGTAAATGATATGACGGGTAGTTTAATTATGGTGTACGATTCTCTACTTTGTGAAAATCTGTCCACTTTAATTGCGTCCAAATCTCTGCAATAATTTTCAAACACATTTTTCACTCTTGTTGTTTTTGTGGGAGAAAATAAATCAGCACAAGCGTAGATGACACCACCGCATAAGTGCAAAAAAAAAAAGAAAAACATAATTTATGAATCTGGTTATATCCTATTCAATCAAAGTTTATCATGCAAATGGCCTCAAAATGACCCGACATCTATGTATTCATCCAAAACAATACAGACAGTTATCTGACATTTAAATATCTGTGTTACAAACGTAGTTTTTTCTTCAATTTTTGTGATGAATATATTGTAAATAAACAAAATAAACTCTAAATCAGTCGTTTATGCAATTCATTCTATAATTGAATAGCTTAAGGTCAATACATAGGGATTCACAAGAAATGTCCTAGTTAAGGGGAAACGATATTGTAGTGCATTCATACAGTAAACGGATTATACAAGTGAAGCAAGAACTGCATAATTTTCAGTTTATACCTGCATTCATCCCAGGTTTAAGCTGTTTGTATTTTTATGTCTTTTTGTCTCCCCTTGAACAAGAATTTCAGGGTAAATGTTGATGCTTACTAGTGTAAGGAAGAAAACATATCAATTTGAATAATGAATCACTAATAATATAACAAACGGCAAGCACTGAATTAAATGCTCCTGACTTGGGACAGGCACATAAATAATGTGGCGGGGTTAAACATTTTTAAAGGCGCCAACCCTCCCCTTAACTGGAACAGTGGTGTAACAGTACAACATAAAAAACTATAAAAATCAGTTGAAAAGGCTTTAACTCATCAGATCGATCCAAACCAGAAAAACATCTAACAGAAACACAGACCGGACGTGGCAGGGAATTTATACATCCTCACAACAAAAAAGACACGAAGTACATATCTACGAGTACTCGCAGTTACTGAGAGTAAATTCAAAGCCAATATCAGTTAATTAAAAAATGCAATATCTATCAGTTAACATCTAACATCAAATGGATTTAGTGTAAAGACGTCATTAACAGTCACAGGAAAACATGACCTAATTCAATAGCAAAATATAGGTATCAACAGATTGTAGTACCGTGGATGTGTATATGTGTATACCAATAATATTAAGTAAGGTTTTGTTATACTGGTAAGAAAATCAATATTTATACCAATCAAAACAATATTCAAAGATCTAATTACAGTTTTGAATTAGTAGCCTTTTAGAATAAGTTTATTTATAGGATTGATAAGTTTACCCAGAAAATTTTCCTTTTGTTTCAAATACAGATATTTAAAAAAGCATATATCTTTCAGCTTGAATTTATGTTTAACAATGTTTCGCTAAGTTACAGTTGTATAGTTCACAGCAATTTTGGGGTATTTATTCTTCGTTTATATAAAAAAATTAATGTATATTAGTATTTAATAATGTTTTGGTACCATCTTAACATTTTGTAACTTTTACAATTCTTGCCATATAGAAAAGTAACAATATTTATAAAATATCATTCATACTAATTGAAGCAAGTACACGAAAAGATTGAAAGAAAAATATCATATATGCTAATAGGAAAACAGATAAATATTTTATTGAAAAATATATAGATGAAATAAACATACAATACTATCTTGTTCATTTAACACTGATTATGTTCTGAAAAGCTGTTTAATAACCAAACTGTAAGTTCTAAAAACAAAGAAAGATTACTCTGTTCTTAATACTAATATTTGTTCAAATTCAGGGTCTGTACTGGAAAAAGTTGCTTGACATTCAATCTTGCAAAGACCCCGTTGACGTTTCCAAAAGACTTTTCCTAGTTATGACCTTCAGATAGGTGTCTTGCAAATTATTTTGTAAATCACACTTTGCACATTATTAGCAATAAAGATTTGTATCCATACCCTTAACAAATAAAAGAACAGAGTTCCAATGTCCTCCGCGTTGCACATATAAACTCATCATAGATACCAGAATTTAAATTGCCAGACGCGCGTTTCGTCTACAAAAGACTCATCAGTGACGCTCGAATAAAAAAAGTTTAAAAGGCCAAATAAAGTACGAAGTTGAAGAGCATTGAGGACCAGAAATTTCGAAATGTTTTGTCAAAAACAGTTAAGGTAATCTATTCGTGGTGTAGAAAATCCTTAGTATTTCGAAAATTCAGTTTTATAAGCAGTTGATTTATAATTATGATAATATCAATGATAATTCATGTCAGCACAGAAGTTCTGACTACGGGGCTAGTGATACCCTCGGGCAGAAACCTCCACCAGCCGTGGCATCGACCCAGTTGTTGTAAATAAACTCACCATACTTATTGTAAGTAAGTTTTTGACTACACAATCAGTTGTAGTGTATTTGTTGTTCCAGAGAGGAGTTTTTTCCAAAATCTACTTGGTTTCATACGTTTATAAAAGAGAGACGAAAGAGAGCAAAGGGATATTCAAACTCATTGTCGAAAATAAACTGACAACGCCAATGCAAAAAAATGAAAAAGTCCAAAAGACAAACAAAAGTATACAAAACACAACAAAGAAAACTATAGACTGAGCAACACGAACCCCTAAAATAAACGGGGATGATTTCAGGTGCTCCGGAAGGGTTAGCAGATCCTGCTCCACATGTGGCACCTGTTGTGTTGCTTTATAGACGATGAATTATTATGACAATTGTAAATATTGAGATGATTATTGATTTAACAGTATATGAACATATATTACCATGTAAAAGTACGAAAGTAGTGTACATGTTTAACGAACAGTAACTCCAAAAAAATTTAGGTGAAAACTAATATTGAAATTTTGGATCTTTCAGGTAAACAAAGGCGAAGAAGACCGAACAAAACGAACCCGGCCAAAAAAAACTGGGGGTGCTCTCGTGTGTTCCAGAAGTATCCTGGTCCACTAGTGTAATGATGACAATTTTAGGCATGGCATGGAATTTGACGCTTCTTAAAGTTATGTGTATTTTGCTTTCCAAATACTTCACCAGATGAAGTCACATTCAATACTACACCCGATGAATCATATCAAACACTTCTCTCGATGAAGTCAAATATAAAAAAGTACCAAGTGAAATCATATTAAAAACTACACCCGATGAAGACAAATTAAATATGATACTAAAAGAATTCATATTAAAAACTACATCCAATGAAAAACTTTACCTGATGAATTCAAATTAAAATTTATATCTTACGAAGTCAGATTTTAAAACTAAACCCGATGTATTATAACCAAAGAAATCATATCAAAACCTACATACGATTAATTCATGCTGATAACTATATCCGATGTTATTAACATGACGTCATACTAAAAACTATGAACACCAATAATTTTTTTCGTTTGAAGTCATATAAAAAACTACACCCGATGAAGCCATAAGAAAAACTACACCGATGACGTCATATTAAAAACTGCACCTAGATAAAGTCAAATCGATGGAGTAATAGCGGTTATCAGAACAAAATTTAATACATCTTTTCCTCTTAAAATAAGATTTAATATATGTTTTCTTATCAGAACAAAATTTAATGCATATTTTCTTTTCACAACAAGATGGAAGACATATTTTCTTATCAGAATAAGATTTTATTTAATACATATTTTCCTCTCAGAACAAGATTTAATACATTTTTCCTTTATATACAATATTCAATTTAAATTTTCCTATCAGAACCAGAATTAATACTAATTTTCCGCTATTTCCAACGTTACATAAAGTCTCCTATCGACGATCATACTACATGAAATCAGCTAGAGTTAAAACAGCATTAAAACTTCACAATGAGGTTTTCTGATATATTGGATTTCAAATAGGTCAGCGTTTATCATAAAAAAAAAAAGTTTGATATGTAAGTATGAAGACGGACTAACGAAGAACGTAAGTTGATAGGAAAATATAAAATATGGATTTTGGTCGAAAATTGGTTAAATAAAACCGAAACTTACAAAAGATATAATAGGCGTATATGTATATTTAAAAGTTCATAATGCAAGAAATGACGGATATTGATAGTACATGTAAATACACTAAAATAGTTTCAGGTTTTATGTTGCTTCATACCAAACAGGAAAACTTTCACTATCTTTTGTCCGTTGTTAGTTGTATTAGACATATGCAGGACGTTTTTTTATTGTCTTTTTCCTCACTATCTCTTCTAAATGGAAATCTGTTAGCAGTTGATGACTAGTCTTTCAATGTTTCACATCATCCCGTAAAAATCAAATTGAAGGGTGTTTACTACTGAAATTCAAATAACAACATTTTCATTTACGACTTTGTTCAATAGATAATGCATCATGAATCAAAGTTATGTAAAAACTATATAGGTTTATGAGCTTGTTTTTTTTTAATACATTCCGTTAGAAATAAGAACTTTTTGCAGGAAAAATTTCTTTCTTGAATACCATTGTATGACAACATTAATGTTAATCTATATGGAAAATATATATGAGAAATTGATTTTTACTACAAGTTTAATTGATATGTAAGTGTTTAAAAAAATATTGCAACAAATTGGAGTTACCAGGCAAATATAATGCAAAATTGCCTAGGATTAAGTCAGAGGGTTTTAGTTAAGCATAAATTAAAGTCTGCCTCATATCTTGACTTACATCTAGAAATTGACAATGAGGGTCGGTTGAAAACAAAACTTTATGACAAAAGAGATGATTTCAGCTTCCCAATTGTGAACTTTCCATTTCTATGTAGCAACATTCCAGCAGCGCCTGCATACGGAGTATATATCTCCCAATTGATACGATATTCCCGGGCTTGTGTTTCCTATCATGATTTCCTTGATAGAGGATTGCTGCTCACAAGGCAGCTATTAAACCAAGAGTTCCAAATGGTGAAGTTGAAGTCATTCCTTCGTAAATTTTACGGACGCCATCACGAGTTGGTTGACCGTTATGGAATAACCGTTTCACAGATGATATCGGATATGTTCCTTATGTCGTAACTACAATACCCTCCCTTTTCACAAATGTGACTTACCGAATTAGACTATTTACCGGATTGTAATAACATAAGCAACACGACGGGTGCCACATGTGGAGCAGGATCTGCTTACCCTTCCGGAGCACCTGCAATCACCCCCAGTTTTTGGTGGGGTTCGTGTTGCTTAGTTTTTGGTTTTCTATGTTGTGTCATCTGTACTATTATTTGTCTGTTTGTCTTTTTATTTTTGGCCATGGCGTTGTCAGTTTGTTTTCGATCTATGAGTTTGACTGTCCCTCTGGTATCTTTCGTCCCTCTTTTTTAAACACCTCATCAGGGAACATCTCTTTCTCTCTGTTAGCGAAGTGTAAAGCCTTACATGTATGTATTTATATTTGTGTCATAATTACAACTTTGCAATATTAAATTGTATGTATGTATGTAACTCTGTTATTTTGAAATTCCAGCTTTCTTTAAATAACATTGTTTCACAGTTCAATTGTCGAGTAGTACGGTTACAAATTCAGAATTGCAAAGTTGGAATTTATTAAAATTATAGAGTTACATATGTACAATTTAAGAATTTCAAAGTTAGAATTGTGACACGTACCTTTGGCTCTCCATAGTTAACACGTTGAAATATTAGGAATGATATACAAATATGATTTCCAGATCACGGTAGCTGCCGTTCTCTGCATCCGGGTACCGTGAAAACATGAAATATATATTTGATATCTACATCAACATTTATTCGGCCTTATAATTCATAGGTCAATTCCAGTCACGTGTTTCCATCGATTGACAAAATTCCATCTGATCCAATCTGCTTCATGTCACGTATGAACTTTAATTGTCCAGGAAGTTCCATATGGGATATAAACAGTTACGCTAGTGTGTATTTTATATATATATATATTCGGATGGGGTACCTCGAGGTACATGTTATGCACCAATTTGTATAAACGAAACTGTTACCGGATGAACATGCTTGTTTTTTGTAAGTATATCTGATATCGGTATGTATTTCTATATTTCCAGTAATTTTCATTGATTTTATTTAGTGAGTATATACGATAACTATCAGTTGTTGATAGTAATACAAGTTTCGTGTTTAAAAATATTTTATGGATTGATTCAAGATTTTATTTTGGTATCCCTTTACGATATAGTAAACTATAAAAGGTCCCGTAATGAAAAAAATATGAAAAGCTATAATTAACTCTCTTGTTATTTTTGCTTTAAACATAGATTGTAGATAAGTTAACAAGGATTCAGAAGTTTTATTCAAATTCTTGTCCTTATTATTTTAATCAATGTTTTCTACAAACAAGTGGATTTTATTGGAACACAACAAATGGTTTTGTTTAAGATGCCAATGAATTAACAAGCAGTTACTTTATCTTTATTGTATTGAAATCTTTCGCTCACTAAAATCTCTCTCTCTCTCTCGTTTTTTTTTTTTTTTTTTTTTTATTTTATTACTTTAAAATCATTTATTTTATATATTAGTACTTACAAAATAAGTCATTGCTTATTAAATGTATATTTTACTTATTCATACTTCATACATTTACATTTATACGTATTTACTGCGTTGTAACCTCAGTTGTTTAGGAAAAGACGACAAATCTTTTCGGGACAATATCGTTTTATAAAACAATTCATCAATTGATAAGCTAGTGAAGTTCCTTAAGGGTAGGTTAAACTTATGTATGCTTATTTTGCCCGTTATTTTATATTGTCAATCTAAACAATAGTTTTATTTCCTATGGCTGTAAGTACAATACGTGAATAAAAGATCGTTTGATGTCAGCAACGACGTGTGAAGACAAGAAGGTTTTCAGTAACAGCTCTTATTAATAAGTATGGCCTTTGTTTCTTCCTCAACGAAAATGCAAGAAGACGACACTATTCCATTTTCCTTATTTTTATGTTTTCTAAGTATTCTCTCTGTTAATTTCAAATAGTATTTCTGGATTCTAGTGCGTTGTTTATTTCCTATTGAATATAAAACATTTGACGCAAGTGACAAATCTGACACACTTTTTTTTCAAATTAGGTTATAAATAACATCGTAAATTCAGGAAATCTGATATTAAAAAGCTTAATACATTTTATTAGACGGAGTTTACAGATCGTTTATAATGTCTTTGTTTTCGCTATCATCATTTAGGTCTCTTGACTTCATCATTTTGGATTAATACCGGTTCAAATTCAAGCTTGTTTGTTAACAAAATGAAACATGCGCCTTAAGCAGGTAGGTGTACATTTATCCGGTACGAAACAAGTATAAACTATATAACTAGTATGTTCTATTTAATAATAAATTGCTAACATCCTATTTTTTACAAAAGGTGACAGTATATAATGATGCAGAATATCTTGGCTTTGTTCCTTGTGGTTGCTTGTGTTTGTGCAGTTAAATAAGCATATATTTTTGGGTAAAAAAATCAATATATTTATAATTTACTAAATACTCCTAAATGAATGTAATGTTCCGTGGTGTTGGTCAATGTGTTTCAAGCATGATAGATACAGGCGCGGGTAGCGGTTGCTGTGTCAATGTGAATTCCATTTCATGTAAAAGTTCTAATGATCCTTTAAACAAATAGTATTCATATCCTACGAATAAAAGTGGGTCTTTTTCACACAATGGGTTATGGTTTCTCAATACGCTTTCACAAATATAGAGTCACATTTTATGATATGCTGGTCGTTATAAATGAATGTTTAATATTTAGATTTTTTATGACAGAATAATATACAAATTAATTCATTGTTTCTTGTAGTACCGTGGCCACAGGGAAAATATACTTTAGTAAAACATAATTCAGGCTGTCCACCTGGATGGGTTGAAGGATGGCGATTATAGTACAACAAAGATGATAAAAACAACATAAACTCTGTATCCAGTCGTCACCATTTTTACGGTAATCATATATTGATTTAAGATATCGATCTATTAAAATAAAAATTTAATCGTTATCCTGAAATTACAATATGAGACATTACTTGAAAATTAATCAATGTTTCTTGATTTTTAGCCAGAATTTGAAATATTTGTTTCTTGCATACCCTTTTACTTTAGACATAAGCATTCACCACCCTTTCAGGGTTCGTGTTGCTCAGTCTTTAGTTTACCATGTTGTGTTTTGTATACTGTTTGTTTGTCTTTTGGTCTTTTTACGATTTTTGACATGGCATTTTCAGTTTATTTTTGACTTTTGAGTTTGAATGTCCCTTTGGTATCTTTCGTCTCTCTTTTCCAAATTAATTAGACTTCCATATGTAATAGACAATTTTTCAAAATGCTTTTGTTTAGCGAAATCATTCCCTTTTTTTCTGATGATCATTGTAGGTGAATTTAGTAGGAACACAAAAACATATTACTGTTCAAAGATTCGTGAGTAGAAGGTTACAGATTGGACCACATGGAAATTACTGCCATGGCCAAAAGGAACTTACTGTATACTAAGGAAAGGAGGATCGTGTCCTAAAGGTTTGTCAGTCAGTTTTATTGGGGGATTTTCAAAACATTTTCCGTTTTAACGTTCAGAATTTATCTGACAGCCGTCGTCGGAGTTCCGAAAAATAATGGTTTTGCCAAATAGCTCTAATAAATATCTTTGATATTTTTATAAACACTTAAAAAAAATAATGTCTGAAATTATTCTGTAACACTAAAGGGCGTTTTCTAATTTTTTAACCTTTTTTTCAATTACTGGATTAAAACAAAACAACTATGTATATTATAACTCATTGTAGAGATTTGATTGTATGTGTTTAAAGATTTGAAGCTTTGTTAGGACATGTTCCCGAAAAAGTGCTAACTATTTCCGTTCTCTCCGAAAAACGGTTACGTATTTAAAACATCATAAACAACCAGGAAAGTGACAGGATCGAACCACTTAGCCGACTCGGTCAAAGTATCTTGATCAAATTACTTTAACCTGGGGTTCCCTCGGGAGTTGTATAATTAACCACATTATTTAAATTTCAATGAACTTGTAAAGTGTATGCTTAGTTGTTTCGGTTATATTGTATCATTTCCATCAATTTCACGATAAAACAACTGTCGTTACACCAAGCTAGCCTTATGCATTTCTATTTTTTTTTCTCCCGCTCTCCATCACACATTGTAAAAGGTTAACTCATACCTCTCCAAGTAAAACGGTTTTTAATTACATAAAAATAACAAACAATTCGATGTTCGCAAACAGTTTTCATGATCTAGTACTTACTGTATATGAAATAGCCATTCTTTTTTTAACAATATTTAGGATTTGCAAACGGACATGTTTATTCGGATGATGAAGATGATTCTGGTAGTTATAATAGTTTAAGTGGAACCTTGCCAGACGGAGCATATGGAAGAAACACAGTGATACAATACTGCTGCAGGTAATATGTATATCATGTGATAATGATAAGCTTAAACATAGCTTACAATTAGTCAACGAAGCTACAAGTTACTTATAATTAGTCAACGATCTACAAGTTGACTTAAAATTAGTCAACGAAGCTAAACGTTTCACTTATAATTAGTCAACGAAGCTAAAAGTTAAACTCATAATTAGTCAACAAAGCTTAAAGGAAGCTACAAGTTAACTTGAAATTAGCTAACGAAGCTTTAAGTTAAACTTAAGTTTAAGTTAAAATTAGTCAAAGAAGCTAAAAGATAAACCTATAATTATTCAACGAACTACAAGTTGACTTAAAATTAGTCAAGGAAGCAAAAAGTTAAATTATAATTAGTTAACGACGCTAAACGTAAGCTTATAATTATTCAACGAAGCTTAACGTTTAAATTATAATTAGTCAACGAAGCTAAAAGTTAACTTGTTATTAGTCAACAAAGCTAAAAGTTAATTTACTATTAGTCAACAACATTTTTTTTCAAAGATATACATTTGTTGAGATTTTATTGTCATATTGATATGATTTTTATTCATTCTCAGATCTGATGGACCCTCTAATATTGCAATAGAACTTCCCACATCTAAGCCATTCTATCTTGTGAGAAAATCAAGCGCTTGTCAGCAGGTTAAAGGAATGACTGTTCTCAATGAATATATAAGGACCGACGACGAAGATGATAAAGGTAACGAAAACAGCTGGGCTGGAAGCTATCCATCTCTAGAGGGAGACAGGAATATACTTATACATTATTGCTATTATGCATAAAGTCATGCAACATATATTCACTTCTGACAGAAATTTTTCAAATAAATGCTGCGTTATTTAATTTTCATTTGTTGTCACTTATGTCAAATCCAGAAAACGATTACCACAGTACTTACTTATATTTATTTTTTTTTTTTTTTTTATTCTTCAACTATAATATTTGTTTATGATTTACTTACATTTAGTAGCTATCTGAGGTATGACTTTTTTTTTTTTTTTTTTTTTTTTTTTTGATATAAACGAAAAGTAACAATTATTTGAGAATGTGTGCGATTATTTTTTTAAACATTATTAAAGGACAACACAGCAAAATCAAATTAAATATTTACACAGAAAAAAAAACAGTTGTGTTTTGGCATTTATATGGTAAAGCTATTGATTTATGTAATCAAATTATGTACTTAGGCATTTTGTTTTATTTTAACGGTCATTTTGTAAATACTAGAACAGTGCAAAAATGCTGCTTTTAGTCTATTGTGTAAATAAATGATGATTATCATAAACATAAAACTTTGTCGTCTCTATTTGATACTTATGTAGCAAGCATATTGAATAAATGCTCGAAAATATGAGGATTATGTAAAGCATCGCTTATTGAAAAAGTTCATTTGTATTATTTAACAAACTTAGAATGAGTACGGTAACTAATATGGTTAATTTTCTGTATTGTCAATATTTCCGAGGTCCATAATTCGGCACTGATTTTCTAACTTGTCCGAGACTTTGCTGATATAAACCTTTCATATTAATTTCATAAAAAAGTAGCAAGAATTTTACACGTGAGAGTGCTGACAATGCAGTTTTCCATTAAAAAAGTATTTCCAAGGGCCATAACTTTAAAAAAAATAGTTGATCGGCACTGATTTTCCAACTTGTCCGAGACATTGTTAATATAAACCTTTGATATAAATTTCATAACAATCGAACAGGAATTGTACACATGAGAGTGATTACAATGCAACTTTCCATACGATAAACATTTTCAAGGGGCATAACTCTTCTACACATTGTTGATCGGCACTGATTTTCGAACTTGTCCGAGATATTGCTGATATCAACCTTTGATATAAGTTTCATATAAAATCTGACAGGAAGTGTACACAAGAGAACGCTTACATTGCAATTGTTCTTAAAATCAATATTTTCAAGGGGCATAACTAATAAAAACAATAGCTGATAGGCATTGATTTTCAAAATTGTCCTTTGATATGAATTTCATAAAAATCTGGCAAGAGTTCTTTACAAGAGAACGCTTACAAGACCGGACGGACGACAGGTATTTCGATGTTCCCCCACAACTCGTCGTGCGGGGGGACAATTATTATACGGATCATTACTTGTGTTCATTGTACATACAATTGTATTGTCATATAATTACAAATTTATTGGCAAAATATAAGTACTTCCATAAATGTTGTTTTAGCTTTTATTACTCCCATGCATAATAATTTTACTTTAAAGTCATATGAAACGAGTTTCTTAAAATTTTAATGTTATAGAAATTATTGAACCAATGCATGCATATATACTAACTAAGCCTTGTAAACACGTTTTTTATATTTATTACGAATCTATAACGTATTATGGACAAATAATATTTCATTCAGTGATTGTTGATTGCAAGCTAATTAACTTTCGAGTTTGTTGTCGAAGTTTACCGGATCGTGACATTGATAAACAATAGACAATAAACAGAGCGCGTGGAAAACGTGACAAATAAGTGAATTGAAAGAGCCATGAAATTTGTTTTTATATTTTCCATGCGTTCCCATTTGTTAAATAAACTTTTCTTTAACAGCTGTTAAATGATTTGTCGTATTGAATTTGTTATTTAAGAATCTTTTATAACTATTTACCTTCCAGAGCACGTTTGTTAACTTTCTTCCATCACGGTTTTCCCCCTCGCACTTGCTGTGTGGTGGCCGCATTTATAACGAGAGGTCTAATAGTTACGGTCAATGCATACGGGAAAATATCGGCGAATTAGTGTCTGGGAAGACAATAATTCAATATCGGTACTTTTATGAAGCTTTTGATAATATTAAGGATTTTATTTTTAAAAAGTTCACGTTCACTTGTTTTAGAGTAAAACTTAGCCATTAAAGTATATAAAACATATTCAACTTTTTTTTTAAAATTTGAAATTTCATATTATTTTAACAAACAGCTTCAAATTAGACTAACTTATTGATCTCTATGTATAAAATAGCACAATTATGACCATTAGTACATTGGGTATAATAGTATGGACACATGATTTCTCAACTACCATTGTGAAGTAAAACCCTTCTATCTTTGACATCAGTTTGCCTTTTTGTAATGAATTTACATAAACTCGTTGAATTGGAATAATAAATGATGCTAGGAAGTATGCAGTATATATGTAAGGTGTCATGTGATTGGAAAGGTTGACTGCAGTATGATAAAATGTATATACCGTCCAAAAATATTTTTTTTCTAGTATAAGCAAACATTGTCTGCTGTTTTCACGTTTGTTTTTAAACTACACAATCAGTTGTAGTTTTAATTTTATGAATATAGCATCAATACTGTTTTCTGCCATGTCTGTATAACTCTTTTTCTACCTTTTGGGGAAAGGGGAGACTCCGATTTCCACTGACATATCCATCAAAAACATGTGATCAAAATCTCCTTCGTTTAACAAATTTTCACTCGTAATTTTCCTTCATAATATTCCCAAAGATTCTATGGTACAGCTGTTACTGTTATTTTTTTACATTAGATATGGATTTAAGGTAGACTTTTTACATTAGATATGGATTTAAGGTAGACTTTTTACATTAGATATGGATTTAAGGTAGACTTTTTACATTAGATATGGATTTAAGGCAGACTTTTTACATTAGATATGGATTTAAGGTAGACTTTTTTACATTAGATATGGATTTAAGGTAGACTTTTTTACATTAGATATGGATTTAAGGTAGACTTTTTACATTGGATATGGATTTAAGGTAGACTTTTTACATTAGATATAGATTTAAGGTAGACTTTTATACATTAGATATGGATTTAAGGTAGACTTTTTTACATTGGATACATAAGATATGGATTTAAGGTAGACTTTTTACATTAGATATGGATTTCAGGTAGACTTTTTACATTAGATATGGATTTAACTTCGAAATGGAAAAATACTTAATACTAAACTCGTTCAAAGGGTATCTACACGTCTCAATCTTCAAAATCGATTATCTAAAAATACTACAATCGCTAACATTTTTAATAACAAAAATCGTGGTTACCCTTCTATCTATAAGTGTCATGCCAAAAAATAACTTACATGTCCCCGTCTTTCCACCAATAATACGGTAAGGTCCACGTTTAATGGTCGCACATTTTCCCTAAATTTTGAAACTGATATCACTTGAAAAACTAACAGTATTATATATTTACTGACATGAAACAAACCGGGATGCGGTATTCAGTACGTAGGTGAAACTGGACGATATTTATCAAAACGCACGCAAGAACACCTTTATCGTTTTAAAAGACCCCATAAATTCAAAAGTATCATTTATCAACACCTTAAGAAGCACAATCATCCTTTTAAATATTTAACAGTTCAACCTTTAGAAGTAGTTAATAAGCAGCCTGGGGAATCTCATTCAAAATTTTTACGATCACGAAAAATAATTGAATTAAATTGGATTAAAAAATTACAGACAGTCTATCCTCTCGGTCTTAACGACAATATCATGGGAATTGGTAATATATCTAGAACAGATTCTGTTAACATTTTGGATATAGTTTCTAAAACAGTATGTGAAAACCGTTCTCATGGGCGTAGAATAAATCGCAATCAAAGAAAATTTCGTAATAACAATACAAATATTTCGGACCTAATATCTATTTCAAAAAACAACGGTAGACACTATCTATTAACCAAGCTCTGTTCTTTACCTGTTAATAAATTACATCAAATTTTGGAGGAATGCAACACAATTCCATATTGCAGTCCTAAGTATGAAACCGTCCAAATTATAATTGCATATTGTTATTCTAAATTTTTTCCCAAAATTTATCGCCCTGAAGAACACAAAAAAACATTTTATCAAAATTAAATATGTCAATAAAGGTTTTGATTTTGTAAATATTGCCGGTATTTTTAATGATCATTCTGTTAAAGAACAAATTCCTGGCTATTTTGATAATATTGAAATCCCTCTTATTTGTTATGTTTACAAAACATCTACCCGGAAATATGTGTTTAATTACAGCGAAGTGTGTAAAGATGTTAATATCAGTGACAATACACAATACCTCATGAAATTGCAACTTAAATCCGAATACATTTATGGCCCCAGTTCCCATGTTATAACAGGAGACCTTAACATCGTTCGCGACCGAGAGTTGAAATCATTCCTCAGTAAAGGACCTAAATATTGTCCCCCTTCAATTATTAATTGGAATGAGTGTCGTAACATCATCCACGACTCACTCCGTACTTACTGCTCTAAATGGATAAAACGCGAAAAAGCTGACAAGAAATCATTAGATTCTTTTTTTAATTCGGTAATGAACATAGTTGATATACGTATTCAACATTTTAAAGATCATTTTACTCCTAACAACAACCATAATAGCCCAATTTCCCGTATCAAACATAAGCTAAAAGAACTCGCCAAGGAATATATTTTTGTCCCGGCTGATAAGGCTGCTAACAATATCATTATTGTTTGACGTAAATTTTACATTGATGTTCTACAAAAGGAAATCACGAATTCACCAACATTCCAACTGACTCCATTTTCGGAAAATGACATCTGTAACAAACATAAACTTTTAGCTACCTCTTTACAAGCAGAACCAAATACAATAAAAGTTCCAGCTATGTACTGGCTTCCGAAGCTGCATAAATCTCCATACAAATATAGATTTATTTCGTCTTCAAGCCATTGTTCCACTACTAAACTATCTATTCTACTTACTAGTACACTTGGTACAATCAAAAACCTGGTAATAAATTGTTCAAATAAGGCCTTTGAAAATAGTGGAATTAATTACTTTTGGAGTGTCAAAAATTCGTTGGAAGTACTTGATAAATTGCATGCTTATATTGGTGATTTCGAATCTGTTCAAAGTTTTGATTTTTCTACCCTATATACCACGTTGCCTCATAATCTTATTAAGAAAAAATTCACACACCTGATTAAATGGGCATTTAAAAGTCGGAATGCGAATATAAATGTTCAAACTCTTTTAGGTCATTTTTTAGTAACAACAAACAAAAGAACTATGTCAATTGGACCTGCTTTGATACTATAACTGCCCTTGAATTTTACTAGATAACATTTTTGTTCGCTATGGAGATTCCGTATATCGTCAGGTTATCGGAATTCCCATGGGGACTAACTGTGCACCACTTATTGCGGACCTGTTTCTGTATTGTTATGAGTTACAATTTATGACTAAAATCAGCAAAGACCCATCGAAACAACATCTGATTAAAAAATTTAATAACACTTTTAGATATTTAGATGATATATTGGCTCTCAATAATGACGACTTCAGTATGTACACTAAAGAGATTAATCCTGCCGAACTGACTTTAAATAAAGCTAATACTAACAATGAACACTGCCCTTTCCTGGATCTTGATATCTTTATCTTTAACGGGAAGCTTAATACCAAAATTTATGATAAAAGAGATGATTTTTCATTTCCTATTGTTAATTATCCATGTTTAGATGGTGACGTTCCCTTGTCGCCATCTTATGGTGTTTATATATCTCAACTTGTTCGATTCGCTCGTGTATGTAACAACGTATTTGATTTCAACGAAAGAAATCTCTGTATTACTGAAAAATTATTACACCATGGTTTTCGATATCACAAACTAGTCAAAACATTTACTAAATTTTATCATCGGTACAAGGACATCATTCGTAAATATAAATCAACATGCAGACATCTTATACGTTCAGGTATTTCACATCCAATATTTTATGGTAATATTCTTTACAAAGCACAAAAATGTCGGCATTCACCTCAAAAGCTAACCAAACCTTTAAACAGACTTATTCGGAAAGGATATAGTTACGATACTGTTGTCAAGTCATTAAGGATTGCATATTTTGGTATTAATATTGATTCACTCATAGGGTCTTTGCATCGAAAATAAACACATTTATTCTAAAACCAGTTGTTGGCATGATACGGGTTATGTTCTTCTCATATATTTTATGATGGTATGATACTAAACCCCTAACGGGAGGGATTGTACTTGATTTTCATATGATGAAGACATAATCTTTCAATCAGTTTAATTGAGGTCTGGAGCTGGCATGTCAGTAACTGCTAGTAGTCCTTTGTTCATTTATGTATCATTGTCATTTTGCTTAGTTTCTTTTGTTACCTATTCTGACATCGGACTCGGACTTCTTTAAAACTGAGTTTTACTGTGCGTATTGCTATGTGTTTCTTTATTCTACATTAGCTAGAGATATAGGGGAGGGATGAGATCTCACAAAACATGTTTAACCCCGCCGCATTTTAGCGCCTGTCCCAAGTCAGGAGCCTCTGGCCTTTGTTAGTCTAGTATGTTTTTTAATTTTAGTTCATTTATATGTTTTGGAGTTTAGTGTGACGTCCATTTTCACTGAACTAGCACACAATTTTAGTTAGGGGCCAGCTGAGGACCACCTCCGGGTGCGGGATTTTCTCGCTGCATTGAAGACCCATTGGTGGCCTTCGGCTGTTGTCTGCTCTTTGGTCGGGTTGTTGTCTCTTTGACATATTCCCCATTTCCATTCTCAATTTTATTTAAGGTAGACTTTTACATTAGATATAGATTTAAGGTAGACTTTTGCCATTAGATATAGATTTAAGGTAGACTTTTGCCATTAGATATGGATTTAAGGTAGACTTTTGCCATTAGATATAGATTTAAGGTAGACTTTTGCCATTAGATATAGATTTAAGGTAGACTTTTGTCATTAGATATAGATTTAAGGTAGACTTTTTACATTAGATATAGATTTAAGGTAGACTTTTGCCATTAGATATAGATTTAAGGTGGACTTTTTACATTAGATATGGATTTTAGGTAGACTTTTTACATTAGATATGGATTTAAGGTAGACTTTTTACATTAGATATAGATTTAAGGTAGACTTTTTGCCATTTTTAAGTGTTAACAGGTCTGTTTTTGGTTTTTATAGTTCACTGTTTTAGCTTCAATCAGACACTTGGTAATCTCTTTTGAATTGTTTCACATTTTGAGAAGGATGTTTTGCTTTTGAAAAACCTTTTTGTTCATCAAGTAAAACCTTCTTTGGACGCGAAAGGAAAGGGTCTAAATAAATAATTAAGAGAAGTTCCAACTTCCTCATAAAAATTATTATGCAAATGATTTTCGTTTTTGTCATGATTTAATTATTATACGATAAAACACTTTTTTAAGATTTTCAGTAGCAGTATTTAGTCTTCAAGTTTATAGGTAGGTCAGAGAGGAGTTTCTACTAGGTTTCATACGTTAATACAAGATGAATTACTGTGTCCAATTTAAATATTGAGATGATTATTGATTTAACAGTATAGGAACATATTCTACACTGTAAATATATGAAAGTAGTAACTCCATAAGATTTAGGTGAAAACTAAGATTGCAATTATAGATCTTTTAGGTAAAAAAATGTCAGAGAAGACCGAAAAAAAAGAACCCGCTCAAAAAATGGGGTGCTCTCAGGTACTACGGAAGTATCCAGCTCCACTAGTGTAATGCTGCCAATGTTAGGCATGGCATGAAATCCGACGCTTCTTAAAGTTATATGTATTTGATTTCCAAATACTACACCAGAAGAAGTTACATTCAAAACTACACCAAATGAAGTCATATTATTATAACTATACCCGAATGCAGTCTTATTAAAACTACATCCGATGAAGTTACATTCAATACTACATCCGATGAAGTTACATTCAATACTACACCCGATAAAGTGACATTCAATACTACACCCGATGAAGTTACATTCAATACTACACCCGATAAAGTGACATTCAACACTACACCCGATGAAGTGACATTCAATACTACACCCGATAAAGTTACATTCAATACTACACCCGATGAAGTTACATTCAATACTACACCCGATGAAGTTACATTCAATACTACACCCGATAAAGTTACATTCAATACTACATCCGATAAAGTTACATTCAATACTACACCCGATAAAGTTACATTCAATACTACACCCGATAAAGTTACATTCAATACTACACCCGATAAAGTTACATTCAACACTACACCCGATAAAGTTACATTCAATACTACACCCGATAAAGTTACATTCAACACTACACCAGATAAAGTTACATTCAATACTACACCCGATGAAGTCATATTAAACACTACTCTCGAATAAGTCAAATAAAAAAGTCACCAAATGAAATCATATCAAAAACTACACCCGATGAAGACAAATTAAATATGATAGTAAAAGAATTCATATTAAAAACTACACTAGACTAATGAAGTCTCATAAAAATGAATTATTCCGTTTGAAAGCTACATCCGATGACGTCATATTAAAACTATACCCAATGAAGTCAAATTGATCGAGTAATAGCGGTTATCAACACAATATCTAATACATATATTAGAAAAACAAAGGATATGGGGTATCCATCCATGACACAAAGTTAGTACATGCACAGCAAAAAATACACAAAAAGCAATGGAACAGCGCTTTTATTACTGTTCTTCATCTCAAAGTCTCAAAGTAAGGTCTTCATCACGGAGCAAAACAAACTTCTCACCTCACTGCATGTTTAAGACGGCCCCTAGCACCGCTTTGGATGGAATATTTGGCAAAATAATTCGGATAGACTTTGCAAGATGTTAAACCACCAAATCGGGTCCTTCAAAGAGAACATAATGGAAAGTAGTACATATTTTAAACAAAATAGTACCCACGCATGGGCGCAAATATCAAACTATGTAGAATACATTTTGGCAATTTAGGTATCAAATGAAAGGTGAAGGACTGGTGATCCATGTTCCTCTCAAAACAAAATTCAATATATCTTTTCTCATCAGAACTAGATTTTATACATTTGTTCTTATCAGAACAAGATGCAAGACATACTTCCTCATCAGAACTAATTTGTCTTCATTTTTTACAGCACTGGGTCGATATTTCTGCTGGTGGACTATCAGTCCCCGAGGGTATCATCAACTCAGTAGTGAGTACTTCGGTACTGTACTGACATGATTTATTACAAACCTTTCTAAAATTGCACGTTTAGAAATTCTGAAATTACAAAGAAACTAAGGTTTCAACTCCCTCAGGCAAAGTTGACCTTAGATGAATTTGGCAATTTTTTTATGTCCTTTTTCGCCCTATAGCTCTTCAACTGTTTCGGTTCTTATACATCCTTGGCTTTGAAATATTTAGCTTTGAGTGTTCTTGATGATGGTAAATCCAGAAAAGCGCTTCGGACGCATGAAATTTATAACGTGTTGTTTTCATATTTTAATCCATATTTTTTCTATCAGAACAAGATTTAATACATATTTTCCTCTCAGAACAAGATTTGATACATATTTTCCTCTCATAATAAGAGTTGATACACATTTCCTCTCAGAAATTGTTTTGTTATAAATGAGGCCGTTAGTTTTCTCAATTGAATTGTTTCAATTCAATTCAATTGTCGGGGTCTTTTATAGTCGACTATACGGTTTGGGTGTTTCTGAATGTTGAAGGCCATACGATTGCCTATAATTGCTTAAATCCACTTCATTTGAACTTTGGTGGATAGTTGTCTCATTGGCAATCATACCACATCTCCTTATTTTTATATTAATACATATTTTTCTCTCAGACTAAGATTTAATACATATTTTTCTCTCAGACCAAGATTTGATACATTTTTTCTTATCAGGACAAGAACTACTTCATATTTTTTGCTAGTTCCAACGTTATCTAAAATCTCATATCGAAGCTCATTCTACAGGAAACCAGTAAGAGGTAAAGCCAAATTAAAAGAAGAAAGACGAAATATACCAAAGGGACTTTCAAACTCGAACACAAACTGACAATACAATGGCAAAAAAACGAAATATGACGAAGTGACAAACACCCACACACAACACAACATCGGCAACTAAAGACTGAGCAGCACGAACCGAACCAAAAACAGGGATGGTCTCGGGTAATACGGAATGTTAAGCAGATCTTCATCTGTGTAGTTCTGAAAGCAGCATGTAATACTTCCTAGTAAGGTTTTCTGTAATATTTTATTTCAAACTAATCACCATTAATCATAAGAAACGTTTGGTGTGTATACATACGGACATACAACGAACACCAGTTGAAAGAAAAAGATAACAATTGGACTTTGGTTGAAAATTGGTTAAATAAAACTGAAATTTGCAAAAGAAAATATAGGCATATGTGTATTAAAAGTAAAATAACAAAAATACCGAACTCCAAGGAAAATTCAAAACGGAAATTCCCTTAACAAATGTAAAAATCAAAAGCTCAAACACATCAATCAAATGGATAAACAATTGTCATATTCCTGACTTGGTACAGGCATTTCCTTATATAGAAAATGTATATTTAAAAGTTCATATTGCAAGAAATAACGAAAATTGATAGTATATGTAAATGTACTAAATTAGTTCGGTTGCCTTGTTAAAGATTGGTCAACTAATAATATATTTTTCAAGTGTTATGTAGCTTTTAAACAAACAGGACAATGAACACTATCTTTAATCCGGTGTTATATATATCAGACACAGGCAGGACGTTTTATCATTGTTTTTTCCTCGCTAAGTCATCTAAACGGAAATATGTTAACTGAAGATGAGCTGATGATTACTTTTCAATATTTCTCATCATCTGCTGAAATATAAATTTAAATAAACTTTTAGTCTTAGATACATGAGTTCTTATTAGTTATTATGGGCTTTGAACTAGCTTTCAGTAACTGCGAGTACTCTCAGATTTGTACTTTGTGTCTTTTGTGTTTTTGTTAGGTATTTTTTTGTTCTTTATATCAATCTGATGAGTTAGGCCCTTTTCAACTGATTTTCATAGTTTGTTCATATGCTATTCTGTTACACCACTGTCCAGGTAAGGGAGAGAGCTTTCCGCCAGCAAACATGTTTAACCCCGCCACATTCTCTATGTGCCTGTTCAAAGCCAGGAGCCTGTAATTCAGTTGTTGTCGTTTGTTGTTGTATATTACATAAATCAGGCCGTTAGTTCTCTCGTTTGAATTGTTTTACATTTGTCATCTCTGGGCCTTTTATAGCTTACTGTATGCGGTATGGGTTTTGCTCATTGTTTAAGGTCGTAGGTGACCTATATTTTCTATAATTTCTACGTTATTTTGGTCTCTGGTGGAGAGTTGTCTTATTGGCAATCATATCACATCTTCTTATTGTTTTATTAAGTATTTTTATGTGTACTGCTGACATTTCAAACAACAACTTCATTCACGACATTTTGTTTTCAATAGCTAATGCATAGTGCATCAAGTTATAGAAAAACAGATATAGGTTCATGAGCTTGTTCTTTTTTTTTTTTTTTTTTTTTTTTTTTTTTTTTAGTATATATATGCATTTTTAAAATGAGAACGTTTGACGGGGAATATTGTTTCTATTTCTGTTTTCAATATCAATGTATGACATCAACCTGTATAAAAATATATATATGAGAAATAGCATTTTACTACTAGTGTAATTTAGATGAAAGTGTTTAAAATATATTATAAATATATATCTAAAAATATTGGAATTACTAGGTAAATAAATTTAATGCGCGATCTCTCTCTCTCTCTCTCTCTCTCTCTCTCTGAACTGCACAAAACCAAATATTTTGCATTTGATATGGTGGATTTGGAACTGGGTCATTTCTGAATTAACCTGTAATAGGAAAGCTCAGAAACCAAATTCGCTTATAGTGTAAAGCATAAGATGTATGAATTTACTAGGAGTTGTAAATCGAAATTCGACGCTAAAAATTCTTTAACCGACGGCAAAAAACAGAATGAACGTGCTCATTGTTTTATAAATACAACTGATATACACTGTATGTATTTCTATATTGCCAGTTATTCTAATTGACTTAATATTGTCAGTATGTGAAATCTGACTTTAAATTGTCAGTATATGAAATGTCTATTTGTTGTTCATTGTTATACAAGTTGCATGTTCAAAAGTAAAACCCGGTTTGATATCCTACTTGTACTTCTATGTGGATAATCTGCAGTCGAAACTTCCATAACGCAGATATAATGCTCGTGTGTGTCAACCAGCACACGTCAGGTTAAAAATAAACAAAAAGTATCGTGTATTGACTAGAACATAAACAAATAAAATTATGTGATGTTTGCAATAACTGTACAGGGTTAAAATAAGATATTAACAGTCACATCAGGAACTCTCACACACAGACCCGGAAAGCGTCGGTTGTTGGGGCTTGGATGGCACTTTTAGGTAGTTGATTCTAGTCAACAATTGATCTTGGAATAAAGCTGTAGGTCTAGGGATAAAGCTGTATTTATAGGAATCCATTGATGTCCTGACCCTGGAAAACCTGTCTCTGTGATATTGTCTTGGTTGTTACGGTTGGTCTCTTGATGTAATCTGGAATGGTGACTGCTGCATCTCGATGCAAGATCTTATACAGGAGTATGAACCTGGCTCCTTTTCTGCGTGTTACTATGGTTGCTCAACTAAGTGTTTGTAGGTTATTGGTAACAGTTCCTGGTTCCCGAGAATGATTTGTTGTTACAAAGCCGGCAGCTCTTAGTTGTACCTTTTCGATTTGGTTAATGTGACAATTTACTGTAGGGGTCCCATATGTGTACTTATGGCAAGCCGTTCTCGTCAAAACTATGTTTAAACCATTTTTCGAAAAATTTACACACTGAGAATTCAAAAAAAAACACACTGAGATTAAAAAACCTAAAAACACACACTGAGAATTAAAAATTACACACTGAGATTTCATAAAAACGCATTGAGATTACCAAAAATGAAAAACACACACTGAGAATTGAAAATTACACACTGAGAATTAAAAATTACACAATGAGATTTCAAAAAGACACACTGAGATGAAATAAACTGAAAAACACACACTGAGAATTTGAAATTACACACTGAAAATTTAAAATTACACACTGAGATTGGTGCGCACTTTTTTGGCGCACATATCTAATTAGCATAATTAATCTGGATATATTACAAGCTTAAAACAACTAGGGGACAGAACTCGTTAGTCCTTCAATTTGGCGCTAAATGTTTTAATAAAAAACATTAAAAATACAACTAATAGAAAAACTACTTTATTAAAGACCAATAGAACAAGAAAAATACCCACTTAATCTCATTACAAAATATAACCAAATGGTGAAAAACTTTATTAAAATTATAAAAAAAACATTGGAACAATCTGCAAAAATACAAACAATGCAGTGAATTGTTTCCCCAAGTGCCTATTATAGCATATATACGTAACAAAAATATAAAAGATTACCTTGCGAAATCAGGGTAACAGTTGAGAGACTTTTGAAAAGGGACATGCTTAAACAGTTTTAAGCAAAAATCCCGATATACGTTAGTAATAATCTGAATTATAGGCAAAAAACTTATGAATACGAGTTAGCAAAAAGTTTGTTAAGTCTTGAAATTTATTACGAATGTTGGTTGTAGGAACCGCATTTCATTATAATGGCAAGAGTTCGGGAGACCAAGATATTAATCTGTTGAATTATTCATCTCATGAATATTCATTAGTAATTTGCATATAAATCTCAGTGTGTATTTTTGAAATCTCATTGTGTAATTAACAATTCTCAGTGTGTGTTTTTCAATTTATTTCATCTCAGTGTGTCTTTTTTAAAATCTCAGTGTGTAATTTTAAATTCTCAGTGTGTGTTTTTCATATTTATAAATCTCAGTGTGTAATTATAAAATCTCAGTGTGTAATTTCGATTTCTCAGTGTGTAATTTCAATTTCTCAGTGTCTTATTTAAGGTTCTTAAATCTCAGTGTGTAATTTTTTCGAAAAAATGGTTTAAACATAGTTTTGACGAGAACGGCTTGCCATATGTACTCGAAGTGTATATATAACGTTTTATATGCACTATCTTTTATATCTTGTGGACATTTGTTTAAGTTCTCTCTTGGAAATCTATTTTTCGGTTAGCTTTTGGTGTTACTTTATAGATGTGGTGGTCCCAATTCATTTCCTTTGTCAGTTACAAACCGAGGTATGTGTAGAGCTGAACAGTTTCCAGGTAATACTCCATCATGTTGTTGTTGTAAACAACAGGGTTGCGTTTTTTTTTTTTTTTTTTTTTTTTTTGTCACCCTACGGATAAAACATTTTGCTGGATGGAATGTCATCTGCCAGCGATTTGCCTATTCTACAAGTTGCGCAGATTCTTGTTGAAGCTATTGGCATGTCTCTTAGTTGTGAACGGTTCTGTACAGGAGGGAGTCGCCTACAACAGTGGTAAACTGGTACATGGTGATATAGAATCGCCTATGTCGTTAATGTGCAGCAGGAAACATGGGGATCAAATAAACGTTCCCTGAGGTACACCGGAACGTACTGTTTTCATTTCGCCATCTACACACACTCATTGATTTTATTGAGTTAGACAAGCATTAATCTAACTGAGTACATTTTCTCAGATATCATAGTAGCTCATCTTCTGTAATAGCCGCTGGTATCGGACTGTGCCAAATGCCTCCGAAAAATCTAAGACAATCATAGCTACTTGTTCTTTCATATCCAATGAGCGGGCGACTATTTCTATGGTGTTAACCAATTGAGTTTCACAGGAACGATGTTGTCCGAAACCATGTTGATAGTTTACTGAAATTTTGTGCTTTTCCAAATGATACATTACATAACGGTAGATGATATGTTCTGTCGGTTTACAAAACACTGAGGTAAGAGAGACTGGCCTGTAAAAAGTAAAATCACAAAAATACTGAACTCCGAGGAAAATTCAAAAAGGAAAGTCCTCAATCAAATGGCAAGTAAGTAACCACTTGTTTTTGCAGCAATTTGCCTATTGTGGACATCTCCGTCTGCTATGTGTGTGGGGGGGGCGTGTGTGTGGGTGTGTGTGTGTGGGTGGGTGTGGGTGTGGGTGTGTGGGGGGGGTGTTATTTCATATTAGTCGTTTTAAATTAGCCATTGATTTTTAAATATATTTGGTTTATTATTCATACTTCATTAGTATTGACAGCGTTGTAGGCGCATGTGTAAAGGAAAAGACAACTTATTGGACAACAGTGTTTTATACATCAATTCATCAATTGATAAGCAAAGAAGTGTTTTAGGGTAAGTAAAACTTGATTGTGTTTTTCGCTTTAAACGAATTTTAAAAAGTTTCAATGTATATTTGTATTGTCCTGAATTTGTATTATCAATCTTAACCGTTTTATTTCTTTCGACTGTAAAGTAGAATGCATAAGTAAAAGAAAGTTTAAAAGTTGCAATTTTGACGTGAATTCACGGCCAACTGTTTTCGAACATAGAGAAGCACAGGCAACGAATATCCGCTGCACTTGATTAAAACAATTGTATTTGAAATAATGATACAGTTTCCTGCACCTATATCCGAAGATATTTAAGAGCGGCGCACGCAAAATTAAGATGGCTGATATTGAAATGTTATATCAAAGCTATTGATAAGAATATCAGTATTGATATGAAATATTTGATCATGCAGAATCTGTATTTAAATGAATCCATGTTTTCAACGGAAATTCGTAAAACAATTGAGATCTGCAGGTGTAAACTGTTTGTACATAACGGTATTTACAGAGTTAATGAAGATCAGCAGGATTTTAGTAAAAGCTAGGGTCGTACAAAATAGATGCAAATTTGACACACTTCTCAAGAATTTCATTTTCAGGTTATGTTCATGAGCTTTCAGTAAGATCTGACATTAAAAACATAATATTTTACATAAGACTGTGTTGACCGATCGCTTATGGTTTTTCGCTATCACAATCATCATCATGGTCACATGTAAACACTGTTGCTGGCGCAGAATTCTTAACCATTTTGGATGAATACCGTTTTTAATTCAAGCTATTTTTAAACAACATGAGATATGCGCCGTAAGCAGCTAGGTTCATGCCTTACCGATATGAAACAAGCATAAACTATATAACTTAAGTGTTTTATTTCACCATTTCTAAAACTCGTATCTTTTTATTTTAAAGCATTCGATTTTCACAGAAGTGGCAGTATACAATGATGCAGACCATCTTGGCTTTGTTCCTTGTGGTTGCTTGTGTTTATGCAGGTAAATGAGTGTTCATTTGAAGGTTTTCAATAATTCTATAATAATGCTTCTAGTTGTGGGTCGTTTACGATGATAGATATAGGGAGCGGGGAGTGTTTGGCCATATTGCATTCTGTTACATTTAAACGTTGGTGTCTGATTATTATTATCTATATCTTTTTTTAACAAACAGAATGCATACCCTAAGAAATAAAAGGTGGGTTTTTTTACAGAATGGTTAACGGGTTTTCAATACGCTTTCACAAATATTGAATCACATTTTGTATATCATATGCTGGTCTTTATAAATAAATGGTTATATATGGTTTTTATGACAGAATAAAATACGCATAATTCATTTTTTTCTTGTAGTATCGTGGCCACATGGAAAATATACTTTAGTAAAACCTAAATCAGGCTGTCCACCCGGATGGTTTGAAGGATGGCGACATCAGGATAACGAAGATAGTGATAACAAAAACTCGGTGTCCTATGGTCACCATTTTTATGGTAACCATATATTGATTTAAAATATCGATGTACTAGAAAACAACTTTATACTAGAAATCATAATCCTGAAATACAGTATGAAACATTACTTGAAAATTAAACCATGTAACTATGTATGATTTTTGACATACTTTCAAATATTTATTCCACTTACTTCATACATAAACTCATCATAGATACTAGGATAAAAATTTTGAACACCAGACGCGCGTTTCGTCTACAAATGACTTATCAGTGACGCTCGAATAAAAAAAGTAATGCAAAGCTCTGATTCCTTTCCCGCCTATGGCTATAGTTTTTGTCCTTTTTGGTTTTATCAGCTCTTCCCTTTTTTTTTAATAAGATTTGGATTTCCAAATATTTTGGCCTCGGGCATCACTGAAGAAACATTTCTTGTCGAAATGGGCATGTTGTGCAGAAAAATTGGTATCGTTAATGTTATTATATAAGTATTCGCAACTCTTAATTTAATTTGACTTCCATCATTATTTAACTAACATTTTTAGCGTAATTTTATTTCATGGACACACAAATTAAACTATAACTGCTTGCAGATTGCAAGTGCTGATAAAGGGGGTTGTAGGAATAAAACAATTTGATGAACAATTTTCCAACTTGCTATTGTTTACTTAATTATTTCTCTTTTTCTGATGATGATTTTAGGTTCGTTTGGTAGGAACACAAAAACATATTACTGTTCAAAGACTCGTGAGGAGAAGGTTACAGATTGGACCACATGGAAATTACTGTCATGGCCAAAAGGAACTTATTGTATACTAAGGAAAGGAGGATCGTGTCCCAAAGGTTTGTCTGTCTGTATTAGTATTTTTTTGCCCCGGGCTGGGGTATGCGGTGAGAATTCCTTCTATTGAAATTCACTTAAAATGTATGACTCAGAAATGTTGCCGTTTAGAACGAAACCTGTCATTTATTATGATTTACAGTATCACAGCATCATTAAGCTGCGACTTTTGTTAAATGATTTGCAATTTTTTTTCCAAACCCACAATTTTTATTTGGCGCAACTCTATTTTAATTGTAATTCAAATTGAATGCATTTATAAAAAAAGTTTAAAGTGTAAAAGCAATTTTGAGGCAAATTGTAATCAAAAGCAATATTTAGCGTTGAATAATGAAATATTTCCAAATGTTGTTAACCATCATGACTCAGCCGGAATCCATATTTCAAGAAAAATTCATGTTTGAACGCAGAGTATTTTTCCTTTAGGCGTCGTTGGTTATTTTGCAATTTGTTCGGGATGTTCGGGAGTTTTGAAAATTATCAAATAGCTGTAATACAAATCCTTAATTTTTTTTTATAAGCACTATAAAAAATCATAAAGTTCTAAAATTATTTTGTACAATAACGCATGTTGATATTTCTATACCTTATTTTTGTTACTTTATCACAACAACTATGTATGTTAGTCATTGTAGAGATTTTAATATGCTATTGTGAAGGTGTGAAACTTTGTTAAAAACAAGACACGTTCCAGACAAGGGTAAACCATTTCAGTCCCTTCCGAAAAACAGTTACGAATTGGTTATATTATACCAAATCCTTCTATTTCACGAAACTGTCGTAACACCAAGCCAAGCTTCTGCATTATCCTCTCTCTCTCTCTCTCTCTCTCTCTCTCTCTCTCTCTCTCTCTCTCTCTCTCTCTCTCGTCTTTAAGCATTCCCGATGAAGGTAAATCCAGAAAAGCGCATCGGACGCATAAGATTTATAACGCGTCGTTTTCATATCTTAATGCATATTTTTTTCTATCAGAACAAAATTTGATACATAATTGCCTCTCAAAAAAAAAGTTGATACACATTTCCTCTCAGAAATTGTTTTGTTATAAATAAGGCCGTTAGTTTTCTCAATTGAAATGTTTCATATTTTCATGTCGAGGCCTTTTATAGCCGACTATACGGTGTGGGTTTTTTTCTTTCTTGAAGGCCGTACGGTTGCTTATAATTGCTTACATCCACTTCATTTGAACTTTGCTGGATAATTGACTCATTGGCAATCATACCACATATCCTTATTTTCATATTAATACATATTTTTCTCTGAGACCAAGATTCAATTCATATTTTGTTATCAGGACAATAACTAATTCATATTTTTCGCTAGTTTAAACGTTACCTTAAGTCTCCTATCAAATCTCATTCTACATGAAATCAGTTAGAGGTAAAGCCAAAGTTAATAAAGAGAAACGAAAGATACCAAAGGGATATTCAAATTCATGAGTCGAACACAAACTAACAATGCCATGGCAATAAACGAAAACAACAACATCATGAGTCGAACACAAACTGACAATGCCATGGCAATAAACAAAAACAACAACATCATGAGTCGAACACAAACTGACAATGCTATTGCAATAAACAAAAACAACAACAAAGACAAACATCCATACACACAACATCGACAACTAAAGACTGAGCAACACTAACCCAACCAAAACCCCGGATGGTCTCAAGTGCTCCGGAATTGTACATGTAAGTAGACCTTCATCGGTATAGTTCAGAAAGCAGCATATTATACTTCCCAGTAAGATTTCTGTAATATTTTGTTTCAAATTAATCATAAGAAACGTTTAGTGTGTAAGTATACAGTCGGACATACGACAGTTGAAAGGAAAAGATAACAAATGGATTTTGGTGGAAAATTGGTTAAATAAAACTGATATTTACAAAATAAAATATAGGCATACGTGTATCAAAAGTAAAATAACAAAAATACCGAACTCCAAGGAAAATTCAAAACAGAAAGTCCCTTAACCAATGGCAAAATCAAAAGCTCAAACACATCAAACGAATAGAAAACAACTGTCATATTCCTGACTTGGTACAGGCATTTCCTTATATAGAAAATGTATATTTAAAAGTTCATATTGCAAGAAATAACGAAAATTGATAGTATATGTAAATGTACTAAATTAGTTCGGTTGTCCTGTTAAAGATTGGTCAACTGTGTTTATAATATATTTTTCAAGTGTAATGTAGCTATTAAACAAACAGGAAAATGAACACTATCTTTAATCCGGTGTTATATATATCAGACACAGGCAGGACGTTTTATCATTGTTTTTTCTTCTCTAAGTCATCTAAACGGAAATATGTTAACTGAAGATGAGCTGATGATTACTTTTTCAATATTTCTCTTCATCCGTTGAAATATAAATTTAAATAAATCTTTCGTCTTAGATGCATGATTTCTTATTAGTTTTTATAGACGTTGAACTAGCTTTCAGTATTGCGAGTGCTCTCAAATGTGTACTTTGTGTCTTTTGTGTTTTGTTAGTTGTTTTGTTTTTCTTTATATCGATCTGATGAGTTAGGCTCTTTACAACTGATTTTTAGTGTGTTTATATACTGTTCTGTTACACCACTGTTCAGATTAGGGAGAGGGTTTGGCACCAGCAAGCATGTTCAACCCTGCCACATTCTCTATGTACCTGTCCAAAGTCAGGAGGCAGTCATTCAGTGGTTGTCGTTTGTTGCTGTTTATTATATTTGTTTTTCGTTTATTGGTTTGTACATAAATCAGGCCATTAGTTCTCTTGTTTGAATTGTTTAACATTTGTCATTTCGGGGCCTTTTATAGCTTATTATATGCGGTATGGTTTTTGCTCATTGTTTAAGGTCGTACGGTGATCTATAGTTTCCATGACTTCTACGTCGTTTTGGTCTCTGGTGGAGAGTTGTCTTATTGGCAATCATATCACATCTTTTTATTGCTTTATTAAATGTGTACTGCTGAAATTTAGACAACAACTTCAATCACAACATTTTTTTTTTCAATAGCTAATGCATAGTGCTTCAAGTTATAGAAAAACAGATACAGGTTCATGAGCTTATTTTTTTTTTTTTTGTTAAATACATGCATTTTTAAAATAAGAACGTTTGGTGGGGAAAATTGTTGTTTTTTTTAATATCAATGTATGACAAACATAAATGTTAACCTGTATAAATATATATGAGAAATAGCATTTTACTACTAGTGTAATTGAAATGAAAGTGTAGAAAATATTATAAATATATTATATACAAAAATATAGGCAAATAAATTAAATGCTCTCTCTCTCTCTCTCTCTCTCTCTCTCTCTCTCTCTCTCTCTCTCTCTCATTCCCGATGAAGGTAATTCCAGAAAACCGCATCGGACCCATAAGATTTATAACGCGTCGTTTTCATATCTTAATGCATATTTTTTTCTATCAGAACAAAATTTGATACATAATTGCCTCTCAAAAAAAGAGTTGATACACATTTCCTCTCAGAAATTGTTTTGTTATAAATAAGGCCGTTAGTTTTCTCAATTGAAATGTTTCATATTTTCATGTCGAGGCCTTTTATAGCCGACTATACGGTGTGGGTTTTTCTCTTTCTTGAAGGCCGTACGGTTGCTTATAATTGCTTACATCCACTTCATTTGAACTTTGCTGGATAATTGACTCATTGGCAATCATACCACATATCCTTATTTTCATATTAATACATGTTTTTCTCTGAGACCAAGATTCAATTCATATTTTGTTATCAGGACAATAACTAATTCATATTTTTCCTAGTTTAAACGTTACCTTAAGTCTCCTATCAAATCTCATTCTACATGAAATCAGTTAGAGGTAAAGCCAAAGTTAATAAAGAGAAACGAAAGATACCAAAGGGATATTCAAATTCATGAGTCGAACACAAACTGACAATGCCATGTCAATAAACGAAAAACAACAACATCATGAGTCGAACACAAACTGACAATGCCATGGCAATAAACAAAAACAACAACATCATGAGTCGAACACAAACTGACAATGCCATGGCAATAAACGAAAAACAACAACTTCATGAGTCGAACACAAACTGACAATGCCATGGCAATAAACAAAAACAACAACATCATGAGTCGAACACAAACTGACAATGCCATGGCAATAAACAAAAACATCAACATCATGAGTCGAACACAAACTGACAATGCTATTGCAATAAACAAAAACAACAACAAAGACAAACATCCATACACACAACATCGACAACTAAAGACTGAGCAACACTAACCCAACCAAAACCCCGGATGGTCTCAAGTGCTCCGGAATTGTAAGTAGACCTTCATCGGTATTGTTCAGAAAGTAGCATATTATACTTCCCAGTAAGATTTCTGTAATATTTTGTTTCAAATTAATCATAAGAAACGTTTGGTGTGTAAGTATACAGTCGGACATACGACAGTTGAAAGGAAAAGATAACAAATGGATTTTGGTGGAAAATTGGTTAAATAAAACTGATTTTTACAAAATAAAATATAGGCATACGTGTATCAAAAGTAAAATAACAAAAATACCGAACTCCAAGGAAAATTCAAAACAGAAAGTCCCTTAACAAATGGCAAAATCAAAAGCACAAACACATCAATCAAATGGATAAACAATTGTCATATTCCTGACTTGGTACAGGCATTTTCTTATATAGAAAATGAATATTTAAAAAGTTCATAGTGCAAGAAATAACGAAAATTGATAGTATATGTAAATGTACTAATTTAGTTCAGTTGCCCTGTTAAAGATTGGTCAACTGTGTTTATAATATATTTTTCAAGTGTAATGTAGCTATTAAACAAACAGGAAAATGAACACTATCTTTAATCCGGTGTTATATATATCAGACACAGGCAGGACGTTTTATCATTGTTTTTTCCTCGCTAAGTCATCTAAACGGAAATATGATAACTGAAGATGAGCTGATGATTACTTTTTCAATATTTCTCTTCATCTGCTGAAATATAAATTTAAATAAATCTTTCGTCTTAGATACATGATTTCTTATTAGTTTGTATAGGCGTTGAACTAGCTTTCAGTATTGCGAGTGCTCTCAAATTTGTACTTTGTGTCTTTTGTGTTTTTGTTAGTTGTTTTGTTTTTCTTTATATCGATCTGATGAGTTAGGCTCTTTACAACTGATTTTTAGTGTGTTTATATGCTGTTCTGTTACACCACTGTTCAGATTAGGGAGAGGGTTTGGCACCAGCAAGCATGTTCAACCCTGCCACATTCTCTATGTACCTGTCCAAAGTCAGGAGCCAATAATTCAGTGGTTGTCGTTTGTTGCTGTTTATTATATTTGTTTTTCGTTTATTGGTTTGTACATAAATCAGGCCATTAGTTCTCTTGTTTGAATTGTTTAACATTTGTCATTTCGGGGCCTTTTATAGCTTATTATATGCGGTATGGTTTTTGCTCATTGTTTAAGGTCGTACGGTGATCTATAGTTTCCATGACTTCTACGTCGTTTTGGTCTCTGGTGGAGATTTGTCTTATTGGCAATCATATCACATCTTTTAATTGCTTTATTAAATGTGTACTGCTGAAATTCAGACAACAACTTCAATCACAACATTTTTTTTTTCAATAGCTAATGCATAGTGCTTCAAGTTATAGAAAAACAGATACAGGTTCATGAGCTTATTTTTTTTTTTTTTAAATACATGCATTTTAAAATAAGAACGTTTGGTGGGGAAAATTGTTGTTTTTTAATATCAATGTATGACAAACATAAATGTTAACCTGTATAAATATATATGAGAAATAGCATTTTACTACTAGTGTAATTGAAATGAAAGTGTAGAAAATATTATAAATATATTATATACAAAAATATAGGCAAATAAATTAAATGCTCTCTCTCTCTCTCTCTCTCTCTCTCTCTCTCTCTCTCTCTCTCTCTCTCTCTCTCTCACACACACATATTATCAAAACATTTATCTCATGCCTATTAAAAAAGGTTTAAATAAAATTAAAGTAACACATCATTCAATGTTCACAAATAGTGTTGATAATCTAGGAATTGCTGTTTATGTAATAAGAATTCTTTTCTTTTTAACAATATTTAGGATTTGCAAACGGACATGTTCATTGGGATGACGAAGATTCTGATAATGAAAATAATTTGGGTGGAACTTTGCCTGATGGAGATTATGGCAGAAACACATTGATACAATACTGTTGCAGGTAACCTGTCCAGCATGTGATTATTATAAGCTTGAAGTTAGCTTATAATTAATCAACGAAGCTAAAAGTTAAACTTAAAATAAGTCAACGAAGCTAAAAGTTTACGAACAATTAATCAACGAAGCTAAATGTTAACTTATAATTAGTCACGGAAGCTACAAGTTAACTAATAATTAGTCAAAGAATATTTTTTCAAAGATATATATTTGTTGACATTTTATTGTCATATTGATATGATTTTTTATTCATTCTCAGATCTGATGGACCGTCTAATATTGCTATAGAACTTCCCACATCTAAGCCATTCTATCTTGTGAGAAAATCAAGCGCTTGTCAGCAGGTGAAAGGAATGACTGTCCGCAATGAATATATAAAGACCGACGACGAAGACAAAGATAACAAAAACAGCTGGGCTGGAAGCTATCCGTCTATAAGTGGAGGCAGGAATATACAAATAGAATACTGCTATTATGCATAAAGTCATGCAACATATATATTTATTTCTGACAGAAATGTTCTTAATAAAGTGGCGTTATTTCAATTTCATTTATTGTCACTTGCGTCAAATTAAGAAAAGGATAAGCACAGTACAACAACAGTCTTTATCTTATTCTTCAAATATTATACATTGTATTTTTTTTTTCATGTTTTGTTTACGTTTAGGAGCTATCTGAGATATTGCTTTTTTCTTTTTCTTTTCTTTCTCTTTTTTTTTGAAAGAAACTAACAATGACAATTATTTCAGTGAAAAACTGTTATTTGCGAATTTGTCGGAAATTTCTTTTAATCTTATAATAGGAAAACACTTATATTGATTAATATCCTGAGTAACAAAATCAAAATAAATCTGGATATTGAAAAAAAGAATGTTATGGCATAGATTGATTGATTGATTGATTGTTGGTGTTTTAACGCCACTTTTAAGCGCCACATTTGGGCTATTTTGTGGCGGCCAGTTTTTTTTTTTGGTGGAGGAAGCCGGAGTGCCCGGAGAAAACCACCGACCTTCGATAGGAAAACTGACTATCCTAGTCAATTAAGATTGGAATCGAGTGCACCCGCACGAGCGGGGTTCGAACTCACAACCTCAGTGTTGACTGGCTAGTGATTACAGTAGTAACTACTTAGACCACTTGGCCACCGAGGCCCCTTATGGCATAGAAATGGTAAATGATTATTATAAACATGAAACCTTGTTCTCTCTATTTGATAATTATGTAGCAAGCATATTGGATTACTGCTCGGAAGTATGGGGATTTCCTATTAAAGGCATCAACTATTGAAAAAGACCATTTGTATTACTTAATACGTATTTCGAATGGGGCGCAGAACATTTAAGCGAAAAATTTAAAACATCTCGGGAACATATTAGCCAATTTAAACGCTGAATTTATCCGTTCACCTGTATTTCATTAGTCCCATCTTATCGAAAACTTACCTTGTTGAATAATACTTACCCCACTAAAACCATAATTTATAATGGCCTTTTGCATTTACAATTTGGTTTAAAGAAAGGAATAAATGTTGTTGAAATGAACAGCAAGTAAACGTGTATTATGTGATTGTTTTTCTGTCTATCATCAAATTACAAATAATAACATATATCTAAATAAGAAATATCGACGAATCTGCTCCTTAATCTAGGCAAGATCAGACAAGTTAAAGAGATGGAAAAGACCCCTTCGAAATTTTATGAACAGCATTGCACAGAATGAATACCAAGAGCCCATTGTGATATAAATTCCAGGCTAGAACGGACTTGTAATTTTTTTGTGAATTTTTTTTACATTAAATGCTGTATTTTAATGGACATAATGAAGACCGTGCTTTGACCTATAATGGTTTACTTTTATAAATTTTGACTTGGATGGAGAGTTGTCTCATTGGCACTCATACCACATCTTCTTATATCTATATAATATTTTTTAATGTTGTGCTGTCTTGTTACTATATTAATTTTATTATTTCTACTATAATTATTTCTGTTACTAAAATTGGCATTGATAATCTCCCTTTTCAATCAAATAGGTTAACTGAAATCTGGCGCTAAAATGGGTTACATGCTAGCGCTAAAACGTCCGATTTTTTTCGATAAAATGTCCTATTAATACGCTAAAATGTCCTCTGCCGTTCTAATGTTAAAATGAGTACGGTTACTAAAATGGTTTGTTGTGCATTGGATAGATTTTTTTATGTACATTTAGTATCAGTATTAGAAAGTTGAAATTTTGGTTGAAAATATTCTATACAGAAAATTAATGTGTCAAAGTAATGCTATAATGAAATGTGTTGACCAAAACGATGAAAAAAATTATGAATAGAGAACAAACAAATCCAACTGATATCTGCCACAAATATTAATGAATCAGATAATTTGGGTATATTTTTTTTAAATCAGCAGAAAAAAATCGCATTTAATTGTATATAGTTGTCATGAACTATTTTCATTACAGTATGCCATTCTCCGCTTGTATTGTGTATCGTATAGAATTTTATTTACACTAAATTATTCATATATTGTTAATCTAAAGAATGTTTTGTAAAATTTCTTACTATTGGTGCATATATAGTTATTATCATTATATCTCTATATCATATAAGCTGTTATTATATTTTAATAAAGTATTATTATGAACGCAAGAATCCACAGAAGGTTTGAAAAATATTGAAATCTTTAAAAAAATTATAAATCTTTTCAAGTATTACTTTGTAATATTTGGCGTAATACAAAGTAATACTCGAAAAGATTTATAGGATTTTCATAACAAGTAAGAATTGGAAATCCCTTGACATTTAATTTCAAATAATACTAAACAACCCTTATGCGAGAATATTATCATCACTGAAATAGAATAACGAGATTGTGTCACTAGTCACATGAAGTGATCACCAATGCTTGATAAAATATTATAATTTTAATATAATTATTATTATTATTATTATTACAATTTTTATGGTATCACTTATTACCTTTTAGACATACTTTATTTCAAACAGTGAAGAATTTAAGGACTACTGAGCCTATTTTTTTCGAAATAAAATGTAATCAGGAGTACAACTTGATGTCGAAGTAGGTCAATATCAAAATCATATGAATGTTGTTACTCTGATGCTGATAGACTAAGCTGTAAATTTCCGGTAAATAAATTACGTAATGCTATCAAAACTAAGGTTTCAACTACGTCAGACAATTTTTATTTAAGAATGACTGGGCTGTTCTGTTTATAGCCATTTGATATGTATACTATCAAAAGTTGAAGGTGTTTGGCAATCTGATTAAAATACATAGCATGTGTCCCAGCTTCACTTACATGACCTTTAAAGCTAAGCGTTGACATAGAATCAGTATTTCAATCAGAATGTATTTTTGGCTACCTAAAATTTTAATCCAGAATCTTCCTGGTGATTGTTATACCAGAAAGACTTGTGCTGAATTAGGTACTATATATATTACATATATTAATCGATGTTATCATATGACTAAAAAAATTCTTTTTTCTCATTGGCTAAAAACAAAGGGAATCTCCCTTGATAAAACATTATAGTCACCGCGAGAAAAAATTCATGAGAGGTAAATATAAGATTTGGTACAGCTAACGTGTACCTAAATATAGCTCTTCCAAGGTAACGTCAAAGACGTAGGCTTATGGCGTCATGCAAACTCTCATTTTTCTTCTAGTTTTCATTGTAATTTTTTTAGTACATTTTGTTGAATATTTCAACATACAAAAGTGAGCAACTGCCAAAGCAGATGATAATTTCGTACAAAAACAAGGAGCAGTTAAGTATCTTCAGTACTAGAAAATTGGAGAAAGATAAAAAAGAAGTCATGTTATAAAACAATGGTTGACTTTTGATATCAGTTGATTCAATGATTTATTAACCCCCAAGAAGGTTCTATATTAAATGAACAAGTTAGTATAATCTGGATACTTTGTGCAGAAAGGTCATGTGTGATGTCATAAATATGTTAAAATAGACAACTAATCTTTATTTAGTTTTTCTATGTAGTGTTTTGTGTACTATTGTTTGTCTGTTGGTCTTTTCTTTTTTAGCCATGGCGTTACCATCTTTCGCCTCTCTCTTGAAGTCATAACAACTATAGGCATACAATATATAAACTACACACAGTATACATAGATAGCAGAAGGTAGTGTGAAACATATTACAACATGTCAGATCTTAATTTTTGTGCACGAAATATAAATTTACCCAAATTACATAATTCTCTAAGATTATTAGAACTCATTAATTTTATATATCTATACATAGAAGGTTTTCTCCAATAATAAGGTTTGATAAAATAAGATCTAAGACCTTGATAAGTGGGGCATTTTAAAATTAAATGCATCTCATCTTCAATGTCATTTTTACAAAAACTACAGAGTCTATTTCTTCTTGGAATTGCAGAATAGCGTCCACATTCTATAGCTAAATCATGACTACTAAGTCTTATTTTGGTAATACATGTCTTATAAATAACTGGTATTGGTTTACATAAGTAATATTGTAAACAAAGATTTTGAACCATAAATCTATAACTTGAACATTTAACTAAATTATTCAATTGGCTGTCAAAATCTTGCTTCAGACAACCAAACATGCGTTGTTTAATTATCAAGTAAAAAGTACTGGAGAGCTTACTATAAAAAATAAACCTTGATTATACCAAATATCACCTAAACCTATACAAAACAACTCATTTTTAATAAAAATACAACCAATTTGTCTTATTATTTGGACATTTTTGTAAATCATCATATAAAAAACAGTAACAGTTTTTCAAAATACAGTTTGTGGTACATAACAGCTTAAACCAGTATTTAAAAATTCTACATTTTCTGGTGTGCAATAATGGCAATCTACCTAGCTCATAGTACACCATGATATTACTAGTAGAGCTTTTCACTTTCATGATATTTTTACAATAGCCCAGATGTATCCTCTCTATAGCTGGTGCCTTATGAGCACCCCAAATTTCACAACCATAACAAAGTACACTGTTAATATAAGTATCAAAAAGTGAAAGTAAAGTTACAAAATACAAATAAATATCTTTTATAGTTCTCCTTAAGGCAAAAACAGCTTTTCTACCCTGTTCTGATAGTTTCTGCTGTAACAGATTATATTTACCATTAAAATTTAACAAAATACCAAGATAACTTAATTTATCTACAACTTCTATTTCCTGGTTATTATAATACCATTTTTCATTGTCATGTATTTTTCCACCCTTTCTAAAAACAATAATTTTCGTTTTTGCTATATTAACACTAAGTGACCATTTGGAGGTATAATCATACAAAGTATCAAGTAACGTTTGTAAACCAGATACAGTTTCTGAAAAAATTACCATATCGTCAGCGTACATTAATAAAAATAAATTTAGTTCCTTCACCTCATAAGGAATAGAGTCACTATTTATAAAACCATTTCACAATCGTTTCCATACATTGAAAAAATATAGGTGATAATACTTCACCTTGCATCAGACCTACTTCATTAGTAAAATAATCAGAATTGAACCCATCAACACTTACACAAGTGCTGACATTAGAATACATTGCTTTGATTACCATTAAAAATTTACCTTGAATACCAATTTTTGATAGTTTATACCATAACATATATCTTTGAACAGTGTCAAAAGCTTTCGTGTAGTCTACAAAACAACAGTAAAAACGATTTTTGGCTGATAAAGACTTGAAAATTAATGATGTAAGAGCAAAAATAGCATCTACTGTACCCAGACCGGGGCGAAAGCCGAACTGGGCATCGGTCACAATATCAAACGTTTCCGACCTGTCTATTAAACGTTGATTTAGAACGGACGTAAATAATTTTCCAAAATTACTGACTAAACTAATCCCTCTGTAGTTGTTCGGATCAAGCACATTACCCTTCTTGAATATAGGTATAAGAATGGCTTTAGCCCAATCAGTAGGAAAAATTCCGGACTGTAAAATTCCGTTAAAAATTTACAGTAATACAGGCATAAACACTTCCTTGTATTCAATAAAATATTCGTTAAGAATTCCATCAACTCCATGACTTTTATCTCGTTTTAGGTTAAGAATAGCTTTCAAAATGTCATTTTCTGTAATTTCTCTATCAAGTTCCTCATAGACGCATTCACCATTAGTATTATGAAATAAGCTGTCGTCAAACACAGCATCTGTTTCTGATGAGCACAATGACTTACAATGTTCATGGAACAACTTTAATGGTATAGCATGTTTAGAAGACGCTTTCCTTTTAAATTTCTTGTAAAATGATTTAGGGTTTGTAAGTCTCATCATGTCCAACATGTCCTTCAGAACGCATATATTCATGTTTCAAGCGACGTTCTAGTGTTTTATAATCCTTTTTCACTCGGATTAAATTACTATGATTTAGTTTCGATTTTAGTCTATTAAATATATTCAAACAGTTTATATAGCGGCGATAAAGGTCTTTACACTGGGCGGTGAACCAAGGTTTATCATCACAAATGTTAGATCTGCAAGATTTATAATTGTTTGTCCTTTTTTTTTAAAATGGTGCCATAATGTCATTTAACGTACTAGTGAATTCGGCCAACGAATTGTCGAGTAATTGCTGACCATCAAAGTCAATCCGTTCACGACACAAATTTATCTTGTCCATATTATTAAGTAAACAATCTCTACATTGTTCTTTTAATTCATCATTCCATTTAAATTTATCCTGCGACAGTTTCTTTCCGTTTTCACCATCCGGAAACCGTTTTGAATTTCGTTCGTTACACAGTAATGAAAGTTGTATATGTAGAAATGCGTGGTCGAAAAAGTTGTAAAATTAGACACAATAAGTTGACGCACTATCGGGAATAGTGACACTGGGACTAATAGGTAGTCTATAACGTTCATTCCATTTGAACCACAAAATGTAAAATCATTCGCAAGACCATTTTTATGCCGGCCATTCAATATTCTCAAACCTGAGGTTTTACATAACGAGATAAGTTTTGGACCATAGCAGTTTGTATTGTTGTCAGGATTATTTCTTACATTGAGTTCTATGTCAGCAGAATAATCAAAAATATCATCAAGTCTATTCCTTATAGTAGTATGGATACTATCGTTACTAACAAAATCATCTATTGCCCCAGTTCGACTATTTGTATCGCCCAGAAGTATAACATCACCAAGTGAAGAGTAAAGTTCAATACTTTTTCTAAATCAACAAATAAATCGCAATTATTAAGTTTATAAAAATTCGATCTAACAGGGGGTATATAAACGCAGGCAATAATTAAGTTTTTATCATTTGTAACAATATCCTTTTCAATATTCAACCATATAATTGTGTCATGAATACATTTTTCAATAGAAATTTTATTAGAAAAACACTCTTTTATTAAAATTACAATACCTCCGCCTTGAGTAGATTTAGACTTTCGTCCAGGATACAAAAAACAATCATAACCAGAAATAGTAATACTACAATCATTTTTAAACCAAAATTCTGTAAGAAAAACTATATCATATGTGCAAATAAAATTCATAAATGCAATGTTATCAAGTTTATTTTGAATACCATCATTCACATTCCAAGCAATTACTTTTAAGTTGTCACAGTTTATTGAATTAGACACAGCTGAGCCTTCAACGCTATCCTAGTCTTCTTTGGTAGTAACCTGCTTCTCGTCAGTTTGATGAGTTGTCTTGTCAGTACAGAGATCTACATCGATTTTCTCATTCGGTATTTGAGTTTCCATTTTCGATATATATTGCTTGTGCTTAATCTGATCGAAAAGCTCGTTATTTATATATAGTTTGTCTCTCATCATCACTGCTTTAGCTTTTTGAGTACGAGCTTCTCTTTGAATTGGGAGCAATTGTTTCCTTTTAGCGAGCACATCTGGCGTATACTGTACACTGAGACTGAACGGAGAGCCCTTCAATTTGTATGCGGATGACTTCACTACCTCACGCTGTTTAAAATTGTCAAAAGTTACAATTATCGGCCTTGGCTTGTATTTGCTATTCATACGACGAACGCTGCGGAAATTGACATTTCTTTTAATCTCCAATTCATCGCGAACGAAACCACTCAACAGATTTTGGACATCCTCACCTGGCATATCCACAATACCGTAGAATATTAAATTGTTTTTTGTAGCCTCATATTGCAAATCAGACACGGTTGATTTTAACTCGCTGTTTTGTTTATGTATTTCAGCTATTTCTTTCTTTAATTTCGACCCCTTTCCTGGACTGCTAGAACCCCCAGATGCCTGCGCAATCCACAAATTATCCTTTTCTTCATTTAATTCGTCAAGTTTGATATTAAAATTGTCATACGTATTACTTAATTCAGATACTTGAGTAGTGAGTTTTTAACATCAGATTCGGTTGTCTTTACCCTGGGGAATAAACTATCAATTGCCTCACAAAGTCTGTCAAATTTATCCAGTTTTTTATCCATGCTTTCAAGTTTGCTCAATCTAGAATCAATAGAACTGATGCTGTGCATAATATGACTGAGAATACTACTATCCGCAACGGGCGGTGTACATTGGCTAAAATGTGCCGGTAGGGGTCCAGGAAAAGGGGAAGGGTACGGATACGGATATGGTGTGCTGCTTTGCTGTTTTTGGTTTTGCTTAATATTTTCAGGTGTCATCTGAGCTGACATATTTCCTTGTTCACTATAAACGACTGAAGTACTAGCATTTTGTTGTTTATTTTGTTTTTTATTGGATTTCTTGTGTGGCTGTTTTGAAGTTGAATCGAACGAAGAATCAGTATTCTGTGACGAATCCATAAGCTAGCGTTTTGTGCGTGATTTCGTCTTAGTCATCATTCAAAGTTCACTATAGGACTCTATTGTATTTATCTTTAATAAGACTTTGTAAAGTAATTTCAAACGGGGCACAATGTAAACAAACTAACTAGCTACTGCCGTGGTTGGGTGTACTCGAATGTTTATACTACTAGTATTATGAACAACAAACCATTACTACAGTGTTGTATCAACTGTCCGTGTAAAATACTGGTGTTAAAAACGTTACTGGAACTTATTAATACTTTTAACTCCACAAACACTCAGTAATAAATACAAAATATCTCAAAATATCGAGTATTCTTGTCACTGCTGGAAAACACACAACCTTCATATTTGATCACGTGACACCTTCGAGCATATATTACAAAATTATTAGGAGCTACCATTTGATTTTTAGGGGAGCTAGGATGAAAATTTTGTCCTGCATTTTTTAGTTGTAATCTCTGTCCTGCCCCCCGCCCCCATAAAAATCAAATGGTAGCTCCCTTACTGGATCGGTGCAGGTGTTGGCGATCTAACAATACTCGAAGATGCAATCTGCTCAAAAGCCAGTATTTTCGTCCTAACAGGATTTAAATGATACAGTTTGACTGTAAATATTTTCAATTGATAAATTAGATATTCGTACTACGAAGAGGTGCATTCAAAAACCAAAAATTGAAGAGGAACAGAATATGCATTTGTATAAGGAAAAAGACAAATATTAATCCACAATATATTACAGAAGATCAAGCAACTACAAACGAAAATTTGAAAAGAGAAAAAAAGTCATGTTTTCTGGAAGGATAAGTAATTCCTGTTGCGCTGTCGACAGCTATCGTAATACAGTGTTTTTTTTTTTGTCGGAAAAAAAGAAAAAAAAATTTGATAAAAAGCAAATTGAACATAAAGCAACGGACAAAAAACAAACGTTGTGGACAAACCCAAAATTTCTGAAAAAAAGCAAGGAACAAAAAGCAAAATTTGCGGACAAAAAGCAATCGATCAAAGTTTTCGGGCAAAAAGCAAATGGCAGACGGGAAGCGATGGGTCATTCGTGTGCAATTCACCTTAAATCAAAACACGTAATCAATCGTAATCTTTGTTGTAAATAATATCTAGTATTGAAAAACGTTCGCCATCCGGGAATTTTTACAATTCAATCGTTTTTTAGTCTCTTCATGACTTTTTCTGAGATTACTTAATACGAAGTTAATAATATCAAGGGGATGAAGTGGATGACCATTTGATTTCGGGGAAGTTAGCAGGATGAATTTGGAAATGGATATGTTTGCCTGGTAAAAACTGAAAATAAATAATTTTGTACAAGACAGGATGTAAATGAACATCCTGCTATTTACTGCAATGTGAGCATTTATTAATTATGATTCAAATTTCTAGTATACTAGACAAAATTAACGTTTTTTTTTTTCGCAAAAACATGTGGTTGTTGTACTGACGGGATTTACCTTGTGTAGTGTGATACTCCCAAACAAAGTTTGATATTTTGTGTAAGGAGTTTTTTTTTTTTTTTTTTAATATTGGCATTGCAACAAAAGCATTGTGTCTATTTTGTTTATTGACAAAGAGAAAGGGTAGATCTGTTTACAATAAAAGATTATACTTCAAGTGTCATCAAAAAGATACAATTATAACCATTTCCAGAATATAAATGTACATACTAAGACAATAAAAGATCCGTATAAACGGGTTTGAGAAAAATCCGTTTAACTTTATAGTCCATGGAGGCTTAGCAAATTCTTAATAGCATTTCCTGTCTGGGTTTTGAAAGTGTTGAGATCCTGTCGTAGACGTGCCACATCATTCTTCAATGATCGAATTTCGTTTTCAGATTTTATGTTTTTCGTTAATAGGTCGTTGAATTCGGGAAACATTTCCAACACCGAAGATGTGGATAATCCGTAAGACAGATTGGACATTTTGACGACCAAAAGAACAATACACACAACATACAGTTTCTGCATTTCTGCAAAGAGAATAAAAGATAAAAAAAAATGTTGTTTAAATATATATCACAAAAGAGAATCCATCGTGTAAAAGGTTTTTTCGATTATACATCAGAATTACTATATATAACTACTGTTTCGTAGTTCTATGTATTCTTTCGCCGTGCGTTTTCGACCTTGCATTATTTTGACAATTTATTTTATCCCTTGTTTTTGGGGCCAAAATATAACATTTGTGGATTTTGTGTAATCTATAAAGGGTAATTGACTTTCTATTGTTTTTGGAGGTTCTGTTTAGTCGTTCGGGGATAGTTGACCTTTGACCTTTGTATACCATTAAATCAACTTGGCTATATGTGTATACGAAGTACGAAATATTTTATTTACGAAAACTCCGAATTGAATATGCGTTAATACAGGACGAGATATATACATAGGAACAAAAGAAAAAGACACAATACAAACATTTAAAGAAAATGAACAATTACAAAAATGACTAGATACTTTAGTATCCTTTAGTGATTTTATCCAATACTTTATCATGTTCAAAATCTATATTTAGCATGTTTAAGGCATCGTGCAACCATAAATGTTAAGTTCGATGATCTTGTGTTTACTACGAGAATTTATTCAAAAAGCCGAATATTATTTTTTGCTTAAATAATTATCATGACAATCAAATATATTATTAATAACATTGTAGGGTAGAATATTTTGTTCAAGTTGGACATACTCCTAAATTTCATGAGGCATACAGTAGAAATAGTTTAACTGTGTGATCAAATATATGGATAAGTGTGCTTACTTTTGGATTACCACACTTGCAAATACTACATAATTTTGAAAATAGATGTTTAACCTCTCTTAATTGATAGTTAATGATTTATAAAGTCACCATTTTTGGTGGCAGATTTGAATAGTAAAACGCGTAGAACATCCGGATATGTTTTTTTTTTATATCTCATAGACATTAATTTGGAGCACTAGTATTTTGATTAAACGAATCAATTATGCCATTCATACACAAATAAAACAATGAAGTGCTCCAGTTGTAACTTTGCTCTAGACTTCAATTTCAGTGTTTAACATGTTACTTGGTTGACCTCGCAATAATGTTCCACGTACATGTAGAGTACTTTTCTGATACATCGACTCAAAGTTTTAGGACAAATTTAACATTTTCATTTGGGAATCTAATTTATCCACTACCTTTTCAAATTTTTTTTCATATATATATTGGGGCTATTAACGAGATTTACAGTACTCGCTACGTCAATTGATACTCGATTTATTTTATTTTGCTCGACTTTAAATATTGATTGTATTTTAGTTTATTGTGAAATTCAAAAATAGTATAGGATTAAGAAAGAGTCAACTTTAATGACTAAATTAAATTTTAAACACATAAATACAGAGATGAGGTATGGCTGTCAAAGAAAAATGTATAAAATCAGTTCAAAGGGCTTAAGATCGGTACTAATCACAACAACAACTAATTAAATAACAAAGAATACTAAGTACCGATTTAAGAGTAAATGCAGTTACTGAAAGCTAGTTCAAAGCTCAATTGCAACTTATGAATAGTTCATTTTTTTCACAGACTAAAACTTTAATCAGTACATCTTCAACGAAATTAACGTTAGGATGTCATAAACAATATGGGTGAAAAAATTAGCGGTCAAGATGATCTTTCTGCGTCTCCCCAACTGGGAAAATAAATCTCATACTGACATAATAATACTTTTACAATGTATATTGATTCTTCATTTATTTATTTTATTTTATTTTTTTATTTTACAAGAATGTGTTTAATTCTTAGGCCATCCTCCGTTTTTACTTTATAGCATCAATAAACAAGAGTGTGACATTGAATTTCAACTTTAAATTTTTTTCAATGCGCCTTTTTACAATCTAATGCATACTGGATAATATTTTTCTAAGCGTACTCTATCGTTGTAATTGGCTAATAACGATCTTAATAATGGGAATTCAACCAATGACTTGTAACAAACAGTACATTTACCTATAGTCCTTAAAAATCTGTCCAATTTGATAGTGTCAAACTCTCTGCAATAATTTTCAAACTGAATTTATTGCTCTTAGCTTTCTAATATTGTTGCTTTTTGTGGGAAGATACAAGTCAACACAAACATTGCTGCATATAGATATAACGCCACCGCACAAGTGCAAGCTATTCAGTAATAACAAGTTTTAAGTTTTGAGGTTCTTTAGAGTAACATATACAATTTTACAAACTCAAATACAGCAGCATCCTAAATGCTCACTGTTCATCAAAACTCGCTCTTTGAAGTGAGACGAGTCCTTGCAGTGATTAAAATAAAACTAAGTCTTCAAAAACTATCTGAGGTATAGATTGGATACAACATATGTATGTATGCTTTTTTAACATATTTATTGTACATACCTTCGATTCTTATGGATTACAAAAAGTATAATCTTTCAATACAACTGTGAAGTATTTAGATATCGTGTTGTTTTGTATGTCCTATTACGTTCAGTTTTAATAACACGTGTGTCGCCCTGCGGAAACAATCTTAGTCACTTAGTTAAAAAAAATCCGTGGCTATACTGCCATATCAAATAATTAAAAACAAAATTCACCTCCGTAGTTGTATGCGTTAATATATGAATTTTGCAAAATTTTATCATTCAAATGACCTAAAAATAACCCGAAATCTATGTCCACATCCAAAACAATACCGGTAAGATACATGACATTTAAATGATATTTATGTAACAAATATAGACTTTTCTTACACCGTTTTACTTCCGATTTCATTTTTGTGCTTTCAAAAAATGATTAAAAATTAATTGGATTTATTGTAAATAAACAAAATAACCTCGTAATCGTCCGTTTATATATTATATCAATCTATTACTGAATATCTTAAGGACAATACAATATATATATATGTATATATATAAGTATTGCACTAGGGATGTCCTAGTTTATGGAAAAGCTAGTCTACTGCGTTAATACGGTTAAGGGGGATACTGGTGGAACAAGACTGCTGAAATAACCCCTTCCGGGGTACACCTGCGATCAATTTCACAAAAAAAAAAACTTACGAGAAAAAAATACTCTTAAGTCATGGACATTTCAGTGTAAAATAACAATAAATTCTTGTTGCATAATTTTCTTTGGAAAGGAGCTCCTGCATTCATCCCAGTTTTGAACTTTCCTTGTTTTTATGAGTAGGTCTAGCTTGTTTTTATGAGTAGTGTTCTGATATCTAGCTTGTTTTTATGAGTAGTGTTCTAATGTCTAGCTTGTTTTTATGAGTGTGTTCTGAGGTCTATTTTGTTTTTAAGAGTAGTGTTCTGAGGTCTAGCTTGTTTTTAAGAGTAGTGTTCTGATGTCCTGTTTGTTTTTATGAGTGTGTTCTGAGGTCTAGCTTGTTTTTATGAGTGTGTTCTGAGATCTAGTTTGTTTTTAAGAGTAGTGTTCTGATGTCCAGTTTGTTTTTATGAGTGTGTTCTGAGGTCTAGCTTGTTTTTATGAGTAGTGTTCTGAGGCCTAGCTTGTTTTTATGAGTAGTGTTCTAATGTCTAGCTTGTTTTTATGAGTGTGTTCTGAGGTCTAGCTTGTTTTTATGAGTAGTGTTCTAATGTCTAGCTTGTTTTTAGCTCACCTGGCCCGAAGGGCCAAGTGAGCTTTTCTCATCACTTGGCGTCCGTCGTCCGTCGTCGTCCGTCGTCGTTAACTTTTACAAAAATCTTCTTCTCTGAAACTACTGGGCCAAATTTAACCAAACTTGGCCACAATCATCATTTGGGTATCTAGTTTTAAAATTGTGTCCGGTGACCTGCCAAACCAACCAAGATGGCCGCCATGGCTAAAAATAGAACATAGGGGTAAAATGTATATTTTGGCTTTTACTCTGAAACCAAAGCATTTAGAGCAAATCTGACATGGAGTAAAATTGTTGATCAAGTCAAGATCTATCTGCCCTGAAATTTTCAGATGAATCGGACAATGGGTTGTTGGGTTGCTGCCCTGAATTAGTAATTTTAAGGATTTTTTCCGTTTTCGGTTATTATCTTGAAAATTATTATAGATAGAGATAAACTGTAAACAGCAATAATGTTCAGCAAAGTAAGATCTACAAATAAGTCAACATGATCAAAATGGCCAGTTGACCCCTTAAGGAGTTATTGCCCTTTAAAGTAATTTTTACCAATTTTTGTAAATTTTGTAATCTTTTACAAAATCTTCTCCTCTGAAACTACTGGACCAAATTCAACCAAACTTAGCCACAATCATTATTAGGGTATTTAGTTTAAAAATGTGTGCAGTGACCCAGCCAACCAAGATGGCTGCCATGGCTAAAAATAGAACATGGGGTAAAATGTAGATTTTGGCTTGTAACTCTGAAACCAAAGCATTTAAAGCAAATCTTACGGGATTAACTTGTTTATCAAGTAAATATCTATCTGCCCTCAAATTTTCAGATGAATTGGACAACTGGTTGTTGGGTTGCTGCCCTGAATTGGTAATTTTAAGGAAATTTTGCCGTTTTGGTTATTATCTTGAAAATTATTACAGATAAAGATAAACTGTAAACAGCAATAATGTTCAGCAAAGTAAGATCTTCAAATAAGTCAACATGACCAAAATGGTCAGTTGACCCTTAAGGAGTTATTGCCCTTTATAGTCAATTTTGACAATTTTCATTAATTTGGTAAATTTTGGTAAGTTTTACAAAATGTTTTCCTTTTGTAATCTTCTTTTCTGAAACTGCAGTAGAAAATCAATATAGAAAACAATCTACTAATGAACTGACAATAAAATAATTCTGTAACATGAAAAAACCACATTAATACCTGATGATGGTGTTTCTTTCTTTACATTGAAAATGATGTCACAACAATAATCCCGAACAATAGGTCGAATGTCAGATATGTTTCAGTACTTTGGCTTCATTTTCTACAGATTCCGAAGTGCAAATGATGCTTGAATGCCTACACTAATTTATACAGACTTCATCCCTTTTACAGGTAATGCCTGCCTCATATTAGCGAGCACATCTGGCGTATACTGTACACAGAGACCGAACGGAGAGCCCTTCAATTTGTAAGCGGATGACTTCACTACCTCACGCTGTTTAAAATTGTCAAAAGTTGCAATTATCGGCCTTGGCTTGTATTTGCTATTCATACGACGAACGCTGCGGAAACTGACATTTCTTTTAACATCCAATTCATCGCGAACGAAACCACTCAACAGATTTTGGACATCCTCACCTGGCATATCCACAATACCGTAGAATATTAAATTGTTTTTTGTAGCCTCATATTGCAAATCAGACACGGTTGATTTTAACTCGCTGTTTTATGTATTTCAGCTATTTCTTTCTTTAATTTCGACCCCTTTCCTGGACTGCTAGAACCCCCAGTTGCCTGCGCAATCCACAAATTATCCTTTTCTTCATTTAATTCGTCAAGTTTGATATTAAAATTGTCACACCTATTATTTAATTCAGATACTTGAGTAGTGAGCTTTTTAACATCAGACTCGGTTGTTTTTACCCTGGGGAATAAACTATCAACTGCCTCACAAAGTCTGTCAAATTTATCCAGTTTTTTATCCATGCTTTCAAGTTTGCTCAATCTAGAATCAATAGAACTGATGCTGTGCATAATATGACTGAGAATACTACTATCCGCAAAGGGCGGTGTATATTGGCTAAAATGTGCCGGTAGGGGTCCAGGAAAAGGGGGAGGGTACAGATACGGATATGGTGTGCTGCTTTGCTGTTTTTGGTTTTGCTTAATATTTTCAGGTGTCATCTGAGCTGACATGTTTCCTTGTTCACTATATAAACGACTGAAGTACTAGCATTTTGTTGTTTATTTTGTTTTTTATTGGATTTCTTGTGTGGCTGTTTTGAAGTTGAATCGAACGAAGAATCAGTATTCTGTGACGAATCCATAAGCTTGCGTTTTGTGCGTGATTTCGTCTTAGTCATCATTCAAAGTTCACTATAGGACTGTATTGTATTTATCTTTAATAAGACTTTGTAAAGTAATTTCAAATGGGACACAATGTAAACAAACTAACGTACTACTGCCGTGGTTGGGTGTACTCGAATGTTTATACTACTAGTATTATGAACAACAAACCATTACTACAGTGTTGTATCAACTGTCCGTGTAAAATACTGGTGTTAAAAACTTTACTGGAACTTATAAAGACTTTTAACTCCACAAACACTCAGTAATAAATACAAAATATCTCAAAATATCGAGTATTCTTGTCACTGCTGGAAAACACACAACCTTCATATTTGATCACGTGACACCTTCGAGCATATCTTTGTGAGGATGTTTCAAAAAAGAAGATCGTGAAATCGGTACCAAAATATTACAAAACTATTAGGGAGCTACCATTTGATTTTTAGGGGGGGGGCTAGGATGAAAAATTTTGTCCTGCATTTTTTTAGTTGTAATCTCTGTCCTGCCCCTCCCCCGCCCCCATAAAATCAAATGGTAGCTCCTTACTGGATCGGTGCAGGTGTTGGCGATCTGACAATACTCGAAGATACCAGTATTTTCGTCCTAACAGGATTTGAATGATACAGTTTGACTGTAAATATTTTCAATTGGTAAATTAGATAATCGTACTACGAAGAGGTGCAGTCAAAAACCAAAAATTGAAGAGGAACAGACTATGCATTTGTTTAAGGAAAAAGACAAATATTAGTCGACAATATATTACAGAAGAAAACACAGATTAAGCAATACAAACGAAAATTTAAAATGTTTTCTGGAAGGATAAGTAGTTCCTGTTGCGCTGTCGACAGCTATCGTAATACAGTGGGTTTTTGAACAAAGAACAAAAATTTGATAAAAAGCAAATTGAACATAAAGCAACGGACAAAAACAAACGTTGTGGACAAACCCAAAATTTCTGAAAAAGCAAGGAACAAAAGCAAAATTTGCGGACAAAAGCAATCGATCAAAGTTTTCGGGCAAAAGCAAATGGCAGACGGGAAGCGATGGGTCATTCGTGTGCAATTCACCTTAAATCAAAACACGTAATCAATCGTAATCTTTGTTGTAAATAATATCTAGTATTGAAAACGTTCGCCATCCGGGAATTTTACAATTCAATCGTTTTTAGTCTCTTCATGACTTTTCTGAGATTACTTAATACGAAGTTAATAATATCAAGGGATGAAGTGGATGACCATTTGATTTCGGGAAGTTAGCAGGATGAATTTGGAAATGGATATGTTTGCCTGGTAAAACTGAAAATAAATAATCTTGTACAAGACAGGATGTAAATGAACATCCTGCTATTTACTGCAATGTGAGAATTTAATAATTATGATTCAAATTAAAATGTATTTTCTAGTATACTAGACAAAATTAACGTTTTTTTTTCGCAAAACATGTGGTTGTTGTACTGACGGGATTTACCTTGTGTAGTGTGATACTCCCAAACAAAGTTTGATATTTTGTGTAAGGTGTTTTTTTTTTTTTTTTTTTTTTTAATATTGGCATTGCAACAAAAGCATTGTGTCTATTTTGTTTATTGTCAAAGAGAAAGGGAAGATCTGTTTACAATAAAAAAATTATACTTCAAGTGTTATCAAAAAGATACAATTATAACCATTTCCAGAATATAAATGTACATACTAAGACAATTGAAGATCCGTATAAACGGGTTTGAGAAAAATCCTTGTTTAACTTTATAGTCCATGAAGGCTTAGCAAATTCTTAATAGCATTTCCTGTCTGGGTTTTGAAATTGTTGAGATCCTGTCGTAGACGTGCCACATCATTCTTCAATGATCGAATCTCGTTTTCAGATTTTATGTTTTTCGTTAAAAGGTCGTTGAATTCGGGAAACATTTCCAACACCGAAGATGTGGATAATCCGTAAGACAGATTGGACATGTTGACGATCAAAAGAACAATGCACACAACATACAGTTTCTGCATTTCTGCAAAGAGAATAAAATATATAAAAGATAAAAAAAAATGTTGTTTGAATATATATCACAGAAGAGAATCCCTCATGTTAAAGGGTTTTTGTTCGATCATACATCAGAATTACTATATATATAACTATTGTTTTGTAGTTCTGTGTATTCTTTCGCCGTGCGTTTTCGACCTTGCATTATTTTGACAATTTATTTTATCCCTTGTTTTTTGGGGGCCAAAAATATAACATTTGTGGATTTTGTGTAATCTATAAAGGGTAATTGACTTTCTATTGTTTTTGGAGGTTCTGTTTAGTCGTTCGGGGATAGTTGACCTTTGACCTTTGTATACCATTAAATCAACTTGGCTATATGTGTATACGAAGTACGAAATATTTTATTTACGAAAACTCCGAATTGAATATGCGTTAATACAGGACGAGATATATACATAGGGAACAAAAGAAAAAAGACACAATACAAACATTTAAAGAAAATGAACAATTACAAAAAAATGACTAGATACTTTAGTATCCTTTAGTTATTTTATCCAATACTTTATCATGTTCAAAAATCTATATTTAGCATGTTTAAGGCATCGTGCAACCATAAATGTTAAGTTCGATGATCTTGTGTTTACTACGAGAATTTATTCAAAAGCCGAATATTATTTTTGCCAAAATAATTATCATGACAATCAAATATATTATTAATAACATTGTAGGGTAGAATATTTTGTTCAAGTTGGACATACTCCTAAATTTCATGAGGCATACAGTAGAAATAGTTTAACTGTGTGATCAATATATGGATAAGTGTGCTTACTTTTGGATTACCACACTTGCAAATACTACATAATTTTGAAAATAGATGTTTAACCTCTCTTAATTGATAGTTAATGATTTATAAAGTCACCATTTTGGTGGCAGATTTGAATAGTAAAACGCGTAGAACATCTGGATATGTTTTTTATATCTCATAGACATTAATTTGGAGCACTAGTATTTTGATTAAACGAATCAATTATGCCATTCATACACAAATAAAACAATGAAGTGCTCCAGTTGTAACTTTGCTCTAGACTTCAATTTCAGTGTTTAACATGTTACTTGGTTGACCTCGCAATAATGTTCCACGTACATGTAGAGTACTTTTCTGATACATCGACTCAAAGTTTTAGGACAAATTTAACATTTTCATTTGGGAATCTAATTTATCCACTACCTTTTTCCAATTTTTTTTTCATATATGTATTGGGGCTATTAACGAGATTTACAGTACTCGCTACGTCAATTGATACTCGATTTATTTTATTTTGCTCGACTTTACAATAGAAAATATTGATTGTATTTTTAGTTTATTGTGAAATTCAAAAATAGTATAGGATTAAGAAAGAGTCAACTTTAATGACTAAATTAAATTTTTAAACACATAAATACAGAGATGAGGTATGGCTGTCAAAGAAAAAATGTATAAAAATCAGTTCAAAGGGGCTTAAGATCGGTACTAATCACAACAACAACTAATTAAATAACAAAGAATACTAAGTACCGATTTAAGAGTAAATGCAGTTACTGAAAGCTAGTTCAAAGCTCAATTGCAACTTATGAATAGTTCATTTTTTTCACAGACTAAAACTTTAATCAGTACATCTTCAACGAAATTAACGTTAGGATGTCATAAACAATATGGGTGAAAAAATTAGCGGTCAAGATGATCTTTCTGCGTCTCCCCAACTGGGAAAATAAATCTCATACTGACATAATAATACTTTTACAATGTATATTGATTCTTCATTTATTTATTTTATTTTATTTTTTATTTTACAAGAATGTGTTTAATTCTTAGGCCATCCTCCGTTTTACTTTATAGCATCAATAAACAAGAGTGTGACATTGAATTTCAACTTTAAATTTTTTAATGCGCCTTTTACAATCTAATGCATACTGGATAATATTTTTCTAAGCGTACTCTATCGTTGTAATTGGCTAATAACGATCTTAATAATGGAATTCAACCAATGACTTGTAACAAACAGTACATTTACCTATAGTCCTTAAAAATCTGTCCAATTTGATAGTGTCAAACTCTCTGCAATAATTTTCAAACTGAATTTATTGCTCTTAGCTTTCTAATATTGTTGCTTTTTGTGGGAAGATACAAGTCAACACAAACATTGCTGCATATAGATATAACGCCACCGCACAAGTGCAAGCTATTCAGTAATAACAAGTTTTTAAGTTTTGAGGTTCTTTTAAGTAACATATACAATTTTACAAACTCAAATACAACAGCATCCTAAATGCTCACTGTTCATCAAAACTCGCTCTTTGAAGTGAGACGAGTCCTTGCAGTGATTAAAATAAAACTAAGTCTTCAAAAACTATCTGAGGTATAGATTGGTTACAACATATGTCTGCTTTTTTAACATATTCATTGTACATACCTTCGATTCTTATGGATTACAAAAAGTATAATCTTTCAATACAACTGTGAAGTATTTAGATATCGTGTTGTGTTGTACGTCTTAATACGTTCAGTTTTAATAACACGTGTGTCGACCTGCGGAAACAATCTTAGTCACTTAGTTAAAAAATCCGTGGCTATACTGCCATATCAAATAATTAAAACAAAATTCACCTCCGTAGTTGTATGCGTTAATATATGAATTTTGCAAAATTTTATCATTCAAATGACCTAAAATAACCCGAAATCTATGTCCACATCCAAAACAATACCGGTAAGATACATGACATTTAAATGATATTTATGTAACAAATATAGACTTTTCTTACACCGTTTTACTTCCGATTTCATTTTGTGCTTTCAAAAATGATTAAAATTAATTGGATTTATTGTAAATAAACAAAATAACCTCGTAATCGTCCGTTTATATATTATATCAATCTATTACTGAATATCTTAAGGACAATACAATATATATATGTATATATATAAGTATTGCACTAGGGATGTCCTAGTTTATGGAAAAGCTAGTCTACTGCGTTAATACGGTTAAGGGGATACTGGTGGAACAAGACTGTTGAAATAACCCTTCCGGGGTACACCTGCGATCAATTTCACAAAAAAAACTTACGAGAAAAATTACTCTTAAGTCATGGACATTTCAGTGTAAAATAACAATAAATTCTTGTTGCATAATTTTCTTTGGAAAGGAGCTCCTGCATTCATCCCAGTTTTGAAATTTCCTTGTTTTTATGAGTAGGTCTAGCTTGTTTTTATGAGTAGTGTTCTGATATCTAGCTTGTTTTTATGAGTAGTGTTCTAATGTCTAGCTTGTTTTTATGAGTGTGTTCTGAGGTCTATTTTGTTTTTAAGAGTAGTGTTCTGAGGTCTAGCTTGTTTTTAAGAGTAGTGTTCTGATGTCCTGTTTGTTTTATGAGTGTGTTCTGAGGTCTAGCTTGTTTTTATGAGTGTGTTCTGAGATCTAGTTTGTTTTAAGAGTAGTGTTCTGATGTCCAGTTTTTTTTATGAGTGTGTACTGAGGTCTAGCTTGTTTTTATGAGTAGTGTTCTGAGCTCTAGCTTGTTTTTATGAGTAGTGTTCTAATGTCTAGCTTGTTTTATGTGTGTGTTCTGAGGTCTAGCTTGTTTTTATGAGTAGTGTTCTAATGTCTAGCTTGTTTTAGCTCACCTGGCCCGAAGGGCCAAGTGAGCTTTTCTCATCACTTGGCGTCCGTCGTCCGTCGTCGTCCGTCGTCGTTAACTTTACAAAATCTTCTTCTCTGAAACTACTGGGCCAAATTTAACCAAACTTGGCCACAATCATCATTAGGGTATCTAGTTTAAAAATTGTGTCCGGTGACCTGCCAAACCAACCAAGATGGCCGCCATGGCTAAAAATAGAACATAGGGTAAAATGTATATTTTGGCTTTTACTCTGAAACCAAAGCATTTAGAGCAAATCTGACTGGAGTAAAATTGTTGATCAAGTCAAGATCTATCTGCCCTGAAATTTTCAGATGAATCGGACAATGGGTTGTTGGGTTGCTGCCCTGAATTAGTAATTTTAAGGATTTTTTCCGTTTTCGGTTATTATCTTGAAAATTATTATAGATAGAGATAAACTGTAAACAGCAATAATGTTCAGCAAAGTAAGATCTACAAATAAGTCAACATGATCAAAATGGCCAGTTGACCCCTTAAGGAGTTATTGCCCTTTAAAGTAATTTTTACCAATTTTTGTAAATTTTGTAATCTTTACAAAATCTTCTCCTCTGAAACTACTGGACCAAATTCAACCAAACTTAGCCACAATCATTATTAGGGTATTTAGTTTAAAAATGTGTGGTGACCCAGCCAACCAAGATGGCTGCCATGGCTAAAAATAGAACATGGGGTAAAATGTAGATTTTGGCTTGTAACTCTGAAACCAAAGCATTTAAAGCAAATCTTACGGGATTAACTTGTTTATCAAGTAAATATCTATCTGCCCTCAAATTTTCAGATGAATTGGACAACTGGTTGTTGGGTTGCTGCCCCTGAATTGGTAATTTTTAAGGAAATTTTGCCGTTTTTGGTTATTATCTTGAAAATTATTACAGATAAAGATAAACTGTAAACAGCAATAATGTTCAGCAAAGTAAGATCTTCAAATAAGTCAACATGACCAAAATGGTCAGTTGACCCCTTAAGGAGTTATTGCCCTTTATAGTCAATTTTTGACAATTTTCATTAATTTGGTAAATTTTGGTAAGTTTTTACAAAATGTTTTCCTTTTGTAATCTTCTTTTCTGAAACTGCAGTAGAAAATCAATATAGAAAACAATCTACTAATGAACTGACAATAAAAATAATTCTGTAACATGAAAAAAAACCACATTAATACCTGATGATGGTGTTTCTTTCTTTACATTGAAAATGATGTCACAACTATAATCCCGAACAATAGGTCGAATGTCAGATATGTTTCAGTACTTTGGCTTCATTTTCTACAGATTCCGAAGTGCAAATGATGCTTGAATGCCTACACTAATTTATACAGACTTCATCCCCTTTTACAGGTAATGCCTGCCTCATATTATATTTAAAACTTTAATAGAATATCAGAAATTTTGAGAGAAAATTAATCAACCATGCAAGATCTAAAACTTAATTAATATTGTTCAAATTATCAATTAACTATTAAAAAAATACTCATTAAAAAATATAGTTCTTCATTTTATATTTTATCAGAAGTTAGGAAAAAATTGAATTTAATTGTGTCCCTTGTTCTCATTTCCTGGGATAAATCCAATACAAATTAAAGTATTGGTATTGAATTAATATTTAAGAAATATTTCAAACCTTACCATTTTCTTCACAAGAATGAAGACCATATTTTCAGTGTCATGAGTATCAGTCATCATATTTGTTGTACTTTGTTGTTTAAAAGTTGAATACAAAAAGATCAACAAAGCAATTCAAAACCACTTGAATTTTGCAACAACAAATGAGTTTTAACGACCTCAGCTGGCTATACAACCCTTGCACAATCAACTGAATTTTGCAGAAATCATTAATAGGAAAGATTGCCCTTAAATGATAATTTTTATTACCTTTTGGTTTTGGTTTTTTTTTTGGGGGTTGCAACAACAAAACTTCACAACAAACTTTCTCATCACTTCGCATTTCTCATTAGATAAATTTTACAAAAATTCTCCCCTGAAACTACTGTCAAATTAAACCAAACTTGGTTTAAATCACCACTAGGATATCCAGGGACCACTGTGTATGATGACCCTGCCTGCCAACATGGCACACATGGCTGAAATAAAACATAGGTTTCAAACGCACTTTTTAGTCTTATATCTCTGAAACTAAACGACAGTACAACTGTTGCATTTATCATGCATCAATTGTAAAAAAAAAATATCAGGTGAGCGACACAGGGTCCTTGGAGCCTCTAGTTATGTATAGTGTTCTGATGTCTAGCTTGTTTTTATGTGTAATGTTCGCGGGTCTAGCTTGTTTTTATGAGTAGTGTTCTAATGTCTAGCTTGTTTTTATGAGTGTGTTCTGAGGTCTAGCTTGTTTTTATGAGTAGTGTTCTGAGGTCTAGCTTGTTTTTATGAGTAGTGTTCTGAGGTCTAGCATGTTTTTATGAGTAGTGTTCTAATGTCTAGCTTATTTATATGAGTAGTGTTCTGATGTCTAGCTTGTTTTTATTAGTAGTGTCCTGAGGTCTAGCTTGTTCTTATGAGTAGTGTTCTGAGGTCTAGCTTGTTTTTATGAGTATTGTTCTGAGGTCTAGCTTGTTCTTATGAGTAGTGTTCTGAGGTCTAGCTTGTTTTTATGAGTGTGTTCTGATGTCTAGCTTGTTTTTATGAGTATTGTTCTGAGGTCTAGCTTGTTCTTATGAGTAGTGTTCTGATGTCTAGCTTGTTTTCATGAGCAGTGTTCTGAGGTCTAGTTAAAGAGTTGTTCTGAGGTCTAGCTTGTTTTTATGAGTAGTGTTCTGAGGTCTAGCTTGTTTTCATGAGTAGTGTTCTGATGTCTAGCTTGTTTTTATGAGTAGTGTTCTCAAGTCTGGCTTGTTTTTATGAGTGTGTTCTGATGTCTAGCTTGTTTTAAGAGTAGTGTTCTAATGTCTAGCTTGTTTTTATGTGTAGTGTTCTGAGGTCTAGCTTGTTTTTATGTGTAGTGTTCTGAGGTCTAGCTTGTTTTTATGTGTAGTGTTCTGAGGTCTAGCTTGTTTTTATGAATAGTGTTCTAAGGTCTAGCTTGTTTTTATGAGTGTGTTCTGAGGTCTAGCTTGTTCTTATGAGTAGTGTTCTGAGATCTAGCTTGTTTTTATGAGTAGTGTTCTGAGGTCTAGCATGTTTTTATGAGTAGTGTTCTAATGTCTAGCTTGTTTTTATGAGTGTGTTCTGAGGTCTAGCTTGTTTTCATGAGTAGTGTTCTGATGTCTAGCTTGTTTTCATGAGTAGTGTTCTGAGGTCTAGTTTATGAGTTGTTCTGAGGTCTAGCTTGTTTTTATGAGTAGTGTTCTGAGGTCTAGCTTGTTTTTATGAGTAGTGTTCTGAGGTCTAGTTTATGAGTTGTTCTGAGGTCTAGCTTGTTTTTATGAGTAGTGTTCTGATGTCTAGCTTGTTTATATGAGTAGTGTTCTGATGTCTAGCTTGTTTTCATGATTAGTGTTCTGAGGTCTGGCTTGTTTATATGAGTAGTGTTCTGATGTCTAGCTTGTTCTTATGAGTAGTGTTCTGGGGTTTAGTTTATGAGTAGTGTTCTGATGTCTAGCTTGTTTTTATGAGTGTGTTCTGAGGTCTAGCATGTTTTTATGAGTAGTGTTCTGAGGTCTAGCTTGTTTTTATGAGTAGTGTTCTGATGTCTAGCTTGTTTTTATGAGCAGTGTTCTGAGGTCTAGCATGTTTTTATGAGTAGTGTTCTGAGGTCTAGCTTGTTTTTATGAGTAGTGTTCTGAGGTCTATCTTGTTTTTATGAGAAGTGTTCTGATGTCTAGCTTGTTCTTATGAGTAGTGTTCTGATGTCTAGCTTGTTTTTATGAGTAGTGTTCTGATGTCTAGTCTTACGTCTTTTCTTTTTTTGTCTGTCCTTCTTCGGCATGCTTTTGAATTGCCTATTGTTTGCTTAACGTCCAGTGGCAAATTTTTCATGTCTATTTAGGTTGACATCCATTGTAAGCAATCCAGTATTTGTTTGCCAAAAATTATTTAAAACCAGATTTAGTTATATTTAACAAGAGTTTTTCAGGGTTTATATGGTGATGGTTATATTTGTAAGGAAACATAGGGATTATCGGCTGGATTATTAGTGTTTTATTGTTGAAAAATGATTAAAATCGAAATGTTCTAAAATTCAATATTAATATAAATTCTCATGTGAAAGAGTAAAGGTATATATTTGCAACAATGGTTTGCAAATATTGATAATTTGCAACTAGGATCGCAATTTATACAAAAATACAAATTACAGGGTTAGAAATGTGGTTGGTTTAACATTTTGGACTTTCATAATTCTGAGAATTAATGTTACAGGCAGTCAACACAATTTCAAGCTAGTCATAAATCTTATCTTATCAATTGAAAATTGTATCCTCTAAAGTAAAAGTTTGAAAAGTTGTTTATAGCAGCTATTATACTTTGAGGATTTACTTTTGCATTTTCTGTTCCACTCATAAGAAATTTAAGTATTTTTCACATATCAGGAATTTATAAATTTGATTAAACTTTGACATTTTTCACATTAATCTTAATGAACCACATAATGAAACCCCCTTTTAGAACATAGTTTCAAAAGTTTGACCCCCAAACAGAAATCCCTATCGATTAACAGTTGGGAGAAGATGATGACTGCAAGCTACATATTGACTTGACAAATAGCTATAAGAAGTATTGGGGCATTGACACTATAATCTGTAACAAAGTACGGGCAGAAAGGAATTTTCCTTGATTGCAGTACTCATTTTCTTTATTTTGTACTGATTTTTTACAATACATCCTACAGTTCTATTATCTTATATAAGTAGCTTGAACTAATTGATTTGATGAAGATAATTTAGTTTGTCTGGTTAGCAGTCATTAGTAAATGATATTCTGTAAATATTCAAATATTTTTTTATTGAATAAAGCACATAAACTATAAAGTAAATATTATATTGCCTTGATGTTTCATCATGACCTTCCATATTGTTTTGTTTTGTTTTGAAGCTGAAGCAATTGATTTTAGTAAACATTTTTCAGTTTTATTCTGCTTTGAGAAACCCTGAATATAACATAGATTTTTTCTTCTTGATTTTTTTTTCTCAAATATGAATATCTGACACATGCAAGAAGAAAAATGGACAAAATAAGCATTTAAATGAAAAAAATTATATTGCAATTTAACTTGAACCTTTTTGTACAGAATGAAGTCATACCTATACTGATTCACTGTCCCTGATTTTGAAACTGCTAATCCTTAAAAAGTAAGCTTTTACAGGCACAATAAGCCTTTTTTTTATATACATGAGCATGTGCTATTATAAATGAATGAAATGACTTAAAAAGAAAAAAACAGAAAATTCTTTGTTCCAAAAGAGGGGCGAAAGATACCAGAGGGACAGTCAAACTCATAGATTGAAAATAAACTGACAACGCCATGGCTAAAAATAAAAAGACAAACAGACAAATAATAGTACAGAAGACACAACATAGAAAACTAAAGACTAAGCAACACGAACCCCACCAAAAACTGGGGGTGATCTCAGGTGCTCCGGAAGGGTAAGCAGATCCTGCTCCACATGTGGCACCCGTCGTTCCAATTTATTTGACTGCAACCCATAATTCTACAAATTTGATATATAACCTTTCAATAATGATGCTTACTCTATATTTTGAATAGATGTACATTTGTTGTCTGACACAGAATTATTTGTGAATGAAAAAACATGTCTTGATTCTTTTAATGCCTTTATTAAAATTTGATGTTTTATAAATGTTTCATGGATTTTAATTTTCTCTTCATATAGTTATTTTTCATTTTAATCCCACTCTAGGAAGTGCAACTGAAAATAACACATTGCAAATATCACTGATTTTATGGTTCTGGTCCTTCCTGGATCAAATATGTACATGATTTATTTGAGATAAAGAAATATATATGTAGTTTATAATTATATGAAAATTCAATATTTCATTTCAATGTGAAAATGTTTTACAAAATCCCAGTGTATTGTTTTGTGTGTGTGAATGTCATACTGCCCAACAAGGGCCCTTAATTGGAACATTAAATATTCTTTTTCGTATTCGATATCTTTGTAATAATTTCATAAATTAATTATATCTATTTACAAACGATTTTACAGTCCTGCATCTATCCCAAGAAATCACATCAAAATGATTTTAACACTTTAGAAAGTTGAAATACACTGTCACATGTTCAGAAACTTTTCCAACTCATTGTTTCCTGTGGTCAAAACTAGGGACAAATGTTTCATACAGTTGTTAATCTTAAGATAAGTCACATCCTATTTATTTCCTTTTGTTTCATTGTGTGTAATAGCATATAATTTGTTTCAAAACATTTTCTATCTTAACTCACAGCTTAGTTGCTATCCTTTATACTAGTAACTAAAAACATCAACTGTTAAGTTGTTTAAAATGAAATAATTTAGGGCATTAAACCCTATAGGCAGTCAATAGATGGTTTCAGTCATATTGATATTTTTTCGCCAATTTGTAATTGTTAATCATTTTAGCTGTTAACAGCTGCTGATCAACTTTCTACTTTGCTTTTCAAGATATCATGATAGAAAGTAAAATGCTCAAAAATTGTCATTTAAGGAAAAAAAAACACATCCACTTGACTCAGTGTTATATAAAGGTATATTGGTAAAAAAATTCAGACAAGTGCCTATGAAATACACTCCTATAAAAATAATCTGTGATAGAAATAAAAGTGGGTAGATCTTGACAATCTGTGATAGAAATGAAAGTGGGTAGATCTTGACAATCTGTGATAGAAATGAAAGTGGGTAGATCTTGACAATCTGAGTATGTTTGCATCTGTTATAGTATTCAATATATGAGACAATTACTTGCATTTTACCAAACATTTGTGCCAAACAAATTTTGTTTACACCAGATACACTAAGGACCAATCAGGTGAAATTTAACTGAAATTGGTAAAGTGGTTTCAAAGGAGTCGATTTGTTTTCAAGTTTCTAATAATAACAATTGACACCATGCGATGTCAATAGTATGAGCTAAACATTGCAAAAATTAAGTGTCTTCGTAGACTGCAAATACAACTTCTTTGACTTAAAATCCAACTATTGCATAAAACTGACCAATGAAGAAACAAGCAGAAATACTATTCTACTTTTCAACATTTCCAGATACTGTAATAGTACTAGCAGTATCTGGTATATTATTTATTACTGTAAATAGTAACATTTCATAAACTCAATAAGGGAAACAAAGTAAACCAGGTGAAATTGTAAGTTTTATTTGATAACAAAGCATTCATTACATATCACAAAACATGTATACACCATTCTAACAAACATATGATTAGAGTACAATAGATGTCCTATTAGGATGAAAATAAGTCTATAGTATTTTTTTCACATGATTCCAGATAGTTTTATTATTTTGAAAGCAAAATGATTAGTTGAAAGTAAAGCCATATAAACATGCTTTTAGTAAACATTATTTCCATTAAATACTTCTTATTTAATCATTTTATATTCACTATTTTCAGACAATAATTTTTCCTGATAAATATATCTATGTACATATAATAAGATTATTTTCACTGCAACATTATCTGGTTCTAAACTACCCAACATTTACTTTAACCCTTTGACCACGCTAGGGACATATATGTTCCTTTTAGATTATGGCAAAATAGTTTTCCAAACAAATTAAAGAATAATTACAAGCTTTTATTCCTTGAAAACTTATTATAACATATAATCTAGTCTGTTTGAAATTCAAACAAATAAAGGTATAATACAAAATGACAGATATGATGTAAGAAAATGCAGTTTGATGAGGTTTTCTAAAATCCTTTGCACAACATTAAATATAAATTCTGCACAGGAAACAACGTTCATATTAACATATGTCGCAGTCAAAGGGTTAAAATATTAATTTTTCTGCCTGATGATTAATGCAGTTTGCCTATCACTTTTAATTTCTTCTTCCATCAATTATTCTCATTATATCATATTAATAAAGCTATGCAAGTGTTTGAAATCCAAAGATTAAGCCATTTCCTGAAGAAAAAAAAAATACAATTTCCATTTGTCCAAAGCAATCTCTTGAATCTGAATTTACTGTGTCTTACAATGATTTTAATGGTAGATTAAACAATTTTATATCTTTTGTGGTGATTTTGTCATTTTCAAACTAAACATGCCTGTAATATGCGATAAGGATTCAGTTAACATTAATTATTTATTAAGAATTAAGGACTTGATTTTGTGGAAATAGTAAAATAAGATAAAAGTAGACTATAGAATAGTTATTGTATAACTGTACATTGTCTCGGACTCATGAAATAAAAGAGGCTCAGATTTGAGCATATGGAAAAGTAATGTACAGTATATTATTAGGTACTATAAATTCTGTGTTGTCTAATTTGGCAGTGGTATTTGTTAAGGTATAGGTTTTAATGTACAACATTCTATCCAGATTTCTTTGTACAAAAAATCTAAAAATTCACAATACAAGAGTGTACACGCTGAAATGTCTCGCCTACTATACTGACCATTGATTTTATGTTGATAGTCCTACATATAAAGTTTTACTACAAGTATCACATTAACATTTATGATCCAAGAAAATGAGATCAAGGTCAGATAAACCAAGGCGGAAATACATGTACACCTTTAATACAATCATTCCATACACAGAATATAGATGACCTATTGCTTATAGTATAAAAGAAACAGACCAAACCATGGAAATTCTATATTGACCAATGAACCATGAAAATGAAGTCAAGGTCAGATGAACTCTGCCAGACAGACATGTACACCTTAAAATCATTCCATGCATCAAATATAGTTGACCTATTGCTTATAGTATCTAAGAAACAAAGTTAACCAGGAAAACTGAACATAAGCAATGAACCATGAAAATGAGGTCAAGGTCAAATAAAACCTGCCAGACTGACATGTACATCGTAAAATATTTCCATACACCAAATAAAGTTGACCTACTGCATACAGTATTAGAAAAACAGACCAAAACACAAAAACTTAACATTGAGCAATGAACCATGAAAATGAGGTCAAGGTCAAATAAAACCTGCCAGACTGACATGTACATCATAAAATATTTCCATACACCAAATATAGTTGACCTATTCCATACAGTATTAGAAAAACAGACCAAAACACAAAAACTAAACTATTACCACTGAACCATGAAAATGAGGTCAAGGTCAGATGACACCTGCCAGTTGGACATGTACACCTTACAATCATTACATACACCAAATATAGTAGACCTATTGCTTATAGTATCTGAGATATGGACTTGATCACGAAAACTTAACCTTGTTCACTGATCCATGACATGAGGTCGAGGTCAAGTGAAAACTGTCTGACAGACATGAGGACCTTGCAAGGTACGCACATACCAAATATAGTTATCTCATAATAAGAGAGAAATTAACATTACAAAAAATCTTAATTTTTTTTTCAAGTAGTCACTGAACCATGAAAATGAGGTCAAGGAGGACAATGGACATATGGCAGACGGAAACTTCATATCATAAGGCATCTATATACAAAGTATGAAGCATCCAGGTCTTCTACCTTCTGAAATATCAAGCTTTTAGGAATTTAGTTAACGCCGCCGCCGGATCACTATCCCTGTCAAGTTTTCTGCGACAAAAGTCGCAGGCTCGACAAAAAATGTAGGCAACCGTACTTTACTGATGTTCAAATATCATAAATCAATTAAAAAGATTGATAAAAATCACAAAACTTTCTGTTTGCTACAAACACCCTGTTATCATTTAGTACTTTAAAACGTTAATTAGCAGCATTTGAAAATTTCAATTGCTACCATAAAAAATTGAAATACATTTTAATATATTTACTTTTGCAATTGATAACCTTTACTGATACATGGTTATAAGAATATCAGAAAATTTGTGTTAACAACTTGATAACGGTTTAGTTTTGAAATAAAACATTTGAGACTATAGCAATATTAAATTTCTCTAAGAAATAATTGACAATGCAGAAATAATCTGAAAACATATCAGATACCATGGTTTATATTGTGATTTCTAGCGCTCATAAATAAGTTAATCTTATATACATGATGTAAATGGTTAAAATATTTATAGTTGCCCTTTCCTATAACTGTTCGAGTCAAATCAAAATGTACAAAGATGACAGATTAAATAGAAGACATTAGTACAGTCACAAAAAAATCATTTCTTTATTACTCTTCAACAAAAATCTGGTCAGACCTTTTCCTGTATATGCTTGATCAATTTCTAATTCAAAAAGAAAAGTTACTTTATAGCACCAACAATGTATGATCAAGTGCATAAGAAATCTAGGAATTTGTTTAACTTGAAATAGCAAATTAGAACAAAAAGGTAAAACTTATAATAAGTTATATCGACACCACCAAGTTTTGTTTATTTGTTTTCTATCATTTACAACCTTTTTTCAAAACATTAAAGGAGAAAGTGTGACTTCTATCTTCTACAAGTTATAGGATTGAAATGTTAAAAATAGACATTAACAAATTAAATGACACATGACATAGCTAGACAAAAAAGTGTTGGAAAACTCACTCAACAGATAAGGTACGAAAAGCATAATATTTCTATAAAGCAGTAACACTCAGTTTTCATTACCCAAGTTATTCACTCTGCAGATATATATATATATATTTATCCAACACATCCAATCTGACTAAAGGCAGCCCCTACTATCCACAAACACAAGTTGGTGGTGGGGGCTGACCTTAGTCAGACAGTCTACAGATCCTGAACAGCCCAACACATCAATATCTCACACAAATATAAAGTCATTCAGACAATCATGAAAAAGTAACTGTAGTAAATAAAACCCTGTAATAATCTGTTACCTGTTTGAAACAAATCATTTTAGGACTGCAAATTTTGTTTTGATTAGACAGGTTAAATTACTATTACAACAATATTCACAATTTGTCCTAACACAAGCTTTACACAGGTTCAATTTTTGGGGGTTCAGTTCAGACAGGTTTCCATTTATTGAAAGGTCTTATTATTCAAGTTTTCAGTTTTTTTGGGGGTTCAGTTCAGATGGATTTTCATTTTTCTAAGGGTCTAATAATACAGGTTTTCAGGTTTTTTGGGGTTCTTTTCAGACAAGTTTCGCTGTACCTGAATACCTAGTGTATTTTAAATCACATCAGTAATATTTTTAACCTTGTGAGTACTGTATCAAAAGAAAAAAAATGTACTAAATAGAATCAAAATATACTCATCAGTGTTTAAGCTGATAAGGGTAACTGATCTATAATGAAAATGGTGTTTCTTGATTTGCAATGTTAAGCTCTCACAGATGATAAGCCTTACAAATAAGAACATTGTCCCAAAAGACGAATTGCACTAAAACATTTTCCTACCACTGACCTCAACATTTTATTACCATAATCAAGGATGACCAACTTTTCTCCAAATTTTAAAAACTTCACTACTTATAACCAACTGAACATTTCAGGACATTTTAAACTGTGGTGTCTAATGTGTTCTTCTGAAGAGAAAAGGGTTACAAGAAAACACCTTTTTCCATGGTGAAATATTTTTTCTGCATTAGTAGAAAAAGGCTTTGGCAACACATCACAACATAAATAAATAAAATAATAGTAAAGCAAGAGGTGTATTCAGTATAGCTGATTGATGCAAATAAAATAAGTTAACCTTTTAAATGCATTTATATAAAAAATAAGATGTGGTATGATTGCCAATGAGACAGCTCTCCACCAGTGACCAAATGACATAGATTCACCGACTTACTGATCTTTGATATAGTTTTTGTAATTTCACATAATTCCCTATCAATATTAGAACTCACGTATCATTTGTTTGGCCAAAATTTATCCATTTATTGATTATAAACTTCAATGACTTATCTATGGCTTTAACCCTGTGCATGATTGAATAAATAAAGCTACAAAGCCATATGTATTTGAACATGATTTAACCTAACAACTGCTGCCCATCTCCTCTTTAATTTCAAAAAGATAGAAAAAAAATATTTTTATTAAAGCTCCAACTATAGTGGCCTTTATATACTATATTAAATTTAACAAATGAAATAAATTAATATTTTCAAACTTTGTTCATAGGCAATTATTGAAAGACATAGTTTTATTCATATTAAATTTGATTTATCTCAAGAAAAACATCTCGCACCAAAAACATTGCATCAAATTCATATACATTCCAACTCACTAACATAATTTTGTTGAAAAGCTAAGTACATATTGTTTTCATCAAATTTAACAAAAGTATTCCCTAACAAATTCAAATATCAACAATAAGTTACATCAACACTTTAATCCAAATCATCAGCTGGTACATGCTGTTGAGTAAATGTTCTTTGCATTTCAGGAATGTCACCCACATCCCCCAATGAGTTAGTTATCACATCCTCGTCATCCTTCGTTAGACTGGCCAAGTCAAACAAATCTGGTAACACATCTGGCTTGTATTGAACCAGTTCACTACCTGTCCAAAGTAATGACAAAGTGTTAATTCAAATATTAATCATTGATTCCACACTGTTGCCAGCACCTAGGGGTAACAGTTACCAATTTTGTCAAATTTTTATGAGTACTAATTTTTGTGGATTGAGGAAAAAATGTATTTTCATGCATATTTGATTTTTTGGTTTTGCCAAAGTTTGCATATAAACCTATATAAAATTTGATCTTGTTGAACAATTAAATTTGTGGTTCCTGGACACCAACGAAATCCATGAAAATTGGTATACCATGAATAATAATGAATTCACAGTACCTGTTTTTGATCATAAATGTAGGTAGAGCAGATAACTTCTTTTTGAAACTTGAATAATTGTATTAATAAAATGATTTTCTTGACAAGAAGAATAATACATAAGCACATCATTTTGCAAGTTATTGATAAATCATTTACCAATGGAAAGGATAGAATCTAAAGAATGTCACACCTTGCTGCACTTTGTTGTATGTTCAATCAACAAAATGTAGCACAGAGTTATGTCTCATCTCTGTAACATGATCCCAAAACACTAATTTTGTACAATGCTTTTTAAAATCGTGTAACCCCTCACTCAGTGTGAGTGTGTAGTGTACCATTTTCGTTTTCTTTAGTTTTTTGGTATTGTGATACACCTCAGTATGTGTGTTTGACATTTTATTGTGTTACAGTTGTGTGATAAACCTCACTGTGTCCATTTCTTCTATTCTTTATTTGTTTTGACACAGTATTTGTATTTTCAAAGTGTATTTCTTTTCACCTGAAGCATTAAGTCCATTCTCATCTTGTTCATGATCATCATTTTTTATATCGTCTGGGTCCATGATGTTGATCACCTGTAAACAAAAACATTTAAACCTTACATTAAAGTAATAATATTATATATGTTTGTTTAAGAATCATTTACAGATTTATAAAATAGCTTATCTCTTTCAGCTTGATCTTATGTTTAACAATGTTTAGTTAAATTACATTAAGTTGACAGTACTTTCTATGTTTTATTTATCTTATATATAGTAAATATATATAAAATTGAATGTCTATTAATACTTATTTAAGTTTTAGTTAATCATCAACTTTACACAAATCTTCCCATATCAAAAGTAAAAATTTCATGAAAATGTTCATAAAATATTTCATTTCTACTAATTATAGCAAGTACATGAGATAATAGAAATTTATAAAGATTAAAAGAATAAATATAACATATGCTTATAGCTATATATAAAAGAATAAAGCTAAATATCTTATTGAAAAATCAAAAGATAAATTAAACATACATTATTTACATCTTGCTCATTTAACGTTGATTCTGTTTTAAAAAGCTGAAAGAATAAACAAAATTCAAGTCCTAAAAACAAAGAAAGATAACTCTGTTCTTATCACTAATATTTTGTTCAAATTCAAAGTTGGCACGAGTGCTGGTACACTTAACATTCAAGCAGTGAACAATTATTATTTACTGGTCTGAACAAAATTTTAATGGACGCTCAATTATAACATAACAAACAAAATTGCTTGATATTCAGTGTAGTACAGATCCCATTTGACTTTTCAAAAAGCTTTTCCCAAAGTTAGGACCTTTAGATCAGTGCCTTGTAAAGCATTTTGCAAATTACACTTTGAAAGTTTTAAGCATTATAGATTCTTTTCCTAACCATAAATAAATCATCGTCTGAATAATTTCTTGTGCTTATAAACAACTGCATTGTCATATAATTATAAAATTATTGGCAAAATACATGTACTTGCATAAATATTGTTTTAGCCTTTACAACTCCCATGCATAATAAGTTTTACTTTAACAAACACATTCCACTTAGACAAACTGATTGAGTTCTTAGTATCAAATAGTAAAATTCTGACAAATTAGTACATTGGGTATGGATGTATGGACACATGGTTTCTCCATTACCATACTTAAGTAAAACCCTTCTATTTATGACATCCTCTTTGCCTTTTTGGGATGTTTTAACATATTAAAGATGTTTGACATTGATTTGGAATAATAAATGCTTCCATGTAGTATGTAGTATATGTATAAGGGTGTAATAGAATTGGAAAAGTAGACTGTTGTATGATAAAATGTCCTTTCTTTTCTAGTAGGAGTAAATTTATCTGCTATTTTCCTGTTTCCTTTTAACTACCCTATCATTGGAGTTTATAGCATCAATACTGTTCTCTGCCATGTCTGTATAACTGTTAATCTTTCTTTTTTTTTGTGGAGGGTGGGGAGGGGAGAAATAGACTCCAATTTCCACTGAAATATCCCCCAACTACATGAAATCAAATCTTCATTTAATAAACTTTCACTCATAATCTTCCTTTATAATTTTAACCAAAGGTTCTATATTTCAGCTGTTAGTGTTATTTAAAAAAAAAGATACGAATAAAAGGAAGACTTTTTGCATAGTTTTTCAATCAATATCACTTCAGATTATTAACCCTGATAAAGCTTCCTTCTTATGGGAAATTTTGAGCAAGATATTTCTGTAAAGTTGCCTTAGGTCATCAGGCGTGTTGTTTTAACAAAGTCGTCTGTCATATTTGTTTTGTGTTTTTTGTTTTGTTGTAACATAAATCAGACAGTTGTTTTCTTGTTTGAATTGTTTCAAGTTTTGTCATACAAGGCCTATACTTCTGTAAATTCAGAAATTATTGCGTGCATTTATCATTGCGAATTTTGAAAACAGAAGAAAAATGTGACATTAATTATTGCAATCATAGGAAAATATGCATACAGTTGTATGCATCAGATATTAGAATGTGAGTTCTTATCATTGTGATTCTCACCATCACATTATTCCCGTTAATAGAAACCTCTCAATAATTCATTGATTTACAGTATATGGTATGGGTTTTGCTCCTTGTTGGTGGCCATACAGTGACCTATAGATGCGTAAATCAACGTCTTCAACTGCAATCATATCACATCTTCTTAATTTCATATAGAT